>JARQOC010000003.1:601905863-602199505 GCA_033576535.1 Allobates femoralis | reverse complement strand
TCATGCTTCCTGTTTCTTCTCCGACGCTCGAACAATGACGTCATTTCCTGAGCGCCGGAGAAGGAACAGGAAGCATGAAGACCCGGCCGGAGCAGCGCGGTGACCGAGAAGCGGAGCGGAGGCGGCGGCAGCAGCGATAAGTATACCGACATCTTCCTTTACAGGTGCAGCAAGGGGGGCCCTGGATACCACGGGGGGGCTGTATATACGGCGGGGGGGGGGGTGGGAGACCACGGGGGGGGGGGGGGGGTGGCTGTTATACATACATAGGTACCGTATATACCCGTGTATAAGCCGAGGGGGGACTTTTCAGCACATTTTATGTGCTGAAAAACTCGGCTTATACACGAGTTTATACGGTAAATAAAAATTTAAATGGCGGTGACGCTTTAAGCCACTTCCAGAAGCAGCTCATTTTCAGGAAGAAAAGGATTGTTTGTTTTTTTTGTTTAAAACCAGCCAACCTTCATCTGCTCTAGCATCTGAGGGAGACTGTTTAAAGCCCCATGTACTGTACGTTACGTTGACAGAGTTTGGCCAACTTTAGTCTGTGAATGGAGGCCTCAAAATTCAGGGAACCAGATTTATTTAAAAAAGGTATTGACCTTCTCTTAGGGTGCCTTCACACTTGCATTTCTGTCTGCATGTGTATGGCATGCAGATGCAAACGCAGTGCAAATGCAGCCCATAATGATGTGAACGCAGCGGAGAATCTCTGCATGCGTTCACATTAATATGCAGCCCGCAAGCCAATCAGCTGTCCTGGGGGCGGCCGGGAGGCGGAGATCAGCGGCGGCGATCTCCTCCTCCTGGCCACAGCTGATATCTTGCCAGTGTCAGATCAGCTGTTTCTTCAAATTCCCCCGCGCCGACACCGAATAGGGTCATATCGGTGCAGGAGATAAGAAATAGCTGATCGCGGTTTCAAATCTCCCACGCCGACATCACCTATTCGGTGCCGGCGTGGGAGATTTAAACAGTTGTCAGATCAGCTGTTTCTTCAAATCTCCCGTGCCGACACCGGCGGGAGATCAGTGGAGGCTCCAGCTGATCTCCCGGTGGCTGCCACCGGGAGAGATTTCAATGAGATCCGCAGCGTTCTCCTGCGCGGTCATGCGGATCCATTGACTTCAATGCATGGTTTGTGCGCTTGCAGATAAAACAAGCGCCAGTGAACGCACAAAAAATGCAACATGCTGCGTTCGGAGTGAGCTCAGAGGGTGCACAAATTATGCGCATCCGAACGCAAATGCAACCACATGCGTTCCCATGTTAAACATAGGAACGCATGTGCGCAAGCGTTTGGCTGCGTTCCAAACGCAAATGTGAAGGCACCCTTAATCAGGATGGCATGTGTAAAAAAAAAACAAAAAAAAAACAAAAAACACTAGGACAGCAAACATTTTCTATGGACACATAGAGAGTATCATAATACAGATAACATAATATTTACATTTAATGTAATATTACAGCCATAATTCCAGCATATAAAACAGAATAGAGTTCTTTACAGTTATGGCTATGTGCCCACTAGATGTATTTTTTTATGCTGCGTTTGTCAACTGCACTAACTAAGCTGTGTAAAAACAAAAGCAGCATAAACATATTGTGTTTGTGATAAAAGGAAAATCCGGCACCGGACCAAATTCTTCAATATTTGTGTTTTATTTTTTAGTGCATCACACAAATAAAATGATCATATCATGGGACCACAGCCCCAGCAAGACGCTGAACATGTTTCGGACATAGTCCTTCGTCAGCAGCTGCTGACGAAGGACTATGTCCGAAACATGTTCAGCGTCTTGCTGGGGCTGTGGTCCCATGATATGATCATTTTATTTGTGTGATGCCCTAAAAAATAAAACACAAATATTGAAGAATTTGGTCCGGTGCCGGATTTTCCTTTTATCACTTACTACAAGGACTGTGGACGTCCATCCAGGCACCAGTCGGCTTCAAGGTATTCCAGTGAGAGCATATTCCCTACCCCTTCCCCTGCATTAATATTGTGTTTGTGCAGATACAAACAGCACAAAAATGCAGCACAACAGAAACACTTTGGCTGTGTGCCCACATAGTGGTTTAGTGACGTTCAAATCGTCAGTAAACCACTGGAAAATTCAAGGAGCCTAGACTCCTGAGCTCAGAAGTCACCAGCGGTTTTCCAGCGGTTTCTCAGCGGTTTCCCAGCGGTTTTTTCAGTGTGTGCACAGCGTTTTACAGTCGGTTTTTCCAGCGGTTTTTCCGGCGGTTTTTCCAGCGGTTTTCTATGGAGGATTTTGTCCATGGAAACGCTCAAAAACCACTGAGAAGAATTGACATGCTGTATGCTGCTAAACCACTGGGAAACCGCCCAACCGCTGGCAGATCTGCTCACATAAACCCACTATGTGTGCACAGCGTTTTCTAAATTACATAAGGTTACTTGTAAGTCCTAAAGCTGCTAATGATTTACATAAATTTAAATAAAACCTATGCTAAACCGCCGGCGGTTTTCGCTGCTAAACCGACACTAAACCACTATGTGGGCACACACCCTTTCTCGCCCTCCCCAGCGAGCCCGTGGTAATCCCCAGTGACGTCTTCCTCCAGGACATCAATAGGACTTGTGAGCATCGTCCTTCCAGAGCCTGCACACCATGTGACAGCCAGAGTCACGTGACCAGTCACATGGTGCAGGTGTTGGAAGCTTGATACACTCCTCTCCTGCCGATGCATGAAGGAAGACAATCGTAAAATCGCCGTGGCAGCATTGTTTGCTTTGGAAATTGCTATAAAAAGGCCTCACAAATGGACTATGGGAATACCAATCCATTTGTGATTCTTTTTTGGGGGACAGAATAGAGTGAATGTAAATCACACTGACTTTAATGACAAAGCTGTGGATGTTGCATTTTTCCTGCAAAAGACACAGCGCAAACACACAGAGGGCACATAGCCTAGTGTACATGACTACGCTGCAGAAAGTACACCCTCTGAAAAAAAGCAATGCATTTTTCCACATTTATGGTTTCTATCTAATAAACCTAAGTTTTTATAAGAAAAATACACCAATTCTGCACCTAAAAACGCACAGACATGTATTTGCAGCATATTTTCTTCACAGCATTGAAGGGTGCCTTCACACTGGCGTTTGGAACGTGGCACACCGAACGCAGCAAAACGCTTGCGCACATGTGTTCCTATGTTTAACATGGGAACGGATGTGCCTGCGTTTGGCTGCGTTTGCGCTCGGATGCACACAATTTTTGCGCCCCCCCTCTGCCCTCCGAACGCAGCATGTTGCATTTTTTGTGCGGTCGCGGGCGCTTGTTTTATCTGCAAGCGCACAAACAATGCATTGGAGTCAATGGATCCGCAGTGTCCTCCGCATGACAGCGCAGGAGAACGCTGCGGATCTCATTGAAATCTCTCCCGGTGGCCGCCAGTGATCAGCGGGGGCCACCGGGAGATCAGCTACAGCCGCCGCTGCTCTCCCGCCGGTGTCGGCGCAAGAGATTTGAAGAAACAGCTGCTTCAAACCTCCCGCGCCGACCTCACCTATTCGGTGTCGGCGCGGGAGATTTAAACAGTTGTCAAATCAGCTATTTCTTCAAATCTCCCACACTGACATCGGTGGGAGATCAGCTGTGGCCGGGAGGAGGAGCTCTCCACCGCTGATCTTCTCCACCCGGCCACCCCGAGACAGCTGATTGGCTGGCCGGGGTGCACACTAATGTGAACGCATGCGGAGATTCTCCCCTGCGTTCACAATAATATGGCTGCGTTTGCGTCTGCATGCCATACATATGCAGACACAAACGCCAGTGTGAAACCACCCTAAATGGGTGAAAAAAATGCTGCATATGCGCACCAACAATTGACACGCTACATATTTTCTCTGCAACTAAATCCGCAAGGAAAAAATAAGCAACATGTGCTCACGTCAGAATTCTCAGACTTTGCTAGCTTCAGGATAGGCATGCAGGTATTGACACCATTATGTCAAAAACAGCATTAAAAAAACGCACGGTGTGCACATAGCCTAAATTCTACGTTCCCCACAGATCTGATTGCGTTTTTTTTCTAATGTTCGAAAATCGATAATATACACCAAATAAGGAAATGACGAACTATAAAGGAAAAAAAAAGTTTTTAATTACAGCCACAACCTTGCAAGTGGAAAAGTAAATGCACAGAATTAGGAAGCAGCTGGAGCCAAAACCAGAAAATAAGTAGAATTTTTTTTCATTGCACAGTAAACCACAATGCCATAGAAACACCTACTGCTTTTTCACAGCAAGGCAATAAAGTGTGTAATACTGGCAGCAAGGGCCAAACAGGGAAAGCACACCTCCAAGTGGGAGCTGCACCCGGACAGCTCCAGAAGGCTCTCCTTTCATTTTGCCCCAGGCTCTTGTATAAACTGTGTTCTGCTTCTCTGTCCATGAAAGGAATGGCACTGGATGTTTAACAGGTCCCATGCATGCGCCCTACTTTTACATATTTTATCCCAATAAGGCAGGGAGATCAGGACTTGTTTAGTTTCCTTCCCTCCCCCCCCTCCCCAATCCTCCTCTATTAGTTTTAAACCCGGTTACTGCTGTTATAGGTGAAAAGTTCATTATTATCAAGGACGCATCTCCTTGCGTAAATCGCATCACAGAAATTCATTTGTTTGCACTTTCACAAATGTTATTCTCCAGCTTTACAGCCTCCTCATCCGACACCCGAAACCACTGACAACAGGATTATTTCTGGAATACAACCCAGATCAGCCAGCTACGTTCTGTTTCATAGATTACACAACTGAAGGCTTAAATGCAAAAAGACAAATCTAAGATTTCATCTATCATAGAAGTGGATGGTAAAAATCTGTTCAGATACAGAATTAAGGCTGCATAAATGGAGTCACAGTATAGGAGACTAGGGACAAAACCCCACGCATAGAGAGACGGGGGAACACACACAAACACACACACACACCCATAGAGAGACGAGGGACACACACACCGCATAGGAGACGAGGGAACACACCACCCATAGAGAGACGAGGGACACACACACCGCATAGAGAGACGAGGGACACCACACACCGCATAGAGAGACGAGGGACACACACACCCGCATAGAGAGAGAGGGACACACAAAACCCCGCATAGAGAGATGAGGGACACACACACCGCATAGAGAGAGAGGGCCCACACACACCGCATAGAGAGATAGGGAAAACACACCGCATAGAGAGATGAGGGACACACACCACCGCATAGAGAGATGAGGGACAACCCACCGCATAGAGAGATGGGGGACACACACACCCCCAATAAGAGAAAAGAGGACCAACACACCAGCATGAGAATGGGGGACACACAGATAATAGTAACCTCCTCGGCAAGAAATGACGTCATTGCCTCGCCCAGGGATAGGAACCAAAACAGAAACCCGAGAGCCGGGTGCAAGCGCCGTCCCGCGAGCAGGATAAGAAAACTATACTTTAGGTTGGGCAGCAAGGGGCGGGCACTGATACCGATGGGGGGGGGGGCCCCTGTAACCCACTGGGGGCTGCTGCCGTATATACCCACTGGGGGCGGAAACCCTGGGGCTGTGCGTAATACCACTGGGGGGCTTGTAACCACACCCGGGGTGACGGCTAGGGTCCACCCTCGGCATACACATAAATAGGTTTCCCACGTTGGAGCAAAGTAGGGGCGCTTAACACGGGCACTTAACACAAGAAATAGGAAATTAAAACAATACAGCAAGCAGCTCAGCGGGAAACCCCAAACCCTATCACCATATCTGCATCAGAGGTTGGCAAAAACCTGGTGACGGGCTCTTTAAAGATTTACCTTCAATAAATCAACCCTTGTGCTTTACACAAACATCAACACCGCTTGTACGGGGAAAAACATTATGTATGAACAAGGCCACACAGGCATTCACATGAGGATCGTGGACACAACGGCACCGAAAAGAGGGTAAGAAGCCCCCCACGCAAGAAACTGGCACAAAATCCATGTAGAAAAGAGGGATTAACTTAACACCACGGATGGGATCATGACCACCCACTGTTGGCCATGGCACACGCTGGAATTAGAATTTTCAATTAGGAATTGTGGGGCCAAAACCCCGGAGTGGGGATTAAATACAGAGTGGTGCATTTTTATTAGACTTTTCCTCCTTTGCGCCAAAACATCCTGGTTTTACTCCACCAGGAGGTAAAAAATAAAACTCAGGTGGCACGTTGAAAGGGCTAGGGCGAGTACAGGATGAAATGATCTTTTTCAGTGGCAGAAAGGGGGGGGAAGGAGGCCCATGTATATAACATGGGTTATTTAGTGGTTGGTTTCTGTCTAAAATATACAAATTTCCTCTATTTTTATCCCACTGCTTCCTGTTATTTTGTTTGGGGTTTTAAAATATACATACGGTTTAAATAGGGGATCTTATAACTTAAAGGGCTGTTCACTGGTTTGTCCTCCAGGTTATCACTGTCTTAGGTGCTTTTGGGGAAATGGGGAATTATACACTTGGTTAGCTATAGGAAATTGTGAAGTGAAAAAAAGCATAACAAACACCATGTTGGGAAGTCAGTCCCATTTTGGGAACGGGATATTTGAAGTGTAATAGTTAAAAATTTCACCGTGCTAATTTGGGACTAAAGGTTTCAAAACCAAAGTACTAAATACAGTTTCCAAACATAATCCCTGCTGGCTAGCCTCTCCATATGGCATGAAAAGGCTTCCCTCAACAGGTCCTTTACCATCCAATTAAAGGGGTTTAAATACCTGGCAAAAAGTTTCCCACGCGATGAAAGAGGGTTAAAAATGTTTTTTTTATTCACATTAACTATGGCTTGACGGGAGATTCAATGTTCTATGAGCACAGGCAGAATGTAGGCTGGGGTGGATAACCACCTACAGGTTTCCTTTAAGCAAAGTAGTCTTTGGTGTAATAATACACACAGCCTTGCCAGAGAATGTTTTAGACATGCCACCTTTAAAGGGTTCACTTTCTGGGACATTTATGAAAGGCCAAAATGTGAAAATTACAATGTCATGAAGGGGTTAAATAACACAAAATTAGTACTAAACTAGGCAACTTATATTATTGGAACAACATAGCACCTTTAACCCCTTTACCCCCAAACTGTGTTCATGACTGGGCCATTTTTTCAATTCTAACCAGTGTCACTTTATGACGTTATAACTCTGGAACGCTTCAAAGGGTCCCAGTGAGTCAGAGAATATTTTTCGTGACATATTGTACTTCACATAAGTGACAACCCCTTCTGAATCGATGTTTCACCCTGTTAAAAATTATAAACCCTGTACTCCCCTCTTGTGCTGCTGCCGTTCCAGCATTGTCGGTAACCGTGGCTGGGGGCTCATGTGACATTGTGCGAGATCCATGTCCAATCGCGACTGGTTTCCTTCTCCCCATCTTTGAACTAAACGAGCGATCAACAGGATGTGAGCGATGCGGCTGCTGCTCACTTCCTGTTAATAGCTCCTCTGTCCGAAGAAGGGAAGAGACTAGCTAGAGGCGATTGGACACGGGGCTCGCATGATGTCACAATGTCGCATGAGCCACGGTTACCAACAGTGCTGGAACGGCAGCAGCACAAGGAGTACAGGGTTTATGTTTTTTAACAGGGTGAAACACGTCAATTCAGGAGTTGTCCTAGATTTTGGTTTTCTTCTTGGGGGCGGCGAGGAGCCAAAAAAACATTTCCAGAGACTTTGTGCCAACAGTAATGTGGAAGCCTTCTGTATTTCTGATAACAGATAATGGACCTTGGTGGGAACTTGTGTTTTTGGGGGTTTAGTTGAATGCTATTGGTGGAAATTTGGGGTACAAAACAATTTGGATCAGTTCACATTTATCATGTGCTGTATGCTGAGAAATTACATTGGGGTTTCCAGCTACAACTCCAAAATACGTGATTCAGGTGAAAGTTCCGATGGATCAATTCGCTAAATAGGCAGCAGAGTTAAGCCCCAGTCATACATAACAATATTGTTAGAGAGATCATTGTAACTGACTTTACAACGATCTCTCCGGCGATGTCGTTATGTGTGACACTTAGCAACGATCAGGCCCCTGCTGTGAGGTCACTGATCACTGCAAAGTGCGCTGGGTCATTTTTTTGATCGTTGGTTTCCCGCTGGTCAGCATGCATCGTTGCGTGCGACAGCGAGAAACCAGCGATCACTAACCTCACTGGCTGGTAACTATGATAAACAGCGGATATCCAGACAGCGCGCACTGCCTAGATACCCGGTGTTTTTCATAGTTACCAGCGTCCTCCCTGCTTTCAGGCAGCGCTAAGCAGGGAGGACGCTGGCAACATCGCATTCAGCGATGTGGGAGGTGGCTCCCATGCCCCTGATCGCTGGGGAGATCTGCCTGTTTGACAGCTCCCCGGCGACCAGGTAACGGCGCTCCAGCAATCCCGTGAGGTCGTTATCGCTGTCAGGATCGCTGTAGCGGTCGTTGTGTGTGACATGGCCTTTACTCTGGACTGTTTGTCCTCTGCTCGGCAGTGTTCTTTTCAAAGTTGCAGAAACAGTGGTCGACAGCACTTTTGTGCATGCCTAAAAGGACACACAAATTTGGACACTGCCGGACCACAGGACGGACAGGAGTTCAAAGTGACTTTATCTGCCTCATTATAGTGAATTTTCCGTTGAGAATTTTGACCAAATCACATTTTTTCAGAGATTTACATGTAACCCCTGATTTAAGCGCTCAGCGTAGAGCATAGAATAACTGAGCCAAGCTTTACTGTGATTATTGGGAGGCAGAATAAACATTTCAACAGTGATTAAAGAACTGGCTTTAATACTACGTTTTACGCTGTTCACCTTTCAGTATAAATAAGGCAGCTTTATTCTTCGGGGTAGTTCAATTAGAGCGATACCACATTTATAATTTTTTTTATGTTTAGTCGCTTTTATACCATAAAAAGAATTTTATCAAAACTAAAAATATCGGCATTGCTGTATGCAGTGCTCTAACATTTTTTATTTCTCTGCTAACGGAGCTGTATGGTGACTTTTTTGCATGACAAAATGATATTTTCAGCTACACCATTTTTACTTGCAAGCAACTTTATCGCGTTTTATTCCACTTTTTTGGGGGGGTAGAATGAAAAAGCATATAGTGTTGTTGCCACTTTATTCATTTACGGTGTTCACTGAAGGGGTGACAGTTTTCTAGAGCGGGTCTTTCCAGACATGGTGATACCAAATTTTTTTGTTTATTTTTTAAATAAACATATGTATTTTATGATTTATTTAATTTTTCACTCACTGTTATAATGCACTGCAATGCACAAGCATTGCTGCAATGGCTTATAAATTATCAGTGCTGCACTGACAGTAGCATCTCACACCATGCTTCTGGCATGGTGTAAGAGGCTTTTTATAGCTGGGTGACCAGAAGATCATCATGACAACAACCATGGGTTGCCATGGCAGCGATCGGACCTATTGCTTGGGAGTGGAGTGTACTCCTTTGTCTCCCAAATGGTGTGATCGCTATTTGTCGCAGCATTTAGAGGATTAAATAGCCAGGCGCTGTGCGGACACCAGTGAGAGCCAGGTCTTGACTTTCATACAAGATGGAGACCCAGCAGCAATTTTGCGGGCAGCTTCTTCGGTCGGGAAAGAAATGTCGACAGAGTTAAACAATTTTAAAAAAGAAATGGCTTGTTTGACTTGGCAGCAGGTCCTCTTAACTCAATAGGAAGTGAAAGGGAATAGTGGAGGGGAACCTGCAATGGGTTCTGGAGAACGGAAAAATTAAAATGGTTTACCTCTCGTAGGGAAAAGCCATCAATGCCAGTGTAATCAGACCACTCAGATCTTCAATGATCAGAACTATGTAGGGCGCTGAACCCTTTCTCAATGTACAAAGACGCAGTGGCTCATCTGTTAAAGAGGTATTCACATCTTCAAAATCCTATCCCAATATGCAGTACGTGTAGTAATAACATTTCCAAATGCCTCCAATTAGAAGTGTAGTATAGTTCTACTGATTGGTTACGTTGCTTACCTAATGTGCAGGACATTACTGGAACTTAGGTATCCATGGTTAACGACCACAAGCATCTATCACTATATGAACTTTCATAGCCAACTAAAGGACCTTTCACATCAGCGTTTTCACTGATGTGCGGCACGTCCGGCAGATTTACCGCATCTGTTGAATTTGCAGCCTAACGGCCGCACTTGCGTCCCGGGTCTGGCAAGCCCCATGCATTGTCTTTGGGGCATGCGGTCCGGTGCAGCAAGTGTGGTTACGCCTGAGCGGCCAGATCCAGCACTTGCGGGCACGGAAAAAAAAAAAAAGCTGCAAGCAGCGTTTATGGTGGCCGCAAGTGCCAAATCTGCTTCATCCGGCAGAACCCCACTTGTCACACCGAACCGAAAGCCAAAT
The DNA here is from genome assembly GCA_033576535.1 of Allobates femoralis. Taxonomy (NCBI): domain Eukaryota; kingdom Metazoa; phylum Chordata; class Amphibia; order Anura; family Aromobatidae; genus Allobates; species Allobates femoralis. The sequence goes on along the minus strand of JARQOC010000003.1, from coordinate 602,189,080 downwards.
AGACAATGCATGGGGCTTGCCAAATCTGGAACGCAAGTCGGCAGTTAGGTGGCCGATCCGGCAGATGCAGCTCCACCTGCCGGATTGGCCGCAAGCATCAGTGAAACGCTGATGTGAAAGGGGCCTAAGCTGCAATGCTATGCATAAGAAGTAAGCTACATAACTAATCAAGAGAACTATACTACATTTCTAACTGGAGAGATTTGCTAATTTTATTATGACGACATCTACTACACATTGGGGATAGGATCTTGGAGATGGGAATATCCCTTTAACTCAACTATGTCTGGTAATCTAGTTCATCTCATTTACACATTAAAATATACTATTGAATTTTGGAATCCCCACTATTTCCTGAGACTGCATCACCTCCATGGCCGGAGTTTCAATGTGCTATGACCATGGAGATGATGCAGAAATGTTCACCTCCATGGAGAGCGGCGGCTTAACTACGCAATATTAGCCTAAGTACCTAGGACAGCTCCTCATTGTGGACGCTGCCCAGCAATGTACTTACGCTAATAGCGTATGTACAGCGCTCTGATAGCCAGGACAAGCCGCCTTTCAATGCCCAATACAGAAAGCCGACAAATGCCGGCTATTCAGAAATGCTCCCATTTAACCACTGAACTACCAATGATTTTAAGCACCATGTCTCTAGGGAGGGGGGAAATACCTAGAGACATGGTGCCAACTGCTTTGACACATTAACCCTTTAGTACCGTGGTTCATTACAGCATATGCAGCATCTGTGCTCATATGCTGCATATGCAATTTAACCCCACAAAATATACACAAGTGCCCATCAGCTGGGTGCATAGTAATCATCTTGCACTGCTGACACAGCGGTGCAAGATGATTACTTACTGTACTGGCAAAGCGGGAAATTTTAAACTTGCCGGCTTTTGACAGTTTTTTTGGCTGCACACTTGCACTGTGTGGTGTATGGGTGCGAGATTATCTCGCCCTCATACACTTGCATGGCGCTTACGCGCATCAGAATCGCGTGCAGTCACAGCATGCTGCTTCTGACTCACAATGCGAGTTAGGTGCGGGGGACTCACACCAGTGTGCCCTGCCTGAAAGGGCAACACTGGTCCGAGTACAATGCGAGGGAAACTCTCCCTCGCACCGTGCGCCTTCAGCCTTAACATCACAGTTGCATCAAAGAAAAACACCTCCAGCCACCACAGTAGGGTTAAGTGAGAAACAGGAGGAAAAAAAGAAGTATAAAAGCTCATACTATATGCAAGAAACTTAAGTGATGAGATATAAAAATATTTTGGCACAACAAAGAAAAGGAAGAGCAGCATTAAGTGGACAAGAGAGATCTGCACATTACAAACATTACATCATATGTATAACATTCAAGTTTCAAACAGGCATATAATCATGTCAGTCAGACCATAGCTCTTTAGGTAATTATTAGGCACATGTAGAAATTTTGCACATACAGATCATAAATCCTGATCCCATTTTTATATGCACTTGTCACTTTTTACTCTTGATTCATGCCCAAAGCACTTTAGGACCCTGCATCACAAATTTTTCCTATAAAGTAATGTACTAATTTGGTATATGAACAGAATTTATGATCTTTATGTGCTATATTTCTACATGTGCCTATTAATTATCTAAAGACCTATGGTCTAGCTGACATGATTATGTGTCCATTTGAAACTTGAATGTTATACATATGATGTAATGTTTGTAATGTGCAGATCTCTTATGTCCACTTAACGCTGCTCTTCCTTTTCTTTGTTGTGCCAAAATATTTTTATATCTTGTCACTAAGTTTCTTGCATATATTTTGAGCTTTTACACTTTTTTTTCTCCAGTTTCCTTGGCTGTGTTTGGGATCATTGTCTTGCTTAAATGTTCAACCTGTTTCATCTTCATCATCCTGGTACGACGCAGCAGATTTTTATTCAAGAAAGCCTCGGTACATTTGTCCATTCAGTCTTTCTTCATTTACTATATTTTTCGGACAATAATGTGCACTTTTTCCCCTCCCAATTTTGGAGGTGCATCTTATAGTCTGAATGTACAATTTGGTCTTGCTGTGGGGTGGGGGCAATGGTGGACTGGGATCACAGGAGTCAGGAAAAGGTCACCACTGCAGGAATTAGTAGCTAGTGTAAACACGTGTGCCCGCTGTTTAAAGTACTTGAATATTCACGGCTTGTGTGGAGGCTCCACATGCCCACCTCCCAGCGCTGGCTTCAGTGCCAAGAAGTGGGAGTGGGAAGCAGCAAATGAATACTCCATTTCAGTGGGCACACATGGTTGCCCCATCCACCGAATTCCTGCAGCAGCTGGGAAGATCATGTGTCCACTGGTTAGCAACAGCTGGAGATATTATTATTAAGGAGCAGGGAATCACCACAGTCATGCCTGGCCGAGAGAAAGTGTTTCTGCAGTGATGGGGCCAGAGCACAGCATACCTTAGGAGCACAGTGCGCAGAATGCTCACGTTAAGTGCTTTCTGTCTGGTCATCCAGAGCTAGAAGCAAGGAAGTCTCATCTACATCAGGACCTGCAGTGATGTATTGAAGAGGGAGGGCTCTGTGCTGTTCCAGCCCCCCTCTTTATTAAGTCACTTCAGGTCCTGATGTAGATGAGAGACTTCCTTGTTTCTAATATGGGAGGACCTAACAAAGCAATTAATGTTAGCACACAATGTGAAACCTAAGAATGAATTGTTAATAAAGTACTGTACATACAGTGGGGAACAAAAAAGTATTTAGTCAGCCACCAATTGTGCAAGTTCTCCCACTTAAAAAGATGAGAGAGGCGCCTGTAATTGACATCTTAGATAGACCTTAACCATGAGAGACAAAACGAGAAAACAACGATACATGGCCCCATTTATTCTTTCATGCACACGGATCAGTTGTCCTGGTTCCTTGGCAGAGAAACAGCCTCAAAGCATGATGTTGTCACTCTCATACTTCACAGTAGGTATAGTATTCTTTGGATGCCACTCAGCCTTCTTCCTCCTCCAACATGACGAGTTGTGTTTCTACCAAACAGTTCTACTTTGGTTTCATCAGACATTCTCCCAATACTGTTCCGGATCATCCAAATGCTAACCAACTTCAGACAGGCCTGGACATGTACAGGGGGACACGTCTGGCACTCCAGGATCTGAGTCCCTGGCGGCGTAGTGTGTTACTGATAGTAGCCTGTGTAACGTTGGTACCAGCTGTCTACAGGTCATTCACTAGGTCCCCTGTGTGGCTCTGGAATTTTTGCTCACCGTTCCTGAAATAATTTTGACCCCACAGCATGTGATCTTGCGTGGAGCCCCAGATCGAGGAAGATCAGTGGCCTTGTATGCCTTCCATTTTCTAATTATGGCTCCCACAGTTGATCTCTTCACACCAAGCTGCTGGCCTATTACAGATTCAGTCTTCCCAGCATGGTGCAGGGCTACAATTTTGTTTCTGGTGTCCTTCGACAGCTCTTCACCATAGGGGAGTTTAGAGTGTGACTGTTTGAGGTTGCGGACAGGTGTCTTTTATACTGATAAGTTCAGACAAGTGCCAGTACTACAGGTAATGATTGGAGGACAGAAGAGCCTCTTAAAGAAGATACAGATCTGTGAGCCAGAAATATTACTTCTTTGTAGGTGACCAAATACTTATTTTCCACCAAAATTTGAAAACAAAATTCTTTTCAAATCAGAAAATGATGATTTCCATGATTTGTTTTTCTCATTTTGGCTCATAGGTGAGGTCTATCTATGATATCAATTACAGGCCTCTCATCTTTTAAGTGGGAGAACTTGCACTATTGGTGGCTGACTAAATACTTTTCTCCACTGTAGAACCATTCTGCCACTCTCATGGTGAACTATAACTCCCAGCATGCCAAATAATCTGCAGAACAAGCTGAGAGTTATAGTTCTCCTTAACTTGACATCAATGGCACCTATGAGATCTTAAAGCAGCACTTCAATGTTCTTTCTTCAGCGCTGCAGTGGCGCTTGAAATATTAGTCCCCTCCCAGTTCTTATACTCACCTTCTGGTGTTTTCATACAGTACTTTACCAACACTGCTGAGGTCCCATGGCACCATCTTCCCCTCGTAGCTTTTACCATATTTTTAATCTTTTTTCCCGTTTTCCACCTCTAAAATCTAAGTGTGTTTTATAGTCCAAGAAATACAGTACATAACATCTGCCAGTGCTGTACGCTAAAAAACTGCCCACACCATAAATGTTCCCACCAAACTTCGCTGTCTGTATGGTGTTTTGAGGGAGTAAGATGAAGTGCCGTTAGGCCTCCAAATATGGTGTGTATTATGGCATCCAAAGAGTTCAATTTTGGTCTCATCTAACCAGATTATATTCTCCCAGTATGTCACAGGCTTGTCTAATTGTTGTTGAGCACACTTTACAAGTGCTTGAACATGCTTTTTATTGAGCAATGGAGTTTTGCATGGCAAGTGTGCATACGGGTGGTGTATGGAGTTTGATTGCATTACTAATTGTCTTCTTTGAAACAATTGCAACTGCTGATTCCATGTCTTTCTTCATCTCTCTGCAGGTTGTCAGTGGCTCTTGGAGAACTCTTGTGATAATTCCTTTCACTCCTCCATCTAAAAACTTCCCAGTCTATAGTGAAATTATGTTCCTTCCACTTCCAGATTATGGTCTCAACAATGCTCACTGGAACATTAAGTAGTTTAGAAATTCATCTGTAACCAATGCCAACAGTATGTTTAGCAACAATAAGGTTGTGAAGGTCAGCAGACAACTCACTGGTTTTACCCATCATGAGACGTTTGTGTGGCACCTTTGTAATGAGACACCTCTTATTTGTCACTAAGTGGCAGGGTTGCTTTCTAATTACTGATAGATTGTAGCTGGCGATGTGTCTTTCCATGGCTTTTCGTATTTCTCTTTTTTCATGTGTTCAATACTTTTTCCTTATGTCTTTTCCCATTATTACACAATTTATGGATTAATGTGTGTGCAATGGATGGGTAGTTACAGTCATCTGAAGAGATATGCATATAAATAACACCTTTAGAAATATATTAAATTAGAAAATGTGACTTGTTTATGCATGCATGTATGTATCCATATAATGTACATTATTTTCACATTCTAGGAGCCATAACTTTATTTGGGTGACCAATAGCTAGTTTTGTGTGTGAGAAGTTGTATTCATCAGTGGCATAATTTTGGAGAGCTTATGCTATGTACTGACCGACTTGTTTATGATAAGAGACACAAATTAGCAATTATGCCACTGTTTCTTTTGCAATTTTAAATTCTCCGTTATTATGCTGTACAAAGTGTTGACCCAAAAGTTAACATTGGTAGGCTATGTTTATGCACGTAAGGTTTTGCTGCAGCAAATCTTTAGGGGTTTATAGTTACCGTATATACTCGTGTATAAGCCGACCGGTGTATAAGCCGACCCCCCTACTTTTGCCCCAAAACCTGGGAAAATCTATTGACTCGTGTATAAGCCGAGGGTGGACCCCAGCACAGGTATACAGACCCCAGCAGTGTGGTATACAGCAGCCTCCCCAGTGGTATATACAGGCCCCAGCAGTGTTACAGCAGCAGCCCCAGTGGTAGTATACAGCAGCCCCAGTGGTAGTATACAGCAGCAGCCCCAGTGGTAGTATACACGCAGCCCCAGTAGTATATACAGCCCCAGTGGTAGTATACACGCAGCCCCAGTAGTATATACAGCCCCAGTGGTAGTATACACGCAGCCCCAGTAGTATATACAGCCCCAGTGGTAGTATACACGCAGCCCCAGTAGTATATACAGCCCCAGTGGTAGTATACACGCAGCCCCAGTGGTAGTATACACGCAGCCCCAGTAGTATACACGCAGCCCCAGTGGTAGTATACAGCAGCCCCAGTGGTAGTATACACGCAGCCCCAGTGGTAGTATACAGCAGCCCCAGTGGTAGTATACAGCAGCCCCAGTGGTAGTATACAGCAGCCCCAGTGGTAGTATACAGCAGCCCCAGTGGTAGTATACAGCAGCCCCAGTGGTAGTATACAGCAGCCCCAGTGGTAGTATACAGCAGCCCCAGTGGTAGTATACAGCAGCCCCAGTGGTAGTATACAGCAGCCCCAGTGGTAGTATACAGCAGCCCAGTGGTAGTATACAGCAGCCCCAGTGGTAGTATACAGCAGCCCCAGTGGTAGTATACAGCAGCCCCAGTGGTAGTATACACGCAGCCCCAGTAGTATACACAGCCCCAGTAGTATACACGCAGCCCCAGTGGTAGTATACACGCAGCCCCAGTAGTATATACAGCCCCAGTGGTAGTATACAGCAGCCCCAGTGGTAGTATACACGCAGCCCCAGTGGTAGTATACAGCAGCCCAGTGGTAGTATACAGCAGCCCCAGTGGTAGTATACAGCAGCCCAGTGGTAGTATACAGCAGCCCCAGTGGTAGTATACAGCAGCCCCAGTGGTAGTATACAGCAGCCCCAGTGGTAGTATACAGCAGCCCCAGTGGTAGTATACAGCAGCCCCAGTGGTAGTATACAGCAGCCCCAGTGGTAGTATACAGCAGCCCCAGTGGTAGTATACAGCAGCCCCAGTGGTATATTCAGCCCCAGTGGTAGTATACAGCAGCCCAGTGGTAGTATACACGCAGCCCCAGTGGTAGTATACACGCAGCCCCAGTGGTAGTATACACGCAGCCCCAGTAGTATATACAGCCCCAGTGGTAGTATATACAGCCCCAGTGGTAGTATACAGCAGCCCCAGTGGTAGTATACACGCAGCCCCAGTGGTAGTATACACGCAGCCCCAGTGGTAGTATACAGCAGCCCCAGTGGTAGTATACAGCAGCCCCAGTGGTAGTATACAGCAGCCCCAGTGGTAGTATACAGCAGCCCAGTGGTAGTATACAGCAGCCCCAGTGGTAGTATACAGCAGCCCCAGTAGGTAGTATACAGCACCCCAGTGGTAGTATACAGCAGCCCCATGGTAGTATACACAGCCCCAGTGGTAGTATACAGCAGCCCCAGTGGTAGTATACAGCAGCCCCAGTGGTAGTATACAGCAGCCCCAGTGGTAGTATACAGCCCAGTGGTGATACGCAGCCCTGTAACAGCGTGGATACCGCCCATGGTAGTATACAGCAGCCTGGTAGTAACGCACCCCAGGTAGTATAAGCGCCATGTATATAACCCGTGGTAGTATACAGCAGCCAGTGTATATACAGCCCAGTGGTAGTATACGCAGCCAGGTAGTATACAGCAGCCATGTAGTATACACACCAGTGTATATACACAGCCCAGTGGTAGTATAACAGCCAGACCCCCATGGGTTAACAGCCCAGTGTAGATACAGCAGCCCCAGTGGTAGTATACAGCAGCCCCATGTATATACAGCCATGGTAGTATCAGCGCCAGTATATCAGCCCAGTGGTATATACACAGCCCAGTGGTAGTAACAGCAGCCAGTGTATATACACGCAGCCCCAGTGTAGATACAGCAGCCGGTATATACAGCCCCAGGGTAGTATCAGCAGTGGTATATACAGCCAGTGGTAGTATACAGCAGCCATGGTATATACAGCGCCATGTAGTTACAGCAGCCCCATGGTAGTACACAGCCAGTGGTATATACACCCCAGTGGTAGTATCAGCAGCCCCAGTGGTAGTATAAGCACCCAGTGTGTATACAGCAGCCCCAGTGGTATATACAGCCCATGTTATACACCAGCCCAGTGGTGTATAAGCCAGTGGTATATAGCAGCCCAGTGATATACAGCCCAGTGGTAGTAACACGCCAGTGTATATACAGCCCATGGTAGTATACAGCAGCCCATGGTTATAGCCATGGTAGATACACAGCCGTGGATATACAGCCATGGTGTATACAGCAGCCCATGGTAGTATACAGACCCCAGTGTTATACAGCAGCCTGGTAGTATACAGCAGCCCAGTGGTATATCAGCCAGTGGTGTTACACAGCCAGTGTAGTATACAGCAGCCAGTGTAGTATACAGCAGCCAGGTTATACGCAGCCATGTGTATAACAGCCATGTAGTATAACAGCCAGTGGTAGTTACAGCACCCCGTGGTAGTATACAGCAGCCCAGTGTAGTATACAGCAGCCAGTGGTAGTATAACGCCAGTGTATATACAGCCCAGTGTGTATCAGCAGCCCAGTGTAGTATAACGCCAGTGTATATACAGCACCAGTGGTAGTATACGCAGCCCAGTGGTAGTATAACAGCAGGAGTACGCAGCCCCAGTGTAGTATACAGCAGCCATGGTAGTATACAGCAGCCCCAGTGGTGTTACAGCACCGTGGTAGTACAGCAGCCCAGTGGTATATCAGCAGCCGTGGTAGTATACAGCACCCAGGTAGTATCAGCAGCCAGTGTAGTATACAGCACCCCAGTGGTAGTATACAGCACCCTGGTAGTATACACCCAGTAGTATAACACCCCATGGTTATACAGCCCAGGGTAGTATACAGCAGCCCCATGGTAGTATACAGCAGCCCAGTGTATATAAGCAGCCCCATGTAGTATAACAGCCCCAGTGGTAGTATACAGCAGCCCAGTGGTAGTATACAGCAGCCCAGTGGTAGTTACAGCAGCCCAGTGGTAGTATACAGCAGCCCAGTGGTAGTATACAGCAGCCCAGTGGTAGTATACAGCGCCCAGTGGTAGTATAACCAGGCAGCCCAGTGGTAGTAACAGCAGCCCAGTAGTATACAGCCCCAGTGGTAGTATACACGCAGCCATAGATAACAGCCCAGTGGTAGTATACAGCAGCCCCAGTGTATATTCACCAGTGGTGATACAGCAGCCCCAGGTATATCAGCCCCTGGTAGTATACAGCAGCCCATGTATATACAGCCCAGTGGTATATAAGCAGCCCCAGTGTAGTACAGCGCCCCGTGGTATATACAGCCCAGTGGTAGTATACACGCAGCCCTGGTAGTATACACGCAGCCCCAGTGGTGTATACACGCAGCCAGTGGTTATACAGCCGTGTATATACACCCAGTGGTAGTTATACAGCCCCAGTGTAGTATACACGCCAGTGGTAGTATAACGCAGCCCCATGGTAGTATACCGCAGCCCATGTAGTATACACAGCCCCATGTATATACAGCCCCAGTGGTAGTATACAGCAGCCAGTGGTAGTATAACAGCCATGTGTATACACGCAGCCAGTGGTGTATAACGCGCCCATGGTAGTATAACAGCCCTGGTATATACAGCACCAGTGGTATATACACGCACCAGTGTAGTATACAGCAGCCCAGTGTAGTATACAGCAGCCAGTGGTATACAGCCCATGGTAGTATACAGCGCCCAGTGGTATATCAGCAGCCCCAGTGGTAGTATACAGCAGCCCCATGGTAGTATACGCAGCCCAGTGGTAGTATACAGCAGCCCAGTGTAGATACAGCCAGTGTAGTATACGCAGCCCCAGTGTAGTATACAGCAGCCCCAGTGGTATATACAGCAGCCAGTGTATATACACCCAGTGGTATATACAGCAGCCCAGTGTAGTATACGCGCCAGGGTAGTATACAGCAGCCCCAGGTGTATACAGCAGCCCCAGTGGTAGTATACAGCAGCCCCAGTGGTAGTATACAGCAGCCCCAGTGGTAGTATACAGCAGCCCCAGTGGTAGTATACAGCAGCCCCAGTGGTAGTATACAGCAGCCCCAGTGGTAGTATACAGCAGCCCCAGTGGTAGTATACAGCAGCCCCAGTGGTAGTATACAGCAGCCCCAGTGGTAGTATACAGCAGCCCCAGTGGTAGTATACAGGGCCCCAGCAGGGCCCCCCTCATAATTTGGCGCCCCACCTCCCTTTCTGGGCCCCCCGCATGCAGCGCTGCGCATATACATTACCGGTCTAGCAGCTGTCACCCTCCGGTGGCGGATCGCGGCTCCCGGCTCCGGGCTCCTTCTTCCTCGCTGTCTTCCTGCTTTGTGACCGGGGCTCATCGCGCATCGCGATGACGTCATCGCGACGCCGGCCGGTCACCTGACAAGCAGGAAGACAGCGAGGAAGATGGAGCCCGGAGCCGGGAGCCGCGATCCGCCACCGGAGGGTGACAGCTGCTAGACCGGTAATGTATATGCGCAGCGCTGCATGCGGGGGGGCCCAGAAAGGGAGGTGGGGGCGCAAAACTTTGAGGGGGCCGTATTGACTCGCGTATAAGCCGAGGGGGGCACTTTTCAGCCCAATTTTTGGGCTGAGAAACTCGGCATATACGCGAGTATATACGGTACTCATTTCTTGGCAGGAGATAACCTGTGTTTTTATCGCGTTTTTGTTTGCTGTGTTTTTGCCATAGAAAGCTGCAAAAATGCAGAAATGAATTGACATGCTCATTCTTTTCAAAATGCAGCAAAACCTGTGCAGCAGCAAAGAAACTAAACCAAGGTGTGTGGACAGCTTTCCCTGAATCACAGATTTTGGGAATAAAAAATGCAGGTGTAGATTTGAATAAAACCAAGTGAAAAACACAGCGCAAATACACAACAAAAGCGCAGTAAAAAGGCAGTGGGAATATAGCTTAAAAATGATGCCAATTGTTGAATAATTTTACTCCTCTTCCTCTGTTTTAACAGGTACGCTGCTGCTTTTTCCCTGACTATAATTCCATGCATCATACTTCAAATTTACGCAATGCATATTGATATGTATCTGCTTCTCACACCTAGACTTATCCTTCCATCTCATTCTGTCTATTTCTCCAGCTTTGATGGTTGTCAAATGTTCTCTTAGAGCCCTTTTACATGCTGCAACTTTCCAGCGATCACAACCACGATTTGACCTGGCTGAGGATCGCTGGTGCGTCGCTACGTGGTCGCTGGTGAGAGGACAAACAGTCAGATCTGCTCAACGAAGCAGCAACGATATGGACCCGCATAACGACCTCGCTGGTCGTTGGAGACGTGTCACAGAAGTTAATTTGACGACTCAAACCTATGTTAGGGGTGTGGTGTTTGACGCTGAAGCCACCCAGGTGTGCTTTACCACGCACCCTCAGCTCCGATTGGTGCTCACTAGTGTGTTTCGATTGGTCGATTGAAGATAATGTCATAGAAGTAAAAATGGGAACGTTACAAAGATCATAATTTGATACCCCATATGATGCCTACCGTGTAGACGTAGTATCGCAGCCTGGAGACCTCTACTATGATCCGCAAACCACCACGCTCAGTAACAAAGTAGCTATCGAACAAAGGACGGAATCGCTACTAAGTTGCCTTCTGTTCAGTCAAAGCCGCCCAATCAGAACGCAGCAGCAGCAGGCAACTATCGGAGCTGAGGGGGCGCGAAAGGCAACACAAAAGCACGCCTACGTGGCCAAGTTCAAAGGTGCTAACGATGTCGTTGTTAAAGTGTCAAACACACCGATGCAACTGCACTTGGGGACACTTTCAAGGTTTTCCCAATTTTTCGGACTGACTGACCTTAATTTCTTAAAGTAATGATGGCCACTCATTTTTCTTTACTTAGAATTTGTATTATGGCAAGAAAAAAAAGCAGCTAACAGTCTATTCAGTAGGACTATCATGTGTGTATCCACCAGACTTCTGCACAACACAACTGATGGTCCCAACCCCATTTATAAGGTAAGAAATCCCACTTATTAAACCTGACAGGGCACACCTGTGAAGTGAAAACCATTTCCGGTGACTACCTCTTGAAGCTCATCAAGAGAATGCCAAGAGTGTGCAAAGCAGTAATCAAAGCAAAAGGTGGCTACTTTGAAGAACCTTGAATATAAGACATATTTTCAGTTGTTTCACACATTGTTAAGTAAATAATTCCACATGTGTAAATTAATAGTTTTGATGCCTTCAGTGTGAATCTACAATTTTCATAGTCATGAAATTACAGAAAACTCTTTGAATGAGAAGGTGTGTCCAAACTTTTGAGATATAATAAAGCAAACTTGATAGCTACTCCCATGTATGTATGTAATGTATTGTCATTTTTATTTAAGAAACAAATAGTGTTCACGTTAGTGAGGTTCTTGTTATCAGGGTTGATATATCAGGGTGTATAATAACAGTCCCTGGGTTGTTTTGATTCTGACGACTGTCTGGCTCCTTCTTGGATAGAAGAATTTGGTCTTCATTGCCGTCATCCTAGGCAGTCGCAGTGCGCTGATGAAGCTGAGGAGCGGCATACACCTGACTTCATTGTTCACTGCCAGGGAAGGTGAACATCGCTCACATGCAAGGAGCCAGCAATGACAACGCTGTGGGCAAATCAGATTACTTTCTGCCCACAGGAGCGTGATGTGATTATTGTGATTATAAGGGTACCGTCACACTTGGCAACGCACCAGCGATCTCGACAGCGATACGACCTGGTAGGGATCGCTGGTGCGTCGCTGTCGGGATCGCTGGCAAGATGTCAACCAGTCAGATCTCACCAGCGACACAATAACGATCCAGAATGATACAGAGGTTGTTGGGAACCTGCTTCTCAGACCTGTAATATTGAGGTCTTGTTCATTGTCCCTGTCAAACACACCGATGCATGCTGCCCAGCGGGACCCCAACGATCAAAAAATGGTCCAGGAGACTCTGAAGCGAACAGCAATCTCACAGCAGGGGCCTGGTCGCTGCCAAGTGTCAAACATAGCGAGATCGCTGGCGAGGTTGCTGTTGCGTCCCCAAACTTGTGACTTCGCAGCAATCTCGCTTAGTGTGACGGGGGCTTTAGTCTGGGCAAAACCAATGACCCCACAACTGCTCACCCATTAATGTGGATTAGATTAATTGAGATGTATAATACACACCGATACCATTGTTAGGCCTTAGGATGGTATAGCAACCCATTAAAGGGATCCTGTCACCCCCAAAACACCTTGAAAGCTATTAAAACCTGTCCCTACAGCATATTAACACTTTCCCTACACTCTTTTTAGCTCCTAAATGCAGTAAATGATATTGCATAAAAACGTTTTATAAGTACCTGATTAGTGATGATAATGAGTGACTATGCTATTCATAGTCACTCATCAAGACTGCCGCGCTGTTAGCTTCAAAATGTGCACTGCGCATGCCCAATGCGCATGCGCAGTGCACATTTTGAAGCTAACAGCGCGGCGCCGCTGTAAATACGTCACAGGGCGCCGGGAATGACGCGGATCGCGTCACAAGCCACACTGCAGCCTCCTACGACACAGGGCACAGAAGGGACGCGCGATTTTGAATCTGGGCAGTAGATCACGCCTATTCAGGCGTGCTATGAAGCAGAGGGGCAGTCTTGATGAGTGACTATGAATAGCATAGTCACTCATTATCATCACTAATCAGGTACTTATAAAACGTTTTTATGCAATATCATTTACTGCATTTAGGAGCTAAAAAGAGTGTAGGGAAAGTGTTAATATGCTGTAGGGACAGGTTTTAATAGCTTTAAAGGTGTTTTGGGGGTGACAGGATCCCTTTAACGCCTCACAATTGTTTTGCGGGGGTATCAATGGGCTGATTTCCATCCGATAAGCATTCTCACTTATTACTGTTTGTGACAGTGGAATGTGAAGGGGTCAAAGTGATTAAGCATGAGCCAACTCTGCACCCAGCACACGCAGCAGGAGCTTAGCCGTGTATTAAAGCTGGCAAATACACAGCATATGCCATAAGGCAGAAGATGGGAACATCCCTTTACAGGTCAAATGTGGGCACAAAAAATATACAATGGCTATTTGCCCCATCTTGAAAAATGCAGACTATTTTTTACATTTTTAGCAGACTTTGCTCAGACAATCTAGATAGAACATAGCAGCTTTACACACAATATATGTAAGGACACAAAGTACCATCAACCACAAGCTTCAGGGACATAAAGCACATACACAATTCGTCACAGTCATTGTACAAAGCTGGAGCGACCTTACCTGGCTCTGTGCATGTCCTTGACTGTCTCTCCTCTGGACACAATCCATTTTTATCGACTTTCAGCTAAGACAAATAAAAACGCTCTGTTAGGTACTCCTTGTTATCCTGAACGCAAGATTGCCAGCTGCAATACAACCTCAGGAGGCCATGAACAAAAAACATTTTATCTACAAGAATGCATTATTAATAAACACAAGAACACACTGTTAGGGGCAATGAAAAGAACTTGTCCACCTTTGGGAACTTTATAAAACCAAATCGTGGCAAAAAATGAAAAATAAACATTTTGTATTCCACGTTGATGTCGTCTGTGGACATAATTCAGCCGAGAGGAGAGAATAAGACAAATATGAGTTCCAAACTCTGTCACATGGTCATAGCGGGCTGACTAATGCTGAGGTCCCCAACTTCAGTCCTCAAGGCCCACCAGCAGTCCAGGTTTTCAGGATTTCCTTAGCATTTGACAGTTGGTAATTTAATCTCCTGCACTAGTAACTATTCAAACCGTCAAATGCTAAGGAAATCCTGAAAACAGGCACTGTTAGTGGGTCTTGAGGATTGTAGTTTGGGACCTCTGGACTAGTGGACTCTTAACTCATTCTGCAATCAGCAATAAACAGTGCAACAATGAGACTGAACAAGACAAACTGAACTGTGCAAATGTATAAAGGGAACCTGTCAGCAGGTTTTTTGTTATGTAATCTGAGCACAGCATGAGGTAGGGGTTAAAACCAAGAATTCAACAATGTGTCATGTCAAGCTTCTGAGCTGTACTTAAAACAAGTGTATCACTAGGACATTATGATTGGTGTGACTAAAGGCCCTGTCACACAAAATGATCGCCAACGAGATCGCTATTGGGATCGCTGTTGCGTTACAAAATCCATGACGCAACAGCAATGTCGTTCTGTGTGACACACACCAACGATCTGGCCCCTGCTGTGAGATCATTGATCGTTACACACTGCTCTGGGTCATTCCTGCGCCGTTGTGCTCCCGCTGGGAACGCTACATCGTTGTGTTTGACAGATAATGACCAACGATCTCAATGCTACGCTATGGAGAGAAAATTCACAACGACCTCGGTATAATTCTGGATCGCTAGTGCGTCGTTTTTCACATCACTGGTAAGATGCCCGTTTGACATCTTACCAGCGATCTCTACGCATCGTTATCGGGATCACTGATGAGTCGTTATGAACGCTGATGCGTCGTTATGCGAGACTGGGCTCTCAACTTGAGCGTGCGATGTTGTCAGACTTCGACCCCTCGTGATTAGCACCTGTCTATAGAAATATACATAGAGAGCCAGGGTTGGCGGAGGCAGCTTTCACAGCTCTGCTGCACGGCTAGATCTAAAAACTGAACCATTACACCCAGTAATCTAAGTGAAACGATTGGATTCAGAGTCTCTTTGCCTACAACATGCTGCTCTCAGATAAGGTAGCAAAAACCTGCTGACAGATTCCTTTTAATAAAACCCAAATACGAAAATGATTTTTAGCTCAAATGACAAATTCAAAGAAAAAAAAAAAAAAAAAGTCCCTAAGGGTAAGTGCACACTGGGCGGGTTTTCGGCGGTTTACCTGTGTAAACCGCCGTTTTGTTTACATTAGTTTTATGTTAATTTATGTTAATCCAAACCGGCGTTTGGATTAACATTAAAACTAATGTAAACAGCCCAAGGCTGTGCACACAGCGGCGGTTACCCAGCGTCATCCGTTGCTAACCCGCAGGTTTCCCAGCGGGTTAGCAAAGAATGACCATGTTCTAAAAACCGGCGGTTCTGCAGCGGCTGCAAGCAGAATCATGTGCTGCTTCCAGCCGCTGCAGAATCACCGCCGAGAACCCGCTGGGCAGCCGCCGGATACCGCCCGCACATACCCGCCAGGAAGCCGGTGCACGGCGCCGGAGCTTCCTGGCGGGTCCCGCCCAGCCGCCGACGACCAACCCGCCGGGTAATGTGAACTTACCCTAAAGGTGGCCATGCCCATGAACAGTTTCTGAAATCTAGGAAAATGTTCTAGCAATTGATTACAAATATTTGAAATTAATTGGCTTTTCAGCTTCATTTATATCAATTAAAGGGATTGCACACTAAAAATTATAGAAAGGTAGAGTTAGAAGGGACCTCCGGGGTCATCTGGTCCAATGCCCAGCTCAAAGCAGGATTCACTAAATCATCCCAATAGAATTATAGCATGGTAGAGTTGGAAGTGACCTCCTGGGTCATCTGCTAGGACAACACCTTCTTAATCGACTGGCTTCCTCCTGTTAAAATAATAAACCCTGTACTCCTCACATGCTGCCATCGTTCGAACACTGTCTGTACCCATGGCTCACGTGACATTCTGACATCACATGATCCCCACGTCCCATCACCATAGTGGACAACCACTTTAAACTTGGGCAGCAGACCACCCAATTCAGCATGTCAAGAAAAAGAAACCGTAAAGAATCTAAGACATCACTATGAAAAGGTTTGTAATCTTGTTATGACTGCAGCAAAAATCCAAGGGATCTACTTTATAGTCGACACTTCTCCGGCCACCTTGTGTTAATACAATTCAGAGTAAACGGACTTTCTAGGAACTTCACTTTCAGACAATATTTTTTACGGCATTGTATAAACTGTACAAGTGGATTTTTGTTCTAGATCGGTAATGGAGAAATACTGCCACACTGTGGTCAGAATTGCCATGTGCTACAACCATGCCAACATGAGTTTCAAATTCAGTTTCTTTCTAGAAATAAGTGTAGTCTATGGAGATAGTACATGTTACAGTATCATTCAGCTGAAAACTATTCTTCTGGACTTCCCCAACACCCTGCAGAAGACGAAATACCACCGAGGTGAAATGCTATCAATGGACTGTAGACATGAACAAGCAGGGTGCTCCAGAGCAAGATCCACAAATACCCTCTGCTTTAACTTCTAATTTAGGTCTAGATAGATGCCCTTTAAGTCTGTGTCTGAAGCCATGCTGGTCACGCCTCTATGACTTAAAGCTGGAGGCTGCTGGGAGAAATAAAGTTAATTTCCTCCAGTTAGCCAGGCTTCAGGTGTGGTGACTGGATGGCTTTTTTATATAAAAGAGGACATGCTATCATGTCTTCCCAAATATAAAGTGCGGTGACCACCAGCAAACCTTTATATACAGCATTCTAGAATACTGTATATCCCACTCCACATAATGTAAAGTGGGCACAGCTGGTCCTCATCCGGCGCCTGCTTTCTTCTTCCGATCACCATCCTCTTTCCCTGCCTCATGTGGATGACCCTTCCTACGTCATCCGCACACAGTCTCCTGCATTGCGCACATGCACACACACTTCTCTCTGCCCTGCCAAGGGCAAAGCATTGTATTGTAGTACGCATGTGTGGGCATTTATAGGACCTTTCCCTGCGCATTAAAATACTTTGATCTGGTCTCAGCATGGATGAGAGAAGTATGTGTGTGCACAGGAGCGCAATGGAGGAGACCGTGGGTGACGCAAACATGTCATGCACCTGAAGCAAAGAAGGTGGAACGCAATGGCAAGAAGAGGAGATGTCGGATCAAGATCAGTGACACCCATTGGACTGGACCTCCCTGTGATAATAAATGGTCTTATTTATGTTATATAGATCAGCCTGGGGACTTATGCACAGTATTCTAGACTACTGTATATAAGGGCTTAGAGGTGGTGGCCACACATTATATTGGAAAAACCTGTTGACAGGTTCCCTTTAACCTGCTAATTAACCCCAGAGCAGCGTTTGGGGACATGGAAGGTTTCCTTTAAATAGAGGGATTCTAATACCTTTGAATTATATTATTTTTATCAAATATATGAGACTGTCTGGCCAACATTACAGAGCTCTACAGAAATGTTATTGAACATCTCAATAGAAGAGGGGATAAGCAGGGGAAAGACTAGCTACCCAAAACTCCTTGGGGTATGTGCACATGATTCGGAGACACTGCATTCTGGACGTAGTGTACCCTGTCCTGCGGGAAGCCGGTGATATTTCTACCCATGGATAGTGTTTGGGGCGCTTTTGCTTTTCCCTGCATTCACCTGCCAAGATTGCCTCCGACTCCGTAACAATAAATTGACATTTTTGTTTATGCTACAAAGAAAACGAGCATAGTGGGCATGGGATTTCTGTAAATCCATCCACTGCACTTGTATTATTACAATGCAGTGTTATGGACGCTGCACAAACATGCTGTTTATAACTCTGTAAACACTGATGGTGGGACCATAGCCTCAAAAGGGTACTGCTCCATGCAGGTCATAACAGCCAGCCCCCTGATAATAGCAGCTCCCCTGCAGCCCAAGAACTGGGGGGCGTGGCCACACCCGACATGCTCTCTGTTCTCAGACTACAGGGAATCAGCCATTATCAGGGGATTACTTTTACCAACAGCATGGAGAAGACCATGCCCCTGCTGCCAGATAGTCCACCATATTCATGAACTGCTAAATCCTCAGCAGAGAAAAACAGTGATTTTATCAAAATGAAAGCAAGCAGCTCAGCAAGTGACACATCAGGGTCTCTGTCTGTACATTATGCTGCTCCCAGATGGGATGGCAATACCCTGGTGAAAGATTCCCTTTAATTTGATCAACTTACTTTGGACACCCCACTTACAGAAAAGATCAAACCACAGGTAACCCTCATCCTCCCCCGGCCAGCGCCGGCTCTCAATCAGAGTTCCGATTCTGGTAGCTGCAGTATCGTCATGACCACAGCACACATCCCCAGTGTAACCAAGCACTGAGCTCAGTGGCTGGAGCAGTCTACATCAGTTAAACCCAGATTAGCTACAAAAAAGAAAGAAAAAAAAAAAAAAAAAAAAGTTTTTTTTTTTAAAGTTGAAAATGTGACCAATTAATTCTACACATAGACCTTTTATTTTATAAAGTGAAATTTGTCAGAACGTTAAATCACCAAGTACAGGATACTGAACCTGAGTTTAATGAGATGTTCCTGGGGAAAAGTTGCTTGGCATAAAGGACCAGAAATATTACATACTCTTAAATAATGCATATCATATTTAAGACTACTTTGTGACCTACTGTTTTCTTAATTAAACTTTAAATTCATGAATCCTAAAAATTCAGCCTCTATGAAATACTTCCGAAAACGGAGAGGTAGATGGAAGCAAGACCATGACAGTAAGTTAATTAAGATACCTTATTTGTTACATTCTGGTTTTTGTCAGTCCAGCTGGATTCAGGTTTAAGAACTGCATTTGGCTCCCGAAATACACTTTTAGTACTTGGAAGGGTCTCCTGTTCTGTATGGTTGTTTTGAGTTGCAGACTCCATAAAAACCTCGCTACTGCCACTCTGTGGGGGGTCTTCCTCAGTGTCTGTGCTGAGTGTGGAATGCTCAGTTGTACAGGACTGTGGCATAGTTCCAAGTTCGGAAGATGATGTTGAGGAGGACGATGACAAAGTCTCTCTTGAAGGAGGACGAAAAAGTAGTGATATGTCGGAGACTGGCTCTATAAGTAACGTGGAAAATTGTATCATTAGTTTGTGTCTGATGAATTTCTGCAATCCATAAATACATCGGAAGATATATATGAACACTTCTGTTTGTACATAGCATATGATAGTTGTAAATTTGTACATAGCATATGATAGTTGTAAATATGGCCATTATGTTCTATGTCATAAATGGGACCAAAAACATTAATAAGGTCTAAAAGTGGTCAATACATGAACCTTGTATCTTCGTTATCCTACAACCCCAAAAAAAAAAAACAACAAAAAAAAAACTGTTCAGCACATTTAACTCCCTCCTCCAACCTCCCTCATCTCTGTTGAGGACTTCGCCACATAATTCAAATATAAGTTCGACCAAAGAAGGCAAACCTTTATTGTTCATCCACCCCAACCACTCCATATACTAGGCCTCTACCCTTCCCTCATAACTTCCCTCACCAACACCACTGAAGGAGAGCTTACTCCTTTCCTCTCCAAATCACACCTCACCACCTGTGCACTTGACCCCATCATCCTTTCCCACCTCCTCCCTAACCTCACTAAGACGTTCATCCCAGCCATAACCCACCTCTTCAATCTATAGATAACTTCTGGTACCTTCCCCTCTGCTTTCAAACATGCCACCATGACGCCCATCCTCAAATAGACATACCTTGACCCGACTGCTATGACCAGCTACAGCCCCAAATTGCTGCTCCCGTTTGCTTCCAAACTCCTTAAGCAACAGGTCCATGCTCAACCTTCCTCCCACCCCTTATCTAACTCTCCTTGACAACCTACAATCCGGCTTCCGCCCCCATCACTCCACTGAAACTGCCCAAACCAAAATTACCAATGACTTACTCACAAGCCAAAGCTAACAGACAATTCTCCATCCTCCTCCTTCTAGACCTGTCCTCTGCGTTTGACACAGTCAACCACTTTCTCCTACTGCAGATCCTCTCTTCCCTTAGCATCAAAGACCTTGCCATGTCCTGGATTGCCTCATACCTTTCCAACTGCACATTTAGCGATTCCCACTCCCACACTACCTCCTCATCCCACCCTCTCTCTGTTAGAATCACACAAGGCACTGTCCTTTGGGCCCTACTTTTCTCCATCTATACTCTTGGCCTAGGACAACTCAACGTCTCGTGGCTTCCGGTACCACTTGTACGCTGACGACACCCAGATCTAACTCTCTGGCCCAGGTGTCAACTCTCTGCTGTCCAGAATCCCAGAGTGTCTGTCAGCCATATGCTCCTCTTGCTTCCTAAAACTCAACGTAGACAAAACCAAACTCATCATCTTTCCTCCATCTCACCTTTCATCTTCACTACCTGATCTCCCACACCTGAAATTCGCTGCCTCGGGGTAACTCTCGACTCTGCCCTGTCCTTCAAACCACACATCCAAACTCTCGCCACCTCCTGTTGCTTCCAGCTCAAAAAAGTTTCCAGAATTTGTCCTTTCCTCAGCCCTCAATCTACTAATTCTACTAAAATTCTTGCACACGCCCTCATCATCTCCCACCTCGACTACTGCAACATCCTCCCCCTGTGGCCTCCCTGCTAACTGTGGCCTCCCTGCTAACACGCTCACACCTCTCCAATCTGTCCTCAACTATGCTGCCCGACTAATCCACCACTCTCCGCTACTCCCCTGTTTCTCCCATTTGCAAATCACTCCACTGGCTCCCAATTCCCCAACTAATCAAATTTAAACTTCTAACACTGACCTACAGAGCCACCCATAACCGGTCTCCTCCCTATATCTCTGAACTAATCTCCCAATATCTTCCCTCATGTAATCGTTGATCCTCCCAAGACCCCCTTTTCCCCTCCACACTTATTCGTTCCTCACACAACCGCCTCCAAGATTTCTCCCAAATATCCCCCATCCTCTGGAATTCTGCACCCCAACCCGTCCGATTATCCACCACGCTCTGATCCTTCAGACGGAACCTGAAAACCCATCTCTTCAGGAAAAGCTTACAGCCTGCATTGACCAAGCTACCGCCCCACCACCACTGCTGCATCCTGGAACTACCATCTCCTCCCCAATATCCTGTAGACTAAGTCCACAATGACAGGGTCCTCCCCCCCTCTGTACCAGTCTGTCATTGTTAATTTGTTTACTGTAAACTAGATCTATAATTTTGTATGTAACCTCTGCTCATGTACACCACCATGGTATTAATGGTGTTATATAAATAAAAAAAAATAATAAAATTATTATTATTATTATTAATAATAATTTTACCTCCATCAAGCCATTACATATAGCAAAGATTCCCAGCCTTTCTGGCCTAGAGAGCTATATTCTGCTCTGAAAGAGGATCACGTGCCACAATCAACTTTGAGAGAAGGCCGAGCGCCACATCCAGTTACCACCACATCTGTAGTGGACACCCAGAACCCCCATTATTGGTATAATAAAATCCAAAGCTTTTCCACAATAATCACCCAGAGGCAGCTTACCAAGATCCAGGTGCTCCTACCCTACCCCCATTCAGATCTGCTCTTCTGTGTGGGGCTACTCACAAAAGTCACCATCTTCAGACCTGCTTTTCGTAGCGGTTTGTCAGACTTGGTACTTATGCACCAAGTTGGAAGACAGCCGTGAGCCACACAACAATCCTGTTAGCAGTATATGGCTCCTGAGCAGGGCTGTGGAGTCTTAGTTGAATTCAGGGAAATTGAGGATTGAGTCGGATGTTTGGCTTACCGACCACACAGCCCAGCTCCTGAGTCCCATGTTGGAGACTCCTGGCATGCATACACAAAATCAGATCTGGCACAAATCCCTAGTCATATTAAAAAGCTTGTCAGAAAGCGACTGACTGAGGAGCTACCTAAAAGGTGGCGCTGGAGTTCATCCACTTCCTTACTGAAGTGCAAATTTGCATATTTCCTAGAGGAGGGATGCGGCTTTAAATCTCCTTACCTACTTAACTGTATTCCTATGGTTGCAGGAAAACTCCTCTCCATAAGGTAGATAGCAAGTTCCCCAGACCTACACAAAATCATTCATTTAAAATTCCAAAAGCTGATCCTAGTCTCCCCTGACATCTTTAGGCTGGGTTCACATTTGCGGACCCCGCCGCAGCGTTCTGCGGCGGGGATCCGCAATGTGACCGCAGCCACCGCACGCCCCTATCTTTATAATGGGAGCGCACGGTGCTGCGCTTGACAGCACAGGGCCGTGCGCACCCATTCACTGCCATATGTGATCTGTACGCAGGCGGAACCCAGCCTTAGAGAGAAAGTCAAAAAGCATTCAAGCATGCTGGACATCATGGAGAGGGGGGGTGCCCCCGGTGCACTACTCTCACTCGACGCAGAGAAAGCGTTTGACAGGGTGCACTGGGGGTTCCTCAGTGAAGTCCTAGATAGGTTCCATATTATTGGAAGATTTAAGGACTCTATAATGTCCCTGTATTCATCCCCCTCAGCTTTAGTCCGTGCCTCTGGCTTCTTATCTCAAAAATTTGAGATTACAAATGGTACTCGACAGGGCTGCCCCCTCTCTCCTCTGATCTTCGCCCTGGTCATGGAACCCTTGGCATCTATAGTGCGTAACACGGCGCAGGTCTCGGGGGTGTGGGTGGGACCAATGGAACACAAAATTAATCTATATGCAGATGATGTGATATTCACATGCACTCATCTTAAACAAACTGTTCCGGCTTTAATGTCTATCCTGGAAGAATTCGCAGCAGCATCATATTATAAGCTCAACCTATCCAAATCCTCCTTTTTCCCAGTAAATATCCCAGCTAAAGAACAATTGACATTACGTCGAACGCTACCTTTCATATGGATCTCCCGATCCTTCACATATCTGGGTATCCAAATCTCTCTCACCAAATCTATAGTTAAAATAAATTCTGATTATCTAACTAAGGAATTACGTTCTCTGATACAATCTTACTCCCCTTCGCTGCTGTCGTGGATTGCCAGAATTCAAATTACCAAAATGCTACTATTTCCGAAAATATTATATTTTCTCCGTTGCATTCCTATACGCTTCCCCAGAAAAACCCTTAACCTTCTCCAATCTATTCTGGGCAAATTTATATGGATGAACAAACCTCATAGAGTCGGTTCCTCAACGTTAACTCGGCCTACTACTTTGGGAGGTATGGGTGCCCCCAACATACAGTATTACTACAGAGCAATTAATCTGGAGATCTCACAGTTATGGTGGATCCCCAATGCTGAAGCAAACTCCTTGCCTCTGTGGCTACAAATAGAATCCTGGTATTCCCCACAAAATTCAACTCGTCTTTTGTTAGAGTCGCACCTCCTCCGCCATAGGCCTGGAAACCTCCCCCTGAGGTCCATGCAAGCAGTGCTTGAGGTTTGGTCTGGGGTCAGCCTCTTACTCCTAAAAGGCCTATATAGATACATAACACTGAGGGCTGTAGAGTGCTGTGTAGACTCTCCAGCTTTCTCCCTGGCGAAATGGCGGAGGGTGGGCGCTAAACATCTTTCGGATGTACTGCACAATGCCAAATTACAATCATTTGTAACTCTGAAAGAAAAATATGGTCTTTCTAATGCTGACTACTTTTCTTACCTTCAACTAAAAGATCTTCTCAGAACCATAGTTATTCCAATGGAAGATGCACTGTCCAGCCTCCCACAGGTTATATCCATTTTCAAGCAAACAACTGCTGCCAACAGGGGAATCTCCACTTTTTACAGGGCTATGTCAGAAATACAGGCAGAGTCTAAGCTCCCGTTTATGACGAAATGGGAAGCTCTCCTATCATTCACCTCACCTGTAGAGGACTGGATGAAGGCGTCAACCCATGCTCTTTCTTATACCTCATGCCTGAACCACCATGAGCAAGCTAAGAAACTTCAATTCGGATGGTACCTGACTCCAGACAAAATTGCTAGTTTTAAAAAAACAGGCCTCCGACCTGGGATGAACTTGTGCTGGAAAAACTGTGGAGAGGTTGGAACCACTACACATGTCTGGTGGAATTGTCTGGGCATTCGCTCTTTTTGGTCACAAGTCAACCATTTGATATGTACTACTACCGGTCTTAAACTCACGTTGACTCCACAGATGGCCTTACTAGGTTTAGAGATTCAGGACTTACCTCGGGGACTGAGACCAATTATATCAAATATACTTATAGCAGCTCGTTACTGCATATCCAGGCACTGGAAAAACCCCACCTTCCCATCTATACAGGAAGTCATCTCCCAACTTAACCTGCACCTCAACTACGAACTGGTTTTGTCAACAGATACAGCTAAACGCACCAAAGTCATTAATTGGTGGGACACATGGGTGAGCTCGCAACATAATAACGTGGTAATATCCAAATAAACATACTTGTAATACGATTGGTGATGAAGTCAGTTTGACTAATGTTGTTATTTAAGACACTTCCCCTTATTCTGGGGTCCCTAGCCGACCTGCTAAATGCTCCCCCCCCTCTCCCCCTTCTTCCCTACCTTCCCTAAGGTTACCCTTCCTTCCTTGTTTGTCCTAAAGAAATCTGTTCTTTTTTTTGGTTATACTTTAATCTAAAGTTGTACACTTAATTATCTATGTAACAGCTTTGTTTCCATTGTACCCTTCTGTTTGGGTACACTTTTGTTCGCCTTATTTATGTTATATGTTTGAAAATGCTTTAATAAAAACACAATGATTTAAAAAAAAAAAAGCATTCAAGCAGATCAGATGGTCATCGATTCCACTGAATTCAGCTTGATTTTTGTTCAATGTGTCTGAGGGCCTTAAGAACTTACAATCAATGTGAAAATAGGGATGAGCATTTAGTTGAAAAATTTGAAAAAAAGGGGTGAATAGCATACCATTCAGCTTTGTCTGACTGCTCCCATTTTGAGAGGTACGAAGTTCATGGATTTGAGCTTTGATGAGCTTTCGTTCTTCTAAGTCTTCTTTCTCTTCTGCCTGCCCAAAATAATTACACATAGTATGAGACTAATGCCTGTTGCATACACTTATGTTTGCTTAAATTGAGCTTCCACCATTTGTATCCTTCATGCCTAGATTAATTTCTTGAAGAATTAGGAACAATTGAAGGCTCAACCTATTTTGACATTACCATAGTTTTTATGTAATATGACAGGGTGGGCAACTAAGTACATTTTGAGAAATTAGATGTGGCCATAGACTACATTCCAAAGACAAACATTACACTTAATGATGTAGGTCTTACATTTCACCAAGAGGTCCCCAAACCCCATTCCCTTTCTTTGGATAGTATTGGTTACAAAGAACTTGTCTCCTACTACTAAGGCTACTTTCACACCTTTATTTTTTTTTATTTTTTTTTTTAAATTTCGGCACAGACTCTGCAAAAAACAAAAAAAACAAAAAACAGGTAATTATCTGGCTAATAACAGAGGAAACCAGATAACGCTCCAGGTTTTTTACCAAATCCGTATGCCTTTTGAGGATCCCCAGAGATAGATGTTAAATAGAGCTTACCAGTCTCCCGCTAATTTCTTCTACTTGCTCATTAACATTCATTAATATTCACTACACTGAACTGCAATGGCCAAACACAGATGCTTATTCTCAGTGACAGTGTAT
This sequence comes from Allobates femoralis, assembly GCA_033576535.1. Lineage (NCBI taxonomy): Eukaryota > Metazoa > Chordata > Amphibia > Anura > Aromobatidae > Allobates > Allobates femoralis. Next base: position 602,163,127 of record JARQOC010000003.1, on the reverse strand, counting down.
GTGATTGACTATCGTACTCAGACTGCGCCCCTACAATCTGTACTGGTGTCTGTGCTTAGTTGCCATATATCTTCGTGTATGGCAACAAACTTGCTGTAAGTGTGTAACATACATAAATAAATTGGGGGAAAAAAATATGTATTGGTCCCCCGTATTTTTTATTCTCAGCACAGATAAAGCAGCCAGCTACGGGCTTCCAACCCTAGCTGTTAAGTTTTACCTTGAATATCAATCAAAAATACAGGGGAGACCATTATTATTATTATAATAAATAGTGGAATAAAAAAAAAAAAATGTGTGGGCTTTGCCCTATTTTTGACTTCCAGCCAAGAAAAAACTAGGCAGCTGGGGACAGGTATTCTCATCTTGGCGAGGCCCCCAAGGTACAGAATAGCAGCCCACAGCCGCCCCAGAAATAGGCACATTCATTCGAACCTTCAATTCCTGGCACATTACCTGGAACTTCCCAATGCCCTGTTGCAGTGACATTAGGGTAATAGAAGAGGTTAAGGACAGCTGAGTGTTGACAGCTTGTCATTAAGCCCAAATTGGTAATGTATAGGCGTCTATTATACCAGCACATTACCAAACCAGTAAGGAAATGTTTAAAAACACACACAAAAAATCCTTTATTAGAAATAAATCACACAGACAACCATCATTTTAGCATTTATTAACCCCAAACATACCCTCCAGTAATAATCCACAATAATGTCCCTCGTAGCATCTCTACACTGCCGTATCGGAGGCTGTACTGAAGAATAATCATTCTATCAACGTGCCCTCCCCAAAGCACACAATCAATGCCCCGAGAGCGTTGGCCGTGCCAGCGGTCAGGTGATGCGGTTACCATGGTAACCGCGTCACTTGACGACTGGCACAGCCAAAGGTCTTTAGAAAATCTGTGTGCATGGAGGTTGCACTAATAGGATGTTTCTTCTTTAGCGTGACCTCTGATGCAACAGAGCAGAGATACTGCAAGGGATTATCATTGGAGAGTATGTTTGGGGTTAATAAATAGGAAAATAAGGGTTGTGGGTGTTTTATATCTAAGAAAATATTTTTCTGTGTGTTTATTAACTATTTCCTTACCAAATTGGTAATGGCGGGTATCAAACACCTGAACATTACCAATTTGTGCTTAATTGCAAGCTGTGAACACTCAGCTGTCATTCACCCCTTCTACCACCCCGATGCACCAGGGCATGGGGAAGAGCTGTGTAAAGCGCCAGGAATTGGCTATTCTAATGAATGTGCCAGTTTCTGGGGCAGTAGTGGGCTGTAATTCTGTAGCCTGGGGGCCCAATAACCAACTATGGGCCTCAACACGTTGATACCATCCCTCAGCTGCCTGCTTTGTACCTTGGCCTGCAATCAAAAATAGGGCAAAGCCAAAATAATTTAAAAAAAAAAAAAAAAAAAAAAAAAGGGTTCTCCTGCATTTTGCCAGCCAAGGTAAAACCAGTCAGCTGAGGGTGGCAACTCGTAGCTGTCCGCTTTATCTGTGCAGAGAATAAAAAGTACATATTTTTCAAATTATTTTTGCGCCCCTATGACAGCAGGTTCATTGCCATTGCTCCCAATCGCAGACCCAACACAGTGGGTGGGGACGCAACTGCCAATCAGACACTGTGGGCGTCTGATTGGCTGTTGGAGCCATTGCAGTGAATAAAGATGGAGTGGTCATCTGTGATTGACCATTGCAGTTCAGTGCAGTGAATATTCATGAAGCTTAAGGAGCGGACTCCGAAAAGCAAGCAGTTGTAAGCTCCATTTAAAACCAGATCCAGCACACATTGACTTCCAATATAATGAATGGCGGATCGCACCGAATCTGGTTGGATACCATTTTTTTCTTAACTGGTCCAAAAGACGTTGCATAATACTGTATAAAAAAACAAAAAACAAAAACCACAAATGGAGGTGTGAAAGTAGCCTTGTAAATATGCACGCCCCTCTCTGCTTGATGCCTTGGTAAGAGCCTGGCAGCATCATAAAAGGGGTGGGGCTAAACGTGTCATGCTGTTAGCCACACCCCCTTTCATGACGCGGCCAGGCTCTTAGCAAGGCATCAAGCAGAGAGGGGCGTGCATAATTACAAGGCTGCCGCAGACTGGCAGACCATTGAGAATAATTCAGAAACAGAGAACTCACACAGGACGAGGTGAATATAACTTCTTTTCTACTTTACTAAATCGATTTTTTCTGCAAAAGGGATGGCTAGAAATGATAAGAGGGGGTGCAGGGACAGGTAGAAAGATGCAGGGGGAAGGGGGGTCAGTTTGTGAGGTCAGGTTCCCTTTAAAGATTCCGGCATATAATGGCGGTTGAGGGCTGCACTCTAAATGCTAGAAGGATGGGCCGCACAATTTTGGTGTGTAAAGGAGTCACAAGGCTCCCAACTCGCTCTCCACTCTCTCATTGGAGAAAGAATAGAAAATGTTGGACTTGTCCCATGTCAGGTAAGAAGAGATTTGTTTTCACCTAAAAGGGCTTTCATTGCAGGACAAAAGGGTATGTCACACGCGTCAATATCACTGTCAATGTCGCTCGTACGTCACGGATTTTCAGTCGCTCAAGCGACGTAAAAGTGACGCAGGAGCGACATTGAAGCGTGTGACCGAGCGATGCAACCAGCGATATGTCTCTGATCGCCGATCGCAGGTTTCACTGCCAGACGTAAAACCTGTCGCTCATCGCTCAGTAGACCTTGTGCATCGCTGCGTGTGACACTAAACTCAGCGACGCATTTTCTAATTTGACATCGTACAAGCGACTAAATAAAATCGCTCGCAAGATGGTGACATCACCGCATCGCTGGGTCATATTGACGCGTGTGACATCTTACCTGCGATAATTCCACATCGCCCAGGCGATTAATAATTTGTGACGCATGAGCGATATCGCGGGCGACATTGACACGTGTGACAGGCCCTAAAGGAACCATTGATTAATTTATCATCAACTGGAGACAGACAATAAAAATACACCTTAGGCCACCTTCACACATCATTGTTTCCAGTACATGCGGTATCTTTTTCACAGATGCTCTTTACATGTTTGTGTTGTAGCCATAAAAAAAAAAAAACAAAAAAAAAAACACGCTGAGCCACGTCAGTTTTTTTTCCTTCAACTCGGGTGACATAGCCAATTCAAGTCTATGGGTCTGTGAAAAACATGTATGCCATACACGTAATGTACATGTTCAACATTGCAAAGTATAGGAGAAGCATTGTCATTTATTTAAATGATCCATCTGTATAAAAAGAAAAAATTTATGGTAAGTACCAAAAAGCTCTGTATCACAAATGTTTATCTGTAGCTTCATTGACTGACAGAAGAACTATGGGAGGTCATTAAAGGGAACCTGTCACCTGGTATTCTCCCTATAAAGTATGGCCACCATCATGAAGGATCTTTTAAAGCATACTAGAATACTATATATATAAAAAAAAAAAAAAAAATCCCAATCCCCTCTGCAGAATCCACAAAAGAACTTTCTTTCATATACCCACAGAAGGCACGGTCCAGTCAGATGTTGGTCTTTGGTTTTGATCCAGTTACCTCCTCTTCTTTCAAGGGCTCTCCTCTAGCTTGATTCACACAGGTGATGTTTCCTAAATTATCTACAAAGTGTTCCCAATTGAGGTCCTGAGCAAGGGCACTCCTCTCTTCCCTGATAAGAGCAAAGTACTGTCATGCACCTGCGCCTGGAAAGGCCACAGAGCACCAATGATCCAAAAGTAAAGCCAGCGCATGCACACAACAATATTAGAGCCCTAGTTTAGGCTGAACTTCAGCATTGGCAGGTCAAAACCAAAAGAAGAATGATAGCCCTAGAGGGGGTCAGACATGCCAGAGCATACTAGGATGACCCCCAAAGTAAATACATTTCCTAACAGAGCTATGTGACTTAGGCCGGCTTCACACCATGGTTTTTTGCTGTCAGATTGTGTCCGGTGTTTTGCTGGATGCACTGGACACAGCATGACAGCTCCGGATAGAACAGAATCAGAGGGCAAATATGCGCGGCGGCTTCCGCTGTCCAGTGCTGACATATCAAAATCGCGTCTAGCGGGGAGCTAGCCGCAGTTCTGAAATTTCAGCTGGGAGCTCTCCAGGTGCTGAAGTTCAGCACGGGGTGTCCGGGGACCGAATCGGATCCGGCGCCCATAGTCTCCCATATTAGGGGGGCGCCCAATCCGGGAGGATCAGATTGTCAGATTTTGGCCCCGGACACAAAAACGCTGCAAGTTCACACCGGACAGCCCCAGATCCCTGAAACCGTGGTGTGAAGCTGGCCTTAGTCAGAGCTGTTCAGCACTACCTGTTTCTGCTTGTGTAACAAGCTTTTCAAGAGATAAGTTCAAGAGATGGTTCATTCGTCCCATTCAGGCTCCTCGTCTGAGGATGAGGGGGGGTTCTTGTTTTGCTATACAAGACATGGATAGTCTGGTTAAGTCGGTACGGGCCACCATGGGGATTGTAGACACCAAGGAAGCGCAGTCTGCTCAGGACGTTATGTTTGCTGTGTTGTCTCAGAAGAAGAGATGTGTTTTTCCTGTCATTGAGGCCATTAAATCCTTAATCAGATCCGAGTGGGAAAAACAAGACTCTAGGGGTTTTTTGCCCTCCTCTTCCAAAAGAAAATACCCCTTTGATGATCCAGAGTTACTGAACTGGTCTAAGGTCCCTAAGGTGGATGAGACAGTGGCATCCACTTCCAAAAGGAATGTGTTGCCTTTGGAGGATTGTTGAGGGACCCCTCTGATAGAAAAACTGATACCCTGTTGAAAGTCCTGGGAGACTGGTATTGGGGCTCTTAAACCAGCCATTGCTTCTACTTGTGTAGCCCGTTTCCAGTTGGTATGGTTGGATCAGTTGGAACAACAGATTCGGTCCGGGATGCCCAGAGACAGGTTATTGGCTGCTCTTCCTCAGATATGGAGTGGCTCAGCATATCTGGCGAATGCTTCTGCAGATTCTCTCCGCCTGGCAGCTAGTTCGGCAGGGATCTCTAATGCAGTCTGCAGGTCTTTGTGTCTTAAAGAGTGGAAGGGGGACGCCCATGCGAAAATTAAGTTATGTGCGATTCCGTGCGGGGGTGAGTACCTCTTTGGCTCCGTGCTTGACGGTATTCTCTTTAAGGCAGGAGAAGTGAAGAAGGGCTGCCTAATCCTTCTATCCCCAACTACAGGAGAGCCTTCCAGAAAAGTCAGTATACCAGGCAACAGTCCAATCCAAAGTGGGAAGCGGCAAGAAAAAGACAGATGCTTATTACGGTGGTTCCTCATCCTCCAAGCCCCCACCCAAGCGTAATTAATTCTGACCCACCTGTCAGTGGACGATTGGCTCATTTTTTCCATCAATGGTCCCAAATTTCAAAAAGCCAATGGATCCTCGGCCTCATTTCATCTGGGCTTAAACTTGATTTTGTGAGGGTCCCAGGGGACTCATTTTTTCAAACTATCCTTTCTAGTCCGTGCCAGCAGTGGGCACTGGAATTGGAGGTCAAGGACTTGTTACGTAAACAAGTGTTGGTGCCGGTTCCGGGAGACCAGGAGGGAAGGGGTTTTATTCCCCTTTGTTTCTGGTTTCTAAACCAGATGGTTCCTTTCGGACTATTATTAATCTTCACAAATTAAACTCCTTCCTCCGCTTCCAGTCCTTTAAAATGGAGTCCATTCAATCTGCCGTTCGCCTTCTATTCCCTAGGTGTCTTATGGCGGTGCTCGACTTAAAGACGCTTATTACCATCTGCCTATTCATCCAGCCGCAAAAGGTGAGCAGCCGCCGGCCGGTATTCATGCCCATTCCACTCGTGCCACATCTGCCTCCTGGGCTGAACGAGCTGATGTTTCTATTGAGTCTATTTGTAGGGCAGCTACTTGGGCTTCACCCTCTACCTTTTTTCGGCACTATCGCCTTGACCTCTCCTCTTCGTCTGACCTCGACTTCGGGAGGCCGGTTCTTAATACTGTGGTCCCTTCCAGGTGATGATCTCTGCAAGTCTCTCGGTGGATGCTGTCATGGCGATAGCAAATTCTGAGATTACTTACCGGTAGTCGTATTTTGCGGAGTCCATGACAGCACCCACTTACTTCCCACCCTTTCTTTTCTTTTTTGACATGATAGTCATTGTTGTTATTATTCTTAGTATTGCTTTAGTGTATTTTCACTTGCAACTGGTGGCCACTTATTGCCAGGGGTTTTGTGTGCCCCTTTTTTCACGTCTTGCGTTGCTGGTCTTCATGTTGTTATTCATTGTGTTTGTATATTTATTCGGTTGTGGCGGTTCCTGCAATTTCTCTGTAACCCAACTGAGGAGGTGAGGGGGACCGCCCCTTTTTATCTGTAGGTTTCCTGTCCATGTGGGCGGATCCCCTCTCTCGGTGGGTGCCGTCATGGGCTCCGTAAAATAAGACTACCGGTAAGTAATCTCAGATGTTCCAAAACTGTATTTTGGAGTTTAAGCCTCTAGGTGGTGGTTCCTGTGTCAACAATGAAGCGGTCCAGAAATCAAAATTTGAAGCCACATGAAAATGAGCCTGGAAGTGTCCTGGGACATGTCAACCTACTCAGTGTGTCAACACGTCCCTAATGTCCTTCCAGGTTAGTTGCATGGGATGTCATGGATTGACATGCCTCCAATACACTCCCAGGCTCATCTGCGTCAAAGCTTGATTTTTGCTTTAGTAGTATAATTCTCCTGACAAGTTCCCTTTAAACCTATTGTCATGGACAAGCTTTATTTTTGATTTACAACCAGAGTGGTCTCCTCCATGCTCTTTCCTTCTTACCGAACAAGGAGCCGACTCTCCAAAGCTATCCGTACTTTTGGGCTGCACAGTGCCGATACCTTGTTCCGTGTAGCGACTGACCAGCATGCCTGCCAGCGCTGCAGCTAAAGCAAACAAAAAAATTAAAAAGAAATCACACAAGGTCACATAAATCACCTAAAATAAAAATAAATAGTAATTAAAACAGAAGGGGTGATAAAAAGCATGATTTGACTTTATGAAAAAAATAACATGACCTGGCAGCTGTTTTTATCAGTGGAAAAAAAAATGCCTCAAAATAGTTACCTTCTATTTCATCATTCCGTACTTTCCGAATAGCAGCTCGGATAAGTTTCCTCTCTTCATATTCACTGGAGCTCCGAAGCTGGAAGGGAAGGTACAAATTACAGTGAGTGTTTGGTGGCGTTATGCAACGGCGCAGCCTAGCGGCAGGCGGAAGATTTCTATCACTCAATAAAGAGCAAACAGTGCTCCCTACTGGAGACAAAGCAGATTTAAATAAAGTAAAAAAAAAACCAAAATATCCAATCAGAATGAGCTGCAATAAGGATGCATAACTGTATATATACTATGTCTATATGTATTTAAAAAGAAATTATAGATATTATAAATATATACTTATAACTAAGATTCTATTCGTATTGGAGCTTTTGTCTAACTTCATTATTAAAATCTGGTTCATCGCCACTAAGGCACACTGTTATATATCTATAGTTCAATAGTTGTCATGGAAAATATTAACCTATAACATACAATAAGTGAGCAGTGTGGAGAATTTCTCATCTCTCTATTTTAAAGAATTAGGTGCTATTTCGGGTAATAGACCCCTGTGATTTTTCGCTGAACACATACCAGTGCCGTCAGCTCCTCCAGATCATTGATCTCCTCCAGTCTCCCAGTCAGGGCTTGTAGCGCTCTCTGCTGCTTTTCTTCCATTTCAGTGCTTTAAACGTAAAAAAAAAAAAAAAAAAAAAAAAAAAAAAATTGTTTTATCACACTTACAGAAGGTTATGGAACTGGAAAGCGAAATAATCTGATCCCTGTCAATAAAAAACGCAAACATGTTGTTGCATTTGAGCCAGATGACCAACAACAAGGGGCATCGCATACATCCGGACCCTAACCTGAAATGCCTCTGAGCGATTAGGATCCTAGCTATGGTATATAGGAAGGTTATTCCACCATGGTTAAAGGGCGGGGGGCTCAGCTGGAATACAACACTACAAATTTAACAAAAGAACGATTGTGGGTTTACACGCCGCGATAGCGGCGTCCAACTCCGCCAAAAAGTCACGTGGTTCGTGGGTTGGACCCGATATCGTTCCTGCATCATACTGTTTGAAGGTACAATACGATGCAGGAACAATGGTAATCTGATATCGGGGGTCGAATGAGCGTGCTATTCAACCGCCCGATATCGGATGCCTGTTGGAGCCGGATCGTTGCATGTAAACATCCAACTCCGATGTGTACGCCGACGCTACCCATTAACTCCCATGTTAAATGGTAGTTACTGCCACTGGGTTGGTGGGCGTACACATCGTAGGGACATTGTTTCCCGATATCGCAGCGTGTAAACCGCCGATGCGATATCAGGAAAAGTGCTCAAAAAATGCGCGCTCCCGCACCGTTGTATAGCGATATCGCCCCGATATCGGGACGTGTAAACCCACCATTACTGGCAACACCAATAAATGTGAACAGGTGCCAGCTGAAAACAGACTGCAAAAAGATCTACAGCTGCAAATTAGGGTCTGGATATACTAGATCACCTTGTCGTTGGTTATAGGTCTCGTATGCATTGGCCAAGTGACTTATTCACATATACCTACTACAATAATGCTATGTCATATTTTCTCTATCCAATTTAACAATAAGCTAATTGTATTTTTCCTTTTTTCTGTAATGATTTTATCGCAGTAATACATGACCATAATCTATTTAATTCGAAGTGTGCAGATGCATATTTTTTGTAGCCATGTTTTTGTGCAGCATAATGGAGAACTTAAAGTGCAAAAGAAACAGTGGGATAATTGCTGTTTTGCTTCTATTCCTTACCATAACTAGTTTATGTACAGGTGTGTCTTAAGGATTAGAATATCATCAAAAAGTTACCGTTTGTTTCAGTATTTCAATACATAAAGTGAAACACATTATATAGAGTCATTACAGTGTTTTCAAGGGTTTATTTATGTTAATGTTGATGATTATTGCTTACAGCCAATGAAAACCCAAGGCTCATTTTCTCCGAAAATTAAAGTAGGGAGGATGAAGGATCTGGTATCAGAGAGTGACAACCACTATAAAAGTATATCACGGCTGCTGCAGTCCACAGCATGGTGCATATAGAGTAGGAAGGATGAAGGGTTAAAAATCGCGCCGCAATATTCCACAAGACAAAGGGTGAATATAATTGATTTATTAGTCAACGTGTTTCAGGGATCCCTGGCCCCTTCCTCAGGACAAATCAATGTCATATTACCATGTTTCACAGCATTTCAGGGAGACTTGAAACCTGTTGACTAATAAATCAATATTATATTCACCCTCTGATGTTCTGTGATATGCTATTATAGCGGTTGTGACTCTCAACCACACAAGGTGAAGCCTCCAATACCTATTTAGGTAATATTTTATCTCTCAGACCCTTCATCCTACCTACTTTAATTTTCTGAGACGATGATCTTTGGGTTTTCATTGGCTGTAAGCTGTAATCATCAACAATAACAGAAATAAACGCTTGAAATGGATCACTCGCTTTATAAAGACTCTTTATAATATAGGTGTTTCACTTTTTGTATTGAATTAGTGGGGGGGAAAAAAAAAAAAAAAAAAAAGGTTTTTGATGATATTCTAACTCATTGAGATGCATCTGTAAGTAACTGATATGTTCTCAATGATGCCAATGACAAATACAATTTATCCCACACAAAACTAGCTATTGTTCACCTAAATTATAAAAGTTATGGCTCCTAGAACATTAAAATAATATACATTATATTTATACATACTATATATACAGTACAGACCAAGAGTTTGGACACACCTTCTCATTCAAAGAGTTTTCTTTATTTTCATGACTATGAAAATTGTAGATTCACACTGAAGGCATCAAAACTAAGAGTTAACACATGTGGAATTATTTACTTAACAAAAAAGTGTGAAACAACTGAAAATATGTCTTATATTCTAGGTTCTACAAAGTAGCCACCTTTTGCTTTGATTACTGCTTTGCACACTCTTGGCATTCTCTTGATGAGCTTCAAGAGGTAGTCACCGGAAATGCTTCGCACTTGTTGGCCCTTTTGCCTTCACTCTGCAGTCCAGCTCACCCCAAACCATCTCAATTGGGTTTAGGTCTGGTGACTGTGGTAATTTGGTGTAGCATCCCATCACTCTCCTTCTTGGTCAAATAGCTCTTACACAGCCTTGAGGTGTGTTTGGGGTCATTGTCCTGTTGAAAAATAAATGATGGTCCAAAGAAACGCAAACCGGATAGAATAGCATGCCGCTGCAAGATGCTGTGGTAGCTATGCTGGTTCAGTATGCCTTCAATTTTGAATAAATCCCCAACAATGTCACCAGCAAAGCACCCCCACACCATCACACATCGTCCTCCATGCTTCACGGTGGGAACCAGGCATGTAGAGTCCATCTGTTCACATTTTCTGCGTCGCACAAACACACTGTGGTTAGAACCAGAGATCTCAAATCTAGATTCATCAGACCAAAGCACAGATTTCCACTGGTCTAATGTCCATTCCTTGTGTTCTTTAGCCCAAACAAGTCTCTTCTGCTTGTTGCCTGTCCTTAGCAGTGGTTTTCTAGCAGCTATTTTACCATGAAGACCTGCTGCACAAAGTCTCCTCTTAACAGTTGTTGTAGAGATGTGTCTTCTGCTTTAACTCTGTGTGGCATTGACCTGGTCTCTAATCTGAGCTGTTAACCTGTGATTTCTGAGGCTGGTGACTCAGATGAACTTATCCTCCGCAGCAGAGGTGACTCTTGGTCTTCCTTTCCTGGGGCGGTCCTCATGTGAGCCAGTTTCTTTGTAGCGCTTGATTGTTTCTGTAACTGCACTTGGGGACACTTTCAAAGTTTTCCCAATTTTTCGGACTGACTAACCTTCATTTCTTAAAGTAATGATCGCCACTCGTTTTTCTTTACTTAGAATTTGTATTATGGCAAGAAAAAAGCAGCTAACAGTCTATTCAGTAGGACTATCATGTGTGTATCCACCAGACTTCTGCACAACACAACTGATGGTCCCAACACCATTTATAAGGAATGAAATTCAACTTACTAAACCCGACAAGCACACCTGTGAACTGCAAACCATTTCCAGTGACTACCTCTTGAAGCTCATCAAGAGAATGCCAAGAGTGTGCAAAGCAGTAATCAAAGCAAAAGGTGGCTACTTTGAAGAACCTAGAATATAAAACAGATTTTCAGTTGTTTCACACTTTTTTGTTAAGTATATAATTCCACATGTGTCATAGTTTTTGATGCCTTCAGTGTGAATCTACACTTTTCATAGTCATGAAAATACAGAAAACTCTTTGAATGAGAAGGGGTGTCCAAACCTTTGGTCTGTACTGTACATACACAAACATGTCAACAATTTTCTTAAGTCAATATATTTCTAAAGGTGCCACATATTTTACAAGGTGACAGTACAGACCCATCCCATCCACATAGGCAAAGAAATCAAACCATAGATGTTCATAAATTAAGATATGTATAGGGATGAGAAATGACAGGGAAATAGTATTAAACACATTTATTGAAATTTACTTAATACTTTGTACAAAAGCCTTTTGAAACCTGTTGGATGACCACTTCAAGACACCTCCTGTATAGAGAAACTAGTCGCATGCATTTCTCTGGTGTGTTTCTGGCCCAGACTTTCATACATTTTAAATCCAGAAGGTTCGTGGGCTTCTTCTATGAACTCTTGGCCTTTAGTTCCCTCCATAAATGTTCTATTGGATTCATGTCAGGCGATTGGCTCGGCTATTCTAGCAGCTTGATTTTATCTAAAAACCCAATTGATCGTTTCCTTGACTGTGTTTGGGATCATAGTCTTACTGAAATGCCCCCCTTAGTTTCATCTTCATGTTGTAAATGACACTAGAATCTTATCAAGAATGTCTCTGAAGGAAGGTTGAATGGACAAATGTACAATTAAATTAAGTTTACCAGTGCCATATGCTGAAAAACAGCCCCACACCATGATGTTACCACCTCCAAACTTCACTGTTGGTATGATGATTTTGGGATGATAAGCAGTACCTTTCTAAATATAGTGTGTATTATGGTATCCAAAGAGTAATATTTGTGTCTCATCTGACCAGACTATATTATTCCAAACTTTAAATTGAAAGTGAGAGCAGGAGAGAACCAGCTCAACCCGGAGGGGTGTAACTATGCAAATAGGTCGTCTTCACTAGAAACTCTGATGGTGATATTAGATTTGTGGCTGAAAAGTAGCCACCAGGTGCTACTCCAGGGATTCTCGGTACCACGACATCAGGCCCTAGGGGTCAGGGATGCAGGAGTAGATGCAAGCAGGAAGAGTTTCTGGCGCAGTCCAATGCAGACTGGACAGCTGGTGCAGGCAGATGCAGACGTCACGGCAGGAGTGAGAGCTACTGCAGGTATAGCAGTTTTAGCAGGTTCTGGTAGGTACTGGAACACAGGTTTGGTTTGTAAGCTCAGGTATGTATACAGGAAACAGGACCTGACAACTAGCAGCGTGTCTCTAGCAATAGACCACTTGCTCAGGCACCTATATTAAGGGGAGGGTGTCTTAAGTAACTGGTGTACCCCAGTCATTGGCTGAGGACACATAGCGAGTGCGCACACTGTCCCTTTAAGAGGCAGGTAGGGAGCATGCTTGTTCCAATAGTTCGCTACTGGGGAACCTGTGCGACTTGCGCAGACCCCGGGATGCGAAGCAAGGGACATGACAGTCTGTCACGGGATGGTTCGAGGGGTGAGTGCGCCGGCGACCCGGTTACTGGGTCGTCGGCGGTAGCATTACATTTTGTACACATTTCAACATATGTTCAAGCGTGTTTGAATAATTAAAGTGTCTCATCCTATGAATATTATATATGTATATATTAAACAGCATGATTATTGCACAAGTGTGTCTTTGGTTGGCCACAATAAAATGCATAGTTTTATCATACAGCACAATGCCACAGATGTTGCAAGTTTTGAGTAAGTGTGTAATTGGCATCCTCTGACTGCAGGAATGCCCACCAGGAGTTCCAGAAAATTTGGCAGTACATCCAAGTGATTTCACAACATGCAGATCACGTGTAACCACATCAGCCCAGCCCAGGACCTCAACATCCAGCATCGAGCATCGATCTCCAAGACTGTCTGAAACCAGCCACCCATTCAGCTGCTGCAACAGTCAGTTTTCATAACCAAAGAATTTCTGCACAAACTGTCCGAAACCGTTGCAGGGAAGCTCATTTTCATCGGCGTCTCCACTTGACTACCATTATCGTACATTGGAGAGATGTTCTTCTCACCGATGTATCACGGTTTTCACTGTGGAGGGCAGACTGTAGAAAGTGTGTATGGTGTAATGTGGGCGAACAGTTTTCTGATGTCAAAATTGTGAATCGATTGACCCATGGTGGTGGTGGTTATGGTATGGGCAGGCATATATGTCATGGACAACAAACACAAGGGCATTATACTGATGCCCATTTTGAATGCACAGAGATACTGTGATATCCTGAGGCCCACTGTTGTGCCATTAATCTTCAACCATTGCCTCATGCTGCAGGGCTCTGTACACAATTCCTGGAAGCTGAAAACATCTCAGTTCTTGCATGGCCATCATACTAACCGGACATGGCACCCACTGAGCATGTTTGGGATGATCTGGATCAGTGTATAGGACTGTGTGTTCCAGTTCCTGCGAATATCCAGCAACTTCACACAACCATTAAAGAGGACCTGTCACCAAACCAGGCATAGTGATCTAATTACAGCACTGGATGCAGCATGTAGGCAAGGGATCCCCCAGCACTTGAGCCGCCCTGTACCCAGAGATAATACACTTAGAAAACTTACATGCTCCAGCCATTAAGGAGGTGGCTAGGGGCTGCAGCCAAGGGCAGATTCACACCCCCTGCATGTTTAATCTGCCCACTGCTGCCAATCATTCTCTCCCTCTTCAGCAGCATTTAAACAGATTGTTTTTGTTTTCCAGAACTTGCCAGTTGGGGCTAAACGGACATTTCTGGGAGAGACAAAAAAAAAAAAACTCTGTTTAATGCTGGAGAAGAGGGAGACAATGATTGGCAGCGGTGGGCAGATTAAACATGCAGGGGGTGCGAATCTGCCCTTGGCTGCAGCCCCTAGCCACCTCCTTAATGGCTGGAGCATGTAAGTTTTCTAAGTGTATTATCTCGGGGTACAGGGCTGCTCAAGTGCTTATGGACCCCTTGCCTGCATGCTGCAGACATGCTGCATCCAGTGCTGTAATTAGATCACCATGCCTGGTTTGGTGACAGGTCCTCTTTAAGGCCTATTTTAAACACACAGATAATTGTGCAGAGATTGTTCGCAGATCTCTGGTTGCAGTGAAATCATGGACACATTGTTACATTTTGTGGCCGTATACAAATGGAACAATGTGTCCATGATTTCACTGCAACCAGAGATCTGCAAACAATCTCTGCACAATTATCTGTGCGTGTAACTGGGCCTTTAAAGAAAAGAGGACAAACATTCCACAAGCTACAATCAACAACCTGATCAATTCTATGCGAAAGAGATGTATTGCACTGCATGAGGCTAGTGGTGGTCACACCAGATATTGACTGGTTTTCTGATCCCCCAAATTCTGTAAAACTGAGCATTTTGGAGTGGCCTATTATTGCTTGCCTAAAGTAACACACGTCAATGTCGTCAGCGATCTGATCGCTGGCGACACCGACGGCTGATCGCTGGTGAGCTGTCACACAGGCAGACTCATCAGTGATCAGTGGACCAGTGACATCGTGGAAATGATTTAAATATAATTTCCATGATGTCTTGCTCCCGCTGCCAGGCTGCAGTTAGCGGGAGCAGGCTGATACCCAATGTATACCTTGGTTACCAGCCTTCTCCGCTCACTGGCTGGTATCCAAAGTACACAGCGGGTAACTAGGGTTAACCGCTGTGTACCTTGGATACCAGCCGGTGGGCGGAGAAGGCTGGTAACCAAGGTATACATCGTTTATCTAGGCAGCGCGAGCTGCCTAGTTACCCGCAGTTTACCATGGATACCAGCTCCCAGTGCTTGCTGAGAGGCGCTGGGAGCTGGATGATCATTCGTCCCAGTATCACACGCAGCGATGCTGCGTGTACACCGGGCAACCACCGCCAGGTTTTCGGTCCAGTCCGAAAACCTGGCAACCATCAACCAGCAATTAATCGCTGGTTGATGCGCCCTGTCACGAGTCAATATCGCTGCAACGTCATGTGCAGCAGCAATATTGCACGCGATATTGACGCGTAAGGCACACCTGCGCAATAATCATGCTGTATAATCAGATCATCTCAGCAAATGAGAAGTGCTCACTAACACAGATTTAGACAGATTTGGGGGAAAACACATTTTGGGTCCTGAGAAAAGGCTTAGATTTTTAAGTTCAGCTCATGAAAAATAGGAGTGGGGGAACCAAAAAAAAAAACAAACAAAAAAAAAAAAAGTGTTACGCCTATATTTCTTATTCAGTGTATTTAATGTGTGCGTGCATTTACACATGCATGTGTGTGTGTATACAAACACACACACAACCGTAGCAAACATAATAGTACATCCCAACAGACTAGAAACAAAACCTTCAGTTTCCTTTAAGAACATCTTCTATGCCAGCATGCTATAAAAATACGCACACAAATGTGGGCCATTGACTGCAAGTAAGAATTATTATCTTGCACACCTAAAATGGAAAATTCCCTAAGAAATTCATTCAAACAAAGTGCCTTCCATTGAAAATGTTAGAAGCAAAGTAAAGTCACTGGTTTGGGGACGTTGCAGCGATGTCGAAACGACATTGTTGCATGCAATTTACCATCGATGAGATTGTTAATCGTTGGTAAATGACCTGGACCATAAAGTTATCGTTGGTCTTCTGCTGTGGCCAGCATCGGCGCGTGCGACAGCGGGAGACCAACGATGAACGATCTTCCGGGGTAAACATCGGGTAACTAAGCGCAGCGCTGTTTAGTTACCCGCTGTTTTCCCTGGTTACCAGTGTTTTTGCTGATCCTGATCACTGGTGAGTCTGCCTGTTTGACAGCTCACCAGCGATTGGATAATGATGTCCCAGCGACCCACATCGTTGGTGGGATCGCTGGGACATCGTAGCGTGTAACAGGGCCTTAAGCATTTATTGCACAAAATCTAATTAATATTTCTACTACAGGTAAATCTAATTATACATTAAACAGCTGTCCAGCAGAGTTCACAATAATAGCGTTACTTATAGGGGTATTTCATTCTCCAAGATCCTATCCAAATATGTAGTAGGTGTAATAATAATAGCATATACCTACAATTGGAAAATGTAGTATAGTTCTCCTGAGTAGCTATGTAGCGTAGGTATCCATGGTTACGTCCACTCATATACTGACAGATATGCATGGTTCCGACAACCTAACTTACCTCATGTGCAGGGCATTGCAGTAAACGAAAACTATACTACATTTCTAATTGGAGAGATTTGCTAATATTATTAGTATTACACCTACTACATATTGGGATAGCATCTTAGAGATAGGAATACCTCTTCAACAGACGATCACTTCCCATTTCAAGCTGTCAGCAATGGTACCACATGACTTGAATATGAAAACTTCTTTAGACAAGAATGGTGAATGCTACAAGAAGGTCAGCAAAGCTTTACTTTTCTGTCAGAATACTGTAGCAAAAGTGATCCAAAATGTAACCAAGATGGAAGTGCTCACATACACGTCCAGGCCGCCCATGAACATGAACACAAACAGGAGAGTCTTCCAGTGAGAGGGGTTGAAGAAAGATGACATGCAGGTTCACTGCAGTTAGCTAAAGTGGAAATCCAAATTGGGGTGGAAGTTTTCTGTAACAAAATATAGCGTATACTGCAGAAAAATTGCACACACGGTTGTCATCCATGAACAGTCTAACAAAGCCCATGCATAAAAAAGTCCACCTACAATTTTCCAAGGCCCATGCAGAAAAATAAGAAGACTACAAGGACTCCATACTCTGGGGTGATGAAACTAAGACAGATGTTTTGGAACTGATGGCTTTGAAACTGTATGGTGTCGCAGAGTGAGAAGCAGAAAGAAAAAAGCAAGATGCCTACAGTGAAACATGGTGGTGGCAGCATCCTTCAATGAGTGCTGCTGGTATTGAGGTGCTACATTTCGTTGATGGTATCATGGACTCACATATGTACTGATCTACATTGAAAGTTGTTATGGGTACAAACACCATAACATAGTATTTCGATAGGCCTTAATAAGCAAACATTATTAGTTCATAAAAGTCATGTTTAGTAATGAATAAAAACAAACCCAGGTTGGTTCTCCTTGTCCTCCTGTCCATTACTTTTCTCTGATCTGAAACGTTTAGATGCTAGGGCTTCTTCACATCGTTCTAGCTCTTTCCGCCGCAGCTCTCTGATGGCTGAGCGAATCTCCCGCCTCTCCGCCAGATCCAGAGTCACTTCCAGCTGTGAAAGACACAAAGTATACACAAGTCCTCAGCCAAGAGTGAAAATGTGCATGGGTTTTTGGGGGATTAATACAAAGTAAATTGTTAGGCTGACTTGATGCAGGATGACTGAATAGAGGACTGCTCAGATTTTCCATATTCAAAACAAAAAAAAGTCTTTAATTTCAACAGATTTGTTTATGGAAAACTCAATTTCAGCAGCTGAGTGCATGGAAAAGAAATCTGTTTTAACAATTTCTCTGATATATAGTGGCCAAACACCATTCTTTAAAGGGAACCTGTCGCCTCCAAAAAGCCACCTAGCCTATAAAAACATGTCCCTGCATCATCCTATGATCATTCTCACAATCCTATTGTCTGCTAAATGCTGGCTGTAAAAGTACTAAAAAAAAAGTTTTTATACTTGCTCATTATCCATTATGAATAGGGACCATATTCATTAGCAGTCAGGGCGTGTTGATTTGCTGCCTACCTCGTCAGAAGAGGACGCCCTAATGGGCGTGATCTTGTATTCATATTGTAGGCAGTCCCTCCCTGCTTTGCGTGGCCCTGTCTGGGCATGTAATGACGTTAATCGCGTCATTTCCAGTTTGGGTGACGTCAGTACACCCACACCGCTCTGTCCTGCCTCAAGCACGCATGCGCAATGCAGTGCTTGAAGCCAGACGAGCGGCATGGGTGCACTGACGTCACTCAAGCCGGAAATGACTAAATCAGTAACGTCTTTGAGGACCGTGAAGTCTGCGAGACAGGGGTGAGAGGAAAAAAGAAGGGGGGGGGCACAGATCTAAGTGCAGAATTATGATTATATTAGACAGAAATAGGAATTCTCCTCACCTTTTTGGTGTCTTGTTGTTCAGCATGTAACCCTGTATTAGGGTAGTGGAGATATTTATGATTTTACCTGATGAAGGCTAATTTTATGTATTAGCCGAAACGCGTTGTGTTTGTATATATAATAAATTGGAATTTCCTTGAAATAATCGGAGTAATTAATGAACCATCTGGAAGTGCTCATTGACAAACTGGAAATCCTTCTCTACAAACCGGAAATGATGCGATTAACGTCATTACATGCCCAGACAGGGCCACGCAAAGCAGGGAGGGCCTGCCTACAATATGAATACAAGATCACGCCCATTAGGGCGTCATCTTCTGACGAGGTAGGCAGCAAATCAACACGCCCTGATGGCTAACGAATATGGTCCCTACTCATTATAATGGATAATGAGCAAGTATAGAAACGTTTAGTAATTTTACAGCCAGCATTTAGCAGACAAAAGGATTGTGAGAATGGTCATAGGATGATGCAGGGACATGTTTTTATAGGTTAGGTGGCATTTTAGAGGTGACAGGTTCCCTTTAAAATAAAAGGACCCCATAAGCCTTACAGGGTCACAATGAGTAATAAATATATAAGATACATGGTAAGTATGAGCAAACGATATGCAGGACACACAGTAGAGCGGCCACATCAGTATCCTGGAGACCTGGAAAGGGACTCCTACCAGCTGGCATCCCCAGGTCCTATTTTAAATTAACCAGCCTGGCGCAATGTCATGTGCGTCACATAGGAATAGTAACATTGGTTGTTTTTTGATTAGTCAAACTGACGAAAAGGATCTAGGCAGGTAGGAAGCAGGTCACAGGGCTCCCATTTGGCAGCCAATGACTTAATATGGGCACTGGGCCAGGGACCTGAAAATGTATTATTTCATCTCTGAAACACGGAAAGGTGTAATGTAAGGCTGTTCATTTAGATCTGAAACTATCTGGTCATGCCAAATTCACATTTCAATTGTCGAGTGTATTTTTGACTGAGCAATTTTCCAATGAATCCAAATAAATCATGAGTGCTTTAAATCAGTGTACCCCAACTCCAGTCCTCACGACCCACCAACAGGTCATGTTTCCAAGATCTCCTTAGTATTGTACATGTTGGAATCATCACCAGTGCAATACTAAGGAAATCCTGCCAACATGCACTGCAGGGTCTTGAGAACTGGAGTTGGGTAACACTGCTCTAAATAACTTCTACCAGATCTGTCATTCCAGTTTCACTTTTTTTTTTTTTTTTTTTTTTTTTTAACTTTCCTCATGATAGGACATTAATATCATATTGGCCTATCAGCCCCACTGAGTCGAATCCCTGTGCTGGACGGATGTGATCAATAGTGGAGTTGCACTATATAGTGGCTACGTACTGCACATCTGGCCCTATTCAAATTAATGGGAGTTGATCTACAGTAGCCAACTGCGGCCACTATACAGTTGACGAAGTTGAGCTATTCCACAACTAATTACATCAGGCACCAGGGACAGCTGATCAATGGGAGTGATGGGTATTGCACCCCCATTGATCAGAAATTGAGGATCTCTGGAGGACAGGTCCAGCGATAAAAAATTAGCCGTCAACTCCTTTAAGGCAAGAAATAGGACAGAAGATTAAGCTATCACTACCTGCAAATAAACCAACAAGTTAGAGCGGAAACATTCATTATATAAGAGGGTGCCACAAAAAAATATAAAACCCAAGAAATGCACTAATCCTATAAGGTTGAACCCTTGTGAAATGAAAAGAGATGCAGCGGCACTCAGGCATTAAAACGGAGGCGGGAGCGGTAGAAGGGTCATTTGATATAAAACAGGCTGTCGTCCCTGTAGCCCTGCAGACCTCTGAACATGTTTTAATCTTGTCAAAGTTTTGGACAAAGGTTTAAGGACTCGTAGGGCTGCGTCATTAATTTTCCCTTCACAAGTTACTAACCTTACTGCGGTAAGATGGCACCCGACGGTCCTGGTGTGGAATACAGAGGATCTGAGACACTGTCTCTACTTAACACTCGCATGTAGTGCCAAAGGCTTTTCTTATTTGGACACTATTCCTATATGGAATGAATGGAGCGGAGTGGTAGATGAACAGGCACACTTGTGTCCCATTGTAAGCGGAATAAAAACGTCTTGATCTGACCAGGGCTTAGACCACCCTTGATTACTAAGCCATCACTTAGGCTGGCTTCACACTTGCAGATGCATCTGCAGCGTTTTGCAGATGCATCTGCAAGTATCAGCATGCAGACCACGGCCGTGGTGTGAATGCTCTCATTGATTCCTATATGTGAGCCGTAAGCAGGCGTATGCCTGCTGACAGATCACACTCTCCCGCCCGCACTATGGACGCGAGATGTTGCGTCCAAGGTGCGGGGCGGGAGTGTGTGATCTGTCAGCAGGCATACGCCTGCTTACGGCTCACATATAGGAATCAATGAGAGCATTCAGACCGCGGTGCGCCCTATTATAAACATAGGGACCGCGGTCTGCATGCTGATACTTGCAGATGCATCTGCAAAACGCTGCAGATGCATCTGCAAGTGTGAAGGCAGCCTTAGGGTGGCTTCACACTGGCGTTTGTGTCTGCATGCTGATGGCATGCAGACACAAACGCTGTCAAAACCAGTGTCTTATGATGTGTCCGCAGCGGATAATGTCCGCCTGCGGACACATCACTAGGGAGCCCGGCAGCCAATCTGCGTTGTCCGGGGGCGGGCCGGAGGAGGAGTTCAGCGCCGGAGATCTCCTCCTCCCGGCCGCCGGTAAGCTCCGGGACATGTCGGCGGGGAGTACAGCTGATCTGACAGCTGTTTGAATCTTCTCACGCCGACACCGAGAGGAGATGTCGGCGCGGGAAGATTCAAACAGCTGTCAGATCAGCTGTACTCCCCGCCGACAGATCCCGGTGCTTACCGGCGGCGGGGAGGAGGAGGACAGCAGTGGCTAAGCTGATCTCCTGGTGGCTGTCGGTGAGCTCCTGTGACATCACCGGCGGCCACCGGGAGATTTTTCAATGGGTCCGCAGCGTTCTCCAGCGCTGTCAAGCGCTGAACACTGCGGACCCATTGAAGACAATGCAGGTTTTGTGCGCTTGGGGACGCTTGCCGATTTTCCAAGCTCCCTGAGCGCACAAAAAATGCAACATGCTGCATCCCGGGCGCGGATGCTGGACACCGGAAGGAGCAGATATCGTCCGCATCCGCACCCGAACGCAGCAAACGCGGGCACTATGCGTTCCTATGTTAAACATAGGAACCGCAGTGCGCATGCGTTTGACTGCGTATGGGAACGCAGCATACGCTGCTTTCCCATACGCAAATGTGAAGGCACCCTTATCCAATCGGAAGGAGACTTCTCGTCACAAACCTTTAATAGTACAAATGCCAGAAATCTTGCAAACTGTACAAAACAGGAGACCAGGTGATCAGTCTTCAGCATGGCAATCACAATGATGACCTTTATCTAGGAGTTTCCATCACATTTGGTCAAGCAGATGCATTTTTGAAAGGGATCAATTACAGATTTGTTTGTAAACCATAAAATCTTTATCAGAAAGGAAATTTAGTCCAAACACAAAAACCACATACGCAGCATCAGTCATTATATTTCAAGTAAAGTGCACCCAGAGTAGTAATGGACAAAGCAACTAGAGCTTCAAGTTTGATGTAATATAGGAAGGAGGGCACACAACTCACAACCCTCCTCAGAAGCTTTCTAGGAAAGGAGACCTCGCTGGTAATTCACAGCTTGACACACTAGAGGGCAGCACTGGGCCACCTAGGAATGCAGATATAAATAGGAGATCACATCTGGATGGCCAGGTTTAAATTTCCCAACAAATTGTTTTCAAGTCTACTTATGGAACAAGGGAAAAACATCTTGGCACGATGTGCAATACTTGGCAGCATCCGCAAATGTTCTGGTTAGATTTGTTCGCTCCGATAAACATTGGTCTACTTTTCTGGGGGGGTTTTAAATTACAAAATATTTTTAGAAAAATCTGACTGTAAATAAACTGCAGACTATTACAAAAAGCAAAACATTAGGAATCGCCAAAATAACCCAAAGTGAGGCATATGTATGAAAGGGGGGAAAGAGGGGAAACCAAGAACATCTAAATAAGGAACAGCTGGTGCAGACATGACACAAGCAATTATGTCAGAACTATTTCACAGAAGACACTTCATGGAATATTGCAAAAAAAATGCAATAAAAAAAAAAAAAAAATCACAAAGCATGAACCAATTGTTCTTCATTATATGGTGGGTTTAGACCAAAGCACGTCTGCAAATGTAGCATTCAGATGTCTCCCCAAAGGGAGTCCATACACATTAGTAGATTTATCGGAGACCATGAAAGGACCAGAAAAGTCCCCATACATCTCTCCTGACTTCATACAGATGCTCTTCCGTGTCCTCTACATGAGAGACTTGCGATCAGACTCCTGTAGGGTGAGCCGGCGATATCCCAATGAAAGGGCCAGAAAAGTCCCCATACATCTCTCCTGACTTCATACAGATGCTCTCTCCGTATCCTCTACATGAGAGACTTGCGGTCAGACTCCTGTAGGGTGAGCCGGCAATATCCGTTACTCTAATGCTAAGGTCCATTTCACAATAAATGGGTAAATGGAGGGTTGTCAGTGGGTTTTTTCTAATAAAGCAATTTTTTCTGTGTTTACTAACTATTCACTTGCCGCATTAGTAATGGGTGGGTATCAGAATACGCCTGACATTAACAATTCAGGGCTTAAGACAACCTGTCAATACTCAGCTGTCATTAACCACATCTATCACCCAAATGCCACTGCACCAGGAAGACCAAGGTAAAGAACTAGGAATTGGCGCCTCTAATGAATATGCCAATTTCATTTCTAGGGTGGCTGTGGGCAGCTATTCTATACTGTGAGAGGGCCTAATAACTATGGGACCCACCACATTGAGAAAGCTGCCTAGTTTTACATTGGCTGGCAGTTATAAATAGAGAAAGCGCATACATTTATTTAAATAACTTAAAAAAAAAAAATGGGCTCCCATGTATTTTTCATTGCCAGCCAAGGTAAAACTAGGCAGCTGAGGGTGGCAGCCTGCAACTGTATGCTTTATCTGTGCGGAGATTGAAAAATACAGCAAAGCCCTACGCAATTTTTTTTCCCATTATGTATTTATTTTAAACACTAACATTAGGTTGGTTGCCATACATAATGTATATGGCAACCTAACACAGACACTTGTCCAGATTGTGGGAGCACAGTCAGAGTACAACAGCCAATCACAGACGCTCTCAGAGTTAGCATCTGTGATTGGTCGTTGCAGTTTAGTGCAGTATATACTCATGAAGCTTAATGGACGGCCCCAGAAACAAGCAGAGAGAGCGGGAGACTGGTGATATCTATCTAGGTACATAATACACAACCTCTTCCGAGAATCGCATGTTCAGTAGGCATACTGGACCCTGCTTGAGTCGGTAAAACCGGATGCAGAGCCCATTGACTTCCATTTACCAGAGGAGCGGTGGACTGAAGACAGAAGATTAGAACAACTACTTAAAGCAATTATGGAATTTGTCCCTTTTTTCTACTCTCAGAGAACCCCTTTAATGAAATCAAAGCTGAACAACCATATGATTGGTAGCTATGAGCAACAAAGTCTTACTGTGATACTGCTTAGAAATTAAGACCATGGTAATACTTCACAACTCCTTTATTAAAGGGCAGACATACAAATTCCACTTCTTTGGGGTACTTCTATCGTGCAGATGTGCAGTTTAGGTCGGCATTTAAAAAAAAAAAATTTTGAGAACTGACTGCTCGCTGAGTGAGAATGTGTCACATATCATAGAACGGTGGAGGGGGGCACATGTGTTGCAATACAAAATACCATTGTATTATAGGAATGCAGAAAACTCCTGTAGAAAAGTTAATCTGCGGGAGAAGAGTGAAATGTCAGATAGTGACCTATAAAGGCTGGAATGAATTTATGGAATATTTTTCATTGCTTCAGAGCATTGTAAGATCACTCACCAACACATTATGTGTCGTTTCTTCTGACAGCAAAGTTATTTTTCCAATCAACGAGGAATTCACATTCCCAGGCAGGAAGATGGACGAGTACTGGTTGGGTAGACAAGTGTTGGCGATGAATCCGCTAGAAATGTCTGAAGAATTTACCATTCGTCAGCAAGTGATGCAACTGGAAAATAGATATTTCATAACTATGAGCACCATCACGGGCAGTTCAGTGAAGGCCGTCAGAATGCACATTGGAGGAAGGCATTCATTATAGGGGTCCAGATTAATTTTGCAAAAGCAAAACAGAAGCACATATTAAAGATCTTTTGCTTCTAGACAGAAAGATGTTGTCTAAGATTTGATGAGGACTTGTAGTGATGAAAGAGCCGCCATGCTCGGGTGCTCAGTATTCATAACAAGCATTTGGATGTTCAAATGGGTGTTACTTGAGTACCCGAGTATAATGGCAGTCAATGGGGAACTCAAGCCTTTTTTCAATAGAAATTTGGAAAAATACTCAAGTTCCCCATTGACTTTCATTATACTCGGGTACTCATGTTCATCTGAACATCCAACTACTTGTTACGAGTACCCAAGCATGGCAGTGCTTGCTCATGACTAATGACTTGTACAGAGAGTCTTAAAACGTCTTTTAAAAGAGGATCCACTTTAAAACACCACTTCAGAAGAGTTTTGAAAAAAACTAAATAACTTCACGTGAACATACTATTTTTATACTTTGGGCTTCAAATATAAGATAGTAGAACAAATTGGAAGAGACAATCTGAAAACTAATCAAAAGCAAAGTTTTTTGGCACTAAAGGCCCAGTCACACATAACGACACACCAGCGATCCCGATAACGATGATGTGTAGAGATCGCTGGTGCGTTGTTTTTCACATCGCTGGTAAGATATCAAACAGGTATCTCACCACCATTTTTTCATCGTTGATCGCCCACTGGGCAGCATGCACCGCTGTGTTTGACAGGGACAACGACCAACAATTTCAATACTACGCCCGAGAGTGACAGATTACCAATGACCGCTGGATCACTGCTGCATCGCTGGTGAGATCTGTCTGTTTGATATCTTGCCAGTGACCACGTAGCAACACTCCAGCGATCCCGGTCAGGTCGTATCGCTGTGGGGATCGCTGGAGCATCGCTTAGTGTGACGGGGCCCAAAGTACCGTAATAAAACACAAGTTCCAGTCTGTACCGAGCTACTCAACTCGCCGGTCTAGTTATAATTATAGGGGCATACCCGTAGCGCCATTACAAGTCACCAAGTAGTGTTTTCAAATTTACCCCCTATCTTAGCCGGTGGCTTAAGCAGCTCAACCTGCCGGAATTACAGTGAGAAAAGAACATTAGCGAAGAGAGTAAGGAGCATGACCAAAAAAAGAAGTCCAGAGCAGAATAGGAGAAAGCGGTCAGCAAGAGGGAAAGAGTAGAGAAAGGTAGTGGAGAGAGTGGTAGGGTAATCAGGGAAAGGGATACTTAAGTGGGGAAAGGTGTCCAAGGTGATATTCAATATACATTAAAGTCTCGTCCAGCAATGCTGCATATTCACCATATCCCTTAAATTCTGCTCAATAAAACCAGGTTTCATTGAATTGTTCCTGAGAGTTATTATTGACGTAAGGTCCTCCAACATCATTATCTCATTGCCTTTGGCGAACCAGTGGGACAACGTGCAACATGGGACTTGAGTCCCTCTTCCACCAAAGAGAAATACGGGCTCTGGCAGACACAATTAGATGTCTCAACAGCAACCACTGTTACATCTTTAAAGGAAACGGTCAGGCCAAGAATCCATATGTAACTAACATTTTCTCATTCTTTTCTCTAAGCTCTCTCTATTCATGCATTTCTATTTGTATTTCCCTCCTATCGTCTGTAAACTTCAAAATAAAAGATTAATTCCCTCTGTCATTCTGATTTTTCTGCTGCCCACTCCCACTCAATGATTGAATATTCATGCTTCATGATACTGTCCTGCCTCCTCTCTGATCTGTCTGTTGTCTGTTATGTGACTCATTCACAGGAGACAGAAGACGGGGAGAGGAATGGGGAGTTTATCTGCAGCTCTTCATGTAATTGTGTGTATGAGACAGGTGTATAGTGTGTGCAGTCTGAGATATTTCTATGTGATAAGAACATTTGATCATTTGTTCAGCAGATACACACATTACATGTCTGCAGGAA
Source organism: Allobates femoralis (assembly GCA_033576535.1). NCBI lineage: Eukaryota > Metazoa > Chordata > Amphibia > Anura > Aromobatidae > Allobates > Allobates femoralis. The sequence goes on along the minus strand of JARQOC010000003.1, from coordinate 602,136,546 downwards.
AACCAAAGTTCATATATACGCAGAAATCTTACAGGTTGCAGCACAAAACACCTCTCCCCTTCTAGCCCAGAGCACAGAGGGGAGGGAGTGAACACAAGTCTGGATGGGTGTGGATATTTAAATAACACTTATACAGCAACTGGACTATTCGGTTGGAAACATAATGGAGAGGACTAATGCACCAGCTCCTTGCAGGGTATGAAGATGCTGATAACATGGAAACTAAAAAGTGCATAATAATGGTTTTACATGGTTTTAAAAGGTCTGCCCAGGCCCTATTCAATGGCAATATTAGTATCATACTGAAAAATGACCTGACAGTGTCCCTTTAACAGAAAGTAACTGATTGAGAAGGACAAGAACCGGGCCGACATATAAAGCAAAACCAGTCACCTTACCCATTGTACCTTTTCCCAGAATGAGGCCAGGGAGTCTGCAAGACCAGAATATATTAATAATATTGCCCTCCTCCTCCCCACATCTCCAACCTAAAGGGCTCACTCCTGGGTACATTGAGTGTAATCTGGTATGGATCCATCTGGAAAGTAATTTATACCCAGCTTCCTGGAAACAGGAAGAAATTAAGGATTTATGAGTCAGTGCAACAATTTTTTCCCGCTGGTCCCGAGAACTGGAGTTGTAGGTCCTCTTCCCATTGTGTTTGGAATTTAATCTCTGTACTTTCCATTGGTTCGCTTATCAGTGAGTACGCAAGGGACAAGGTATGGCTCACTGGGCCTGTACCAGAGCATTCCTCATCAAAGGATGTCTGAACTGCTTAATAAGAGGACCTGGGTGGGAGAAATCACAGGAAATGTGACAATTGGCTAGCTCTCCATGTGTCTAATACGTGGGTGGGGACAAACTGTCGAGGTCTTAGAACGCAATTGGCAAAGTGTAACACCCTGAAATATCCTTTGGATATCCGTGAGCGGAACACTATCTTCCAGCCCTGGGGGAGGGGGGGGGCTCTCAATCTAAATTCCCTGTCAGTAGGCCTTTAGAATATGGAAGTAAACACACAAATACGAGAACATACAAACTCCTTGCGGATGTCCTTGGTGAGATTTGAACCCAGTGCAGCAAAACAACAGTGTTAACCAGCAAGCCACTTGGCTATCCTATTGTTGCCAGCAGATTATTCAGGATACTCTCCAATCAAGTGACAGAGCTTCTTTATTCAGCAACAAACAAAAACAAATGAGGGCCCTTTAACATCAGCAGCTTACTCTGATGTGCAGCAGATTCGGCAGGTGGCGCTACATCTGCCGGATCTGCCACCTAACAGCCGACTTGCGGCCTGGATTCGGCAAGCCCCATGCATTCTCTATGGGGTTGCGGTCCAGTGCAGTTCTGCCAGATGCGGCAGATCTGGCACTTACAGCCACGAAAAACAAAACACCGCTTGCAACAATCGGGTTACTTCTTACATTTCCTATCTCAGACTGGATTCCTATATTGACTATACACTTTGTGCCCGTTTCAGCCTTTGCGCACCAACCATAGACAAAACTTGGTGGTAGTACAGGTAGTACTGGAGTGCTTAAAAAGAACCTCTTAGGTCCCCTGGGTGCACAGAACCTTGGGCAGTTCTGTGCCCATCCCTGTCTAACAGTCCTTTAACATATTTGCCCACACTAACAGATCTTTAGAAAAAGTATTGCTAAAGACCATTTATAAGATGTTAACTAGCGATCTGACAAATCAAGGGAGGGGCGTTCCTTAATTAGTCGCCCACATAGCAGTTTACAACATTCTTGTGGGTTTTGTAACATGCTTTACAACAGCCAGAGTCATCAATAGATAAAGCCGTGCTTTTTAGCTCTCAGCATTGAGCGTCTCCGATACCTGGTGTATGCACCCCCGGTCTTAGAGAGGCTCACTGCGCACTATCGGAAGTCATCCACACTTCTGGTCATGCACTACGCTTCTCTGAAGCCAGGACACAACACATAGCTTCAGAGTAGTGCGTATAATCGGAAGTGTGGATGTCTAACAGTGTCCAAGCACAGCCATCATTACAGTGGGCAATGTCCCTGGAGTGTAGGGGGATGGAGTGGGGAAGGATGACAGTGCACAGGGATTGGCACAGTCCCGGAATGGAGCATCACTGATGGCACTTCATTTCAGAGAGGGGGCAGGGGTTCTGGCAGCGACTGTCCCCTGATGACACTTGGAGTATCCCAGCTTGCACTGGGATTCACAAAGAGTCATCAAAATGAAGGATAGATAAAACATTTGTAAAACTAGAAATATACTTTACAGAAGTCACATGGACCACACCCACCAGTAGGCTACCTCTGACCCATTTATTTCTATAGGAGAGTTTTCTAGGCATGCTCTGATTTGAGCAAAGGTCATTGTGCAGGGAGGGGAAGGAGGTGAGCAAAGACAATCACCTATTGTGAACATAGGCGAGTGTCCTGTATATAGAGGAGTCATTGTAATTTATCCCAAAAAGATACAAGCAATGAAATGCAATCTTTCCAGAACTTAACGTGTGAGCCTCATATTTGCTAAATGCAGGTGACCTCAAGCCAAGACTAGCCAAATCCTTACAAAAGGACAGCATACCTCCACAAAGCTCTAGAAAATCCATGCAGATTTGGTTCACTTTGATTTCTGAAGTGGTACAAATCAAAGTGGATTTATATGACGGGTTTTTCGTGGGCGGCAGCTCTAGAGGCCAAAGGAACAGTAAGTGGAAATGATGTTATATTTGTATCTGCCAGTCACACAAAGAAAATATTTGGTTGAAAAGTTGCAAGTTCTGCATCACTTTCCCCAGCATCAGACCTGGATCTTGGCAGCTCATCTGCTTCACATCTGGACGCTGTTTGTGGTGAGGTTTTCTGTTGATGCTCAAGAGAAAACATTAAAAAGAACACAGTCTGATGACAATCTACAACTTAAAGGCCAAAATGACTTTTAATGCTGTTCAGTCTGACGGAAACAAACAAAAAAGGAAATCAATTTATCCTCCAATTTCCTATTCCCATTTACTACTGCAGTACACCTTGCGTCATACCAAACCTATGAATGGGCAACATGCAACCAGGGAAACCAACCCAAAGGAACGCCGCAATTCTGCTCACACATGGGATTGTAAAAGTAGAACATTAGTATGTGACATACACACACAGGATTAGTGCCCGTCAAAGGAATACATTAGAAAAGCTACACAACGTATATTTAAAACACAAACCATGACTTATGACAAGTAATAGTTTGGCTACATTACATCAGCTATATCTGAAGTCTAAAATGTTCTAACCAAGTGTAATTATGATATAAACATAAACCAAGTTCCTACCAATTACACCAAAGTGTATTTTTCAAGTTACTGTTACACACCTGTCCCATATCCTGGCTTTGCTTCCTTGGCCCCGCTCCACATCAGGCTTTGCGAATAGCCCGCTGTGTTCCCATGTAATCTTGTCTGGGCCTATATAAGGCCTCGTGCACACATTCAGTATTTGATGAGCTTTTTACCTCAGGATTTGTAGACAAAACAAGGTGTGGAGCAATCAGAGGAAAAGTGTAATAGAAACACCTGCACCACTTCTGTATTTAATTATCCACTCCTGGGTTTGGCTACAAATCCTGAGGTAAAAAACTCAAATACTCAGCGTGTGCAAGTGGCCTAAGGCTCACCAAGACACATAAATAAGACAATGTTCCGGAGTCCTATCTGCATATGGCTATCATATCTCTGCAACCTGTCTCTGTCTGCCTGCAGCTTCCATTACTGCTACTACATACTTCCTGCATGCCTCACCTGCCTGCTGCATTGACACCTGTGGCCAGTGTCCCAACCCGGGACTTTGGAATTGGAGGGGCCACCTCACTAGGTCAACTTAGGCAGTTACACAATTTATATACATAGGGAAAGCTCCAAATGCATCCATACAGACACGGTCCTCCCCACCTAATCTGTAGGGGATGTTCCAATGACAAATGAAAGAATGACAACTGGCATTTTGTATTTCAATATGCCAGAGTTCTCACAGGAGACAGACAGCCGCAAGACTTACATTGCAGTGGTTTATTCCCCTTTCCCTGCAGACAATGTAAGCATTGTCAGCTGAACCTAGGGTACAAATCTTTGGTCTAAAATACAATTTATGTGTAGGGCCACATTTTGCACTCAAGCACCAAATTAATGCTCTGTATTATAAACGCTCAAAGTCTGTTCATTCATTCAAGAGAGAAAGGAAAGAACAAGTTTAAAGACGTTAGAGAGGGTTGACCACAATGCCGCCCTACAGATCTGATCAATAGCAGCATTACCTCTCTGCCCATGAAGTAGCTGTGGCTCTTGCAGAATGGGCTCCAACACAGGAGGATCCTGACCAGCGGCAGAGTAGACCAAAGCTATGGACATCCACTTGACTATGGTGGATTTAGAGACTTCTTTACCTTTACTGGGACCATGAAATTAAGTAAACATGGTCAAAACTTCAGCCAAGAGCCTGTGACCTCAAGGTATTTAAGGAGGTATCTGCTCACCCTAGGATTTTGGACCGTCACAAAAAAATGAACTATTTCCTGGGATCTGTGAAAACTAAAGATTGTATTATCATCACTCTGTTGTCTAGATTAGTTGTGAAGGGTGGATTAACTGAAACAGCCTATAATTCAGCCACCTGTCTAGCTGAAGTGAGGGCCACCAAGAGGATTTTTCTTTAGGGTGAGGACTTGGACCATAGTGGATGAAATAGGCTGTGAGGGCATTTGGAACGAAATTTAGGTCCCCAGGGGCTATCCTTGGCAGGACATGGAGTTAGTAAGCCAAACTCCTCAATTTCCCTGACTCCACGACTCCTTCATACATGGCTCATCTTTAAGAGAAACATTATTGCATTATAATGTTAACATCAGGCTTTTAATCATTATCATACAATAATCAAGATATTTAGATAGGATATAATTCATAATGTTCAGCACATACCGCTTTGAACTATTGTACCCAATTCATTATATATTTTAGGAGTAATAAGTCAGTTTATTATATACCGACTCCAACTCAGACCCCACAGCGGTTCAGCACATACCGCATTGTATATTTTAGGAGCTGGAGTCAGTTTATTTTATACCAACTCCGACTCAACCAAAATGGTCACTGACTCAGACACCATCACCCTGTTCCTAGAACCACATATTCACCTAGAAGAAAAAGAAGCTTTGATGAAAATATACATCCATGGGAGGTGATGTTTTTATCAAATGGAGCCCCTAGGGAAAACACCTGAACTTTTAGGGTATGTGCACATCTGACGTTTGTGCATCTCAGCAGAACGTCCAATAACCGGTGTAGATTAGCAGAAACTGCGTTTTCTGTGCTCAGTATTCTTCCTCGTTTTTCAAGCGTTTTTTTCCACGTTTTCCGCCCGGTTTTACAGCGTTTTTCTCAGCGGTTTCTTGCCGTTTTTTCAGACTGGTCGCTGGTGCACTTGTTATGCTGGAACCGCTGGAAAAACGACCAAAAGAAGTCACTTGCTCTATTTTTGAAAACCGGTGGAAAAACTGAAAATGACCAGAAAAAAAACGTTCTAATGAAGACAGCGTTTTCTAAACTCCATTGAAAAGCATGTTAATCCAGCGGTGGCTAGGATTAACATAAATTAACATAAAACTGAGCGGAATACGCAGACGGAAACCGGAAAAAAGCAGCCCACAAACCGACTGATGTGCACATACCCTTAGGGTAAGTGCTCACTGTCAGGAGACGCTGCATCTTAGGCTACTTTCACATTACAATTTTTTCCCTGTCCGTGGGATCCTACTTTTTGTAGGATCCCACGGACAAGAAAGGAAAGCATCGGAGGTGACCTCCAGATGCTTTTTCTGTGTCCGGGTCCGTGATTATCACGGATCCGGACACAGCGGGGCACTTTCACTTCTGTAATGTACAATATACATGGCAGAAGTGAAATATAAGAAAGAGTTAAATAAAAAATCATTATGCTCACCTATCCGCGATCCAGTGCTGCCTCCCACAGCAAGGTCCTTGTGCTTACAGGACCTGTGATGATGTCACAGAGCATCATCGGGTCACATGACCGCAGTTAGACCGCAGTTACCACGGTAACTGCGGTCTACCACGGTAACTGCGGTCATGTGACCCGATGATGCTCTCTGACATCACAGGTCCTGTAAATACAAGGACCTTGCTGTAGGAGGCAGCGTTGGATAGAGGATAGGTGAGCATAATGATTTTATTATTTTTAACTCTTCCTTTTACTTAATTACACTTCTGCAATGTATTTTATACATTGCAGAAGTGTAATTAGAAGGGTTGGAGCAATTTTAGTGTACTGAGCATGCTCAGGACACTAAAATCGGGTCCAAGGATACATCAGATGTTTCCTCGGACCCTACTCCATAGGGCCCCATGTTAATGGAATCGTATCGGATTTGGCACAATTGCCATCTGATTTGTCAGATCCGATTCGATCCGGTTTTTGATTCGGATGCAAAAATCGGAGCAGTCTCCGATTTTTGCACCGGAAAGAAATCGGACAAAATCGGATCGGACGCAATTCAGATGGCAATTAGTGCACATCCGAATCGGTCCGATCCCCATAGGGTTACATGGGGGCAGATTCGGATCCGATGCTGTCCGATTTGTATCAGACAGCATTGGATTTCACAAAATCGTAGTGTGAAACCAGCCTTAGATGCGGCATCATTCCTCTTATGGAGACACGAATGTTATCTGCGAAAGAACGCAGTGTATGTGCTCATGACCAAAATTCTGGGAGCAGTGTATTTTCACTGGGTTCTCCCGCTGTGAACACTAGTGTGTCTCCGGAAGACTAAATTGACATGCAGCAGCTCGGAAAGCCATACTGCATGTCAGTATTAAACAGAAGCACAGTGGGCATGGGATTTCTATAAATCCCTCCATTGTGCTTGTACTGTACAACGTAGTGTTTTGAATGCAACAAAAGAAAACAGCAGAAACAGACATGACAAAATGCACTGCGACCAAAACGCTGCTAATCCTATCGTGGGAACTCACCCTTAGGGTGGGAAACACACTATCCGACTTACATGCGAGTCTCTCGGACGAAACTCGAATCAGTAACCCTGAACGGCCTTCTCCCTCTCTGGACGGGAGTGTGATGCTGCACAAAAACACAAGCAGCCGACACTCCCGTCCAGAGAGGGAGAGGCCGTTCAGGGTCACTGATTCGAGTTTCGTCCGAGAGACTCGCATGTAAGTAGGATAGTGCGTTTCCCACCCTTATGGCCCCTTTACACGCAGCTACAGGTGACAGGTTTTCCACAGGTAACTTACTGGTTGCAGTGAAATCATGGAGACACAGTTCTATCTTGGTGCTGTGTACAAATGGAACTATGTCTCCATGATTTCACTGCAACCAGTAAGTTACCTGTGGAAAACCTGTCACCTGTAGCTGCGTGTAAAGGGGCCATTAGTGTGCTAGTGGAGAGGCCTCTTTCCAGATCTTTCTTCAATATCTTTGCAAGGGGCACTTGCTGATGGGATGACAGTTCTTGCCAAGAAATGTATTCCATATTCAACATTCTACAGTATTTTTGGGAAGTAACCCGATTTCTACTTGAAAACAGAGTGTAAACTGAGATACGTATAGAATGCCCTGGCTGATAACACTCAAGTTCCTCACAGAGAGATGTAGGTTGTGGCCCAGGGGATGGAGAAATGGACCCTGGGATAGGAGATTGGGAACATTGGGAAGTATCCAAGGATCCAAGATGGACATATTCTCAGCCAGGTAGACAAAGATCTGCTCAGCAAAAACGGAAAAACCAGTATCACATGGGCCCTGTCCTCGCATATGTTCCTCAACACAATTAGGATTCTCTTTGGTATAACTGATGTTACGTGATATTCAAATAGAGTGAAGAAAAAGAAGCACTCACCGATCTTCAAATTCGTGCCAGAGATTTATTTCAGTGTAGGGTACATACTAGCGCAGGGAGGGAGGGGGTGCAGGTAGGACGACGGTACAGACGATACTGCGTTGTAGACGCTTCTGCGGGTCCTTCTCCTGGTCTGCTAACGTGATATTCATCTAACTGCCTCTCAGCAGCAGGGGGGGGGGGGGGGGGAGGGATGGGGTTTGTGCGGGGAGTGGTTTGGGTGGTGAAGTAAAATTTAGTCTTAGACCCTAATTAACAGCCCACTGGGTGGCCCGTAACAGCACCCACCAATGGTAATATTTTCATCTCCCCACCTCACCTGAAACCTAAGGGTAGACTTATTTTTTTTTTTTTTTTTTTGTAACATATTTTTATTGAGTTTTCAGTATGGTAACAAATAAATAGACCAATAAACAAATAAACAATTAAACAATCCATCCCCCCTCCCCCCAACCTCAGCCACCCTTGAGTTCAGCCGAAAGTACTGGAGTTCAGTTCAAAACATACGGCGATAAACCATGTTCATGAACAGTACTGAGTATTGACCTTGGACCTCAGTAGACGTAGAGCCCCAAGAAGGTAGGTTGTCACTCCTGGTCTGCTCCATCCGGGGTTGTAGATATCTGAAGCCCACCCAAAGACCCCTGCAACTCTCCCAACAGATACCATGGTGATTGCACGAATGGAAGAACCACTGCTCGAAGCTCAGTAGGAGAGAGCTTGGATAGTATAAACCCTCTCCATGTTTCGAAGAACTTCCCTGTCAGTGTGTTTTTATCTCTCGCAGCTTCTAGACTTTCTATATGCATTAAAGCCTTCAAATCCTTGAGTATGCCTGACATACTTGGGACGTGCTCCGAGAGCCAGTTGCGGAGAAGCAATCGCTTGGTGACCATTGCCAGTATATGAAGTATTCGGGCAGATTTGCCATTCCATACCCCAGACGCCGGGAAATGGAGAAGCCAGGCCAATATGTCCATTGTGACATGTGTATTTATAATCTCCCTCGCCAGGGTTTCAACCCGCTTCCACAAATTCTGTACTTCCCCACACAACCATAGACCATGCACCATATCTGTTTTTGACTGGCCACATTTCGGGCAGTTTTGTTGCCTGTCTGGAAATCCTGCAGTTGGAGGTAAAGTAAAACCATATATCGCCCTATGAATGATTCTATATTGCACATCTCTCCATCTTTCGTTGATTATATTCTTCCTCATAACCTCCCATCCTCTTGTAATCACATCTCCAATATCTGATCTAGGTATATACTTGGACCACCCGCTAAATGTGGTGTCTTCCCTCATAGTTAAGGTCGTTTCCCTCAAGCTGTTGTAGATGTACGACACATTAATGGTCAAAGGGTCTGATCCCAACCAGTCATCCCATACCGAGGGTCTGCATTCCTGGGAAACATTATGAAGATGGCTTGAAACATGGTGATGCAACTGCCTGTATTGTATGATGTGGAAATGACCTAACTGGAATTTCTCCAGGACCTCTAATTCTGTCATCCACCGCCCATCTTGTTTGTGGATGAGGTCTCCCAGTGTTCGAACCCCCTTCTCTGACCAGGCTGCAAATAGAGCATTTTCTCTGCCCAAGCTAAACCCTACGTGTCTCCAAGGGTTAAGATATTTAGACGTTTTCCACGCCATCGTCAACTTCTTTCTAACCGCTTTCCAGCACATGGCCGTGTCCCTATAGAGGATTGTGTTCTTTAAGGTCTTGGGGACCTTGGACCATGATGAATGTAGTAAACTAGCCGGTTCCCAGGGTCTACACCTCGCAGCCTCGGCTGTATAATTAGAGTATCTGCTAGTCCCCCTGAGCCAGTCAAGGGTAGACTTATTTAACAAGAATCTAGTTTTGATTTCCATCTAGTCCCCAGATGTGCCCCCCCACACCACCTTCCACTGTCCTCTTCCTGAAACCCCAGCCATACAAAGGCAGTGCCTACTTATTATGTTCATATCTGGCTGAAGAACAGTTTCCACCAACAGAGACCATTCTCTTCTGCAGTGTCTAATATAGAGATACAGCGATCTAGACCCCGCTCCACAGCTGTCCTCCAGGAAAGTATTCACAGAATAAGAAGCAGATGGACGGAGTTTCTAAATTCCTGATTTCTTGGTGTCATAAGACATTACCCAAGAACTAGGGGCCAGTTCTACACAGTACTTTGAAACATTTTCTGCGGCTTTTTTTTTTCCTCGGGGAGTGATATATTTCAGAGTAAGAAAGCACAAAATACAGCAGCCAGATGCTACTGATAATTTATAGTTAAATATGATACCAGGTATGTACATTTTAGGTGTACTAAATAACACAAGTTATAGCCATTCCACTACCCACATATGAATATAAAACACTTCAAATTTGCATTTTTTTAATGCATTTTAAATACAGAATAAAAATTTTACATAAAGGCAATAAATCAATATTTTATAATATTCTACATACCCAATACATATATTTCTTACAGTAAGGCAGATCGGCAATCTTAGAGGGGAACTCCAGTGACTGAGTGAAAACTTTAGTACAGCCCTGCCCTCCTACATGATGAAGCATTGGTGACAGCCAATTTGTAACTCTTAAGTGATAACGGTGTTTTACAGGTGCCGAGGTAGTATGAGGTGTGATAATGGACCCAGTGGAATAGAGAGCAGTCATCAAGTTCCTCTACTTGAAAGACCGCACACAAAGGGAGACGTTTGATTAGATGAAAGAATTATGGTGACAATTCCCCATCATATGATGTAGTCAAGAACTGGCATCGTCATTTGAAATTTGGTTGAACTTTGGTGGAAACGGCTCTAATTCCAGGGTTACCCTAATCTGCTATCGATGAACACACATTTCAAGGAACTTGATGACTGCTCTGTATTTGATCCATTATAACACCTTACACTAGCTCAGCGCCTGGAAAAGAAAGATTATTACCAGTTCAGGGTTGTAATTGGCATGTAACCTATAGAGACCACCCCATTACATATTATACAGTGTCCTGTGATAAATAGTGGGTCAGAGGAAATCTTTAATGAAAGCCCCATGTAAACATCACTAAAGAATGTTGAAACTTTACTGTCAAGAGAACTTTACTTACTACATAAGATCTGGTGTTGCTGTGTTTATGCTGCAAAAAGCAAAAAAACGTCCTGTATGAACATAGCCTTAGTAACCAAATTGCATAACATTTGTATTGTACAACTTATCCTACTAAAGCCAGCGTCACACACGTCAATGTCGTCAGCGATCTGATCGTTGACAGCTCACCAGCGATCATTGGACCAGCAACATAGTGGAAATGATTTAAATATCGTTTCCACGATGTCTGCAGGCTGGTATCCATGGTAAACTGTATACCTTGGTTACCAGCCTTCTCCGCTCACCGGCTGGTATCCAAGGTACACAGTGGGTAACTAGGGTCCCTAGTTACCCGCAGTTTACCATGGATACCAGCTCCCAGCGCTTGCTGAGAGGCGCTGGGAGCTGGCTTATCGCGTCTCCCAATGTGACACGGTCCAGTCCGAAAACCTGGCGACCATCAACCAGCGCCTTGTCACACGCGTCAATATCGCTGCAACGTCACGTGCAGCAGCGATATTGCACGCGATATTGACACGTGTGACGGTCCCTTAAGAGTACATCCTTGAAGCAGATAAATGTTGCCCTATTTACTTAAAGATTCACTTTAACATTTTCGTAATTGGTTACTGCCACTATGATCGGTCATGCAACTGCAAGTATGTGATCTGTATACACCTAACCGGCACGTGACTGCATTTATGGAAATCACATACCAGGCGGATCATGTAGATTTATCAGCAGTGACACTGAAGAATCCTGACAGCTTGTGGGGTGCGCACTATAAGGATTTAGACATGACTGAAAACCTTCCCAACAAGAAAGGGCAACTCCTTTAATATGTAATTTTCCTCATAGGAGAATAAAATAGGTAAAAGTGAACGTGCGCCTTTCAAATATTTTAAGACATCCGTGGGAATTGTGAAAACCAGCCTTCTACGAAAGCCAACTACAGAGCCAAAATTGTGACTAAACATACAAAATTCCTCTGCTATATTTATACCTCTATTACCTTTCCATAAAGGACACGTTGTGATCAAGTACATAACATTTTAGAACACAAACTAATTTTAGTTGAAAGATAAACCATGCTTCAAAATGGGATAGGGCAAATAGGCAAGTGAAATATTTGTTATATGGGCCTTCTGATCTGGAAAGTACATTTCATAGGTCAGCGCAAGATTTACCGCAGTAAAAATTATCGCTAGATTTCCGCCCAATACTGAAGCATCTGGTCTGTTCTGGTCAGCAGATGAGGGGTTAAAGAAACAATTTCAGGAAAACAATCCCTCAGGAACTCGTCCAACGGAAACTAAATTCTGCTTAAGCATCGGGAAAGTATTTGTGGAAATTATACGAAAGTGAGCCCGTTAATTTCAACATATATCCACTATTACACAGTAAAGGAATCCAAAGACCCCGATCATGAGTCACACCTCAACAAGCTCCAGACGAAGGAGAATAAGCAATCCCAATTACGAAACGTGAGCGGTCAGTAAATTTTATGATGAGAGAGGAAGGAAATTAGTAGAGGGAAAGCATGGGGGAGCGTCAGAGGAAGATGCTGTCAGATATGCAGTTCTTCCTTATATGGTTTAATTCGGGACTGTTCAGTTTCTGAAAAAGTCACGCTTGAAAGACGGGAGAAGAAAAATAAAACCACTGGAGCTGGAGGTTTCACAGCACTGTGACAAATGTGAGATCTGAGGGGAGATAAATGGAGACATGACATGTTAGTCCACATAACACTCAGCATCCGCAAAGGTCTTAGTGTACTGTGACTAGGGCACAGGAAACTCCGATAGGAAATGGATGATAATTTGGCTGCAATCTACTCCTGAGAAATGCTTATCAGCGAACATCTTTATTCTTCAAACAGCATTTTAAAAAGTAGGTAATCCTTACAAGCCAATCAAAATATAAAGGACACAACACATACTAAAGTTACTAAACTTATTGTCTAGGTAGGCATCTACTGTGATCAGTCAATGGAGTACCACCAACGGTGGCAGACCACGTAGCAGCTATGGGATCCGTTAGACAAGGGGGTCAAGATAAAGATCCCAGCTATATGGATCGAAACGTTTCACAAGGTGGAATAAAGGAATCTTTGATTGAATCACTGACCAAGTGAGACGCTGTCCTATATTTGTATATGCCCTTTTGTGGTCCTAGTCAATTGTGCCATGTAAAAAGGGTGACTCCAAACCATATGTAGCCAAAAGGGAGTCATTACCCTGCAGTCTCCGAATAGTCAGGTACCTAGGCTAAGAGCGCACAACACTTGCAGTCTCTATATGTAAAAGCTTGGATCGCTGGATCCAGTCAGCTTCGGTGCCACTGTCCTTCTCTCATGCTGCAGAGGCAATATTGACTGCTAGCAGCATCAGAATTGCTCAGTTCGACCCAGGAGCAAAATTCACTGTTCCAGACTGGCAATCTTCAGAAGCGAACCACTCCACCAGCAAAGAAGGAAAAAAAAAAGCCAAGAGGTAGGGAATGAGTGTGCTCCTGAAGAAAGAATGAGACAAAAACATTTTATGTTGCATTTGTATTTCTGCAGGCAATACCCGCTATCTTTGCAGTAAAGAAGCTGCTTACAAATAGCAGGTTTTGCCAAGTTTTTTGGTGCAGATTTTATGTCATTTGCTTGAGCCGGAGATTTCTGTCTGGTACTGAAAAAGCAACTTTTAAATTTGCTTACGATATTAAAGCACCGAGACCTGCATTATAGTAAATCAATAAAGCCCAGGTGTCAGTCCTGTCGTATACTAAGCGCTAAGGTCATCGCTGCCATACTAACCGCTGTTGCTATGCTAACAGTGACCTCACTGCTTACTATATGACAATATGACAATGCTGAGACCTGCACTACTGCACAGGTCTTAGTGTTGTTATATAGTAACTGTTGCCATAGGAACAGCTGTTGCTATGGAAAGCGCTGGGACCTGCGCTTTACAGCCTTTCTATAGTGCAGGTCTCAGCGCTGTCATATACTAAGCACTGAGGTCACCATTGCCATAGCAACCGCTGTTGCTATGGCAACAGTGACCTTACCTCTTACTATACTGCAGGTCTCAACACTGTCATTCAATGATCGGAGACCACGGGAGCGGATGTGTTAATACGCCCCGTGGTCTCTGATGTAGCAGAGTTGAGTTTATCCAGGAAGAAAAGAAGAAGAACGTGGTGGGGTACAATACAAGGCTGGGGAGGGGGTAATTAAGATGGAGTCACTAAGTATCTGTTTTTTTTTATTTTTTTAATAAAATAATTTTTCTCTGTGTTGTGTCTTTTTTACTATTTGAGATTCTTAATGGCTGGGTGTAACTTGGCCTGACATTAAAGGGACACAGTCAGGTCATTTTTCAGTATGATACTAATATTACCCTTGAATAGTGCCTGGGCAGACCTTTTAAGAGCATCTAAAATCATTATGGTACCGTTTGAAGTTTCCATGTTATCAGCAATGTCAGGCCTTGCAGTGAGCTCCTGGATTAGTTCTCTCCATTATAACCAAACACGAATAGTCCTGTGCTGTATAAACGGTCATGTAATTATACACTCCCTCTCAGAAGCTCTCTCCTATCTCCTCCCTTTGCTCTCAGACAGTGCAGTGTCAGGTTTCAGTAGCCTCTGTCTTGATGAAGACAAGAACGGAAAGAGCTATTGCAGATCTGCCTTATCTGGACTCTGTTTCTCAGGCATCCTGCTGAAACACTGTGTTGTATTTCATCTCTTTCTTGGTTGCAGGCAAAGAGGAGAGTACAGCCCCCCCCCCCCCAGTGATCTCCTGTGCAGTGATGGTGTGAATGTGACATGCATATTCATCTTATGGGGAGTGGTCAGCAGAGAACTAAGTGGATCATTCACTGTGAGTGACAGAGGGAATGAATATCTTTATTTGAAGTTTACAGAAGATAGGAGGGAAATATAAATAAAAGAAAGAGTTTAGAGTTAAGAATTAAAAAATTATAGCAGTTACATACGGATTTTTGACCTGACAGTTTTCCATTAAGATTCTCAGGGCTTAATAGTAGCTGTCAATATAAAACTGTTGTTAACCCCTTATTACCCACCGTGCCACTTCCAACAGGGCCGCTGGAAGAGCCTGGTAAAGCACCTGGAAATGGTGCTACGATGAATGAGCCATTTTCTGGGGTGGCTGCAGGCTGCTATTCTTTAGCATGTGGGACCCTAAAACAATGGGCTCTCATCCCGCTGAGAATACTAGACCTCAGCAGCCTAGTTTTACCTTGGCTGGCAATTAAAAATTGCATGAAACCACAATTTTTTTTTGTCATCCAAAGTAAAAAAAATACACAGCTGAAGGTGGCAGCTTGCAGCTCTCAGCTTTTACTGGGCTACACAAATAAATAATAAAAAAAAAAAAAAAAAAAAAAAATCATGTGTGGGGCTTTGCAGTATTTAACACTTTATGACAGCAGGTTGGTTTCCACACACTAATATGTATGGCAACTAAGCACAATCACCGTCAAGATTGTGGAAATGCATTCTAACTAACAGCCAATTACAGAGGCTCTCAGAGTGATTGACTGTTCACCTGACTGTGCAGTGAATATGCAAGTAGCTTAATAGGTGGCCCTGGAAGTGATTCAGCGGGAGGTTCTGTCTCAGAACAGGCAGCTGTACGGAACGACAGTATGCATCATGTCTGTATACTGTTCCCATGAAGTTTGAGCAAGATGTCAGCCATCTCTGCCTTTTTACAGCCTCCACCAGACCTCACCGCTATTCGGTTTGAGCGTCTTTTTTCTTTGATTATATTGCGCCTGCCAATCACAGTAATACTATTATCAAATGATGAATATGGCATTATTATGACTGGCAAGCAATCCAAGAATGTTTATTGACTTAAAATCAGTCACTCAAATATCACGAAGAAAATCCCAAAAACTCGCCGAGTAACAAGTATCAGGAATACCGTACTATCTGTGCGTGTAGCAAATAATAACGAGAATACTCGCTCATCACTACTTATAAGTTAATACATGTCATGCCTAACATGATGATTTAAAGAGGTAGACCTTTATTAACAGGTTTAATTTTTGCATTATTTTGTTTTCCTTTACAATTTACATATTTTTAATCTCCGTTCCCCTACAGGAGGAAAACTGATGCTGATCCTCTCCTCCATCCCATGTCTACGCAGTCGCACACTGTTGGACGTAGCCAGAACGCTTTCATTTGTCATCAGTATTAAACGGAGCCAAAACAAAAGTTCATGTCGTCTTGTTTCTTTTGGACATTTAAAGCCGGTTAATCATGAGGTTTCTCTGCCCTAAAAAGGCAATACTCCCGTTCACGATGGAGCGGACGTCTCAGATAGCACGATGATAAACACCTGCTAAGACAGTGTTCAGCACGGCCCTATCAGCTGCCCTGCGCCAGGCTATACTTTACAGGCTGGCACGAAAGGTGTCAGTGATGTGGAAGGAACACATGAAAGAGTTGCCTCTGACAGACTAACAAGCATTGCCGGCTGCCTATGTAGAGAGCTGAAACGTTATCAAAGAAAAGCATATTGGAACACGGCATAATAATGTCCGACATTATCAGTCGGGTGTATAAATGCCTCATCCTACAGAAGGAATGACTCAGGCCTCTTGTATATATTGTATGACACGCAAAGTCTAAACAGTCTAGCCATATCACAGCCGACAGGCCATAAGCACGCATTGTTTACACACGCCATACCCGCAGTAAACTGTGCTGGTGATCTAGTAAGTGACACAAGGAGAAAGAAGATTTTCCATGGTGAGTACAGTATAGTCAAGTCATTTCCCAGACATTTATAGAAAGATCAGGATCAGGGTCAATGGCTCTTTCAACTCCACTTGGTTTGGGAAAATTATTAGTGTACTGTATATACGTGATATGAGAAGACACTAGTCATGTATAGATACATCGTGACTGAAGGCTTGCATGTCACCATGTGAGATAAGAGCTAACGGTTGTGGAGTCGCTGTCCATTGTGGTGGAGTCTGAAGAAAACGGACATTGGGTACTGAAATTCAATGCAGAATGTGCTATTAGTATGTTCTATCTAAATATCTTGATTATTGTATCCTAATAATGATTAAAAGCCTGATTTTACCATTGTACTACAATAAGTTTATTAATCAAACATGAGCCATGTATGAGGTAGGTGGAGTCGTAGAGTCCGAGTCAGGGATATTGAGGAGTCAGAATCAGAGGTTTGGCTTACCGATTCCACAGCTCTGCAACATACTGCAGTTTTATTGCTGTGACCCTAAAGGCCACCATAGACATTAGCCCATAGTGAGCTGATCCCGCAGGTATAATTGGAACATATAAGACCATGTGCACACATTGAGTATTTGGTGAGGGTTTTTTACCATCTCCAAGTCCAAACCAGGATTGGAACAATCAGAGGAAAAAGTATATTGGAATTCTAGATTTTTTTTCCCACTCCTGGTTTTCCAAATAGTCACCATGTGCCCATGGCCCAAATGTGTTTTGAGGTCTTCCAACTCCACTGTGACATGATGTCGGGGGAAACTAGGTCCAGGCGGATTGAAGTTTAATGGCCAGTCCCTTTGCCTCTGACACCACTTATCTTCTGAATATCAATCTGGAAGCCGCTTTCTTCACTCTCCCCTTTGAAGAGAACAATTTAAATCAAATGCACCGGAAACATGTTAGTGGGAAACTCACTTTAAAAGGGTAAACGAGCTGTGTTAATGCACCGCTCCCTTAAAATGTCGGGAAAAGCTTAAAGTGATATTAAAACGTTCCATCCACCACCCTGATTCTACAATGGCACCCATGCAAAGCTCTTAAATAGTTTTTCCTTACGCGTTATTACCATTATAGCTCATCTTCATCAGATGGTTGCCACATCCAACAACCATACTCTAGGATTTGAGCTAGGATTTACAACACCATTTTATTTTTACCATGAGACTAAAAACTAAGGCAGGCAAGTTGATAACCACCTGCCTGTTCTGGAAAGCACAAAGTGAATACAAAGCAATCACAGAGCTGATGATTATTTTACAGCTCCTCTGACTCTGCTGATGAGGAAAAGGCGCAAAAAAAAAAAGTTGCTTCAGGACAAAATGACGACTGTGTCCTGCAACTCAGCACTTCATAGAGGTCTACAAAAAAACTATTATCTGAAGGCTAGGAGTACTAAAACCCACATGCACAAAACTAAAGTTGGCTAAAACCGCCGATATCATCAGGTTCCGCTGACAGACTAATGTGTGTGGGGGCTCTGATGATTGTTGGAGGAGATAAGGACCCAGAACGTTGTTTGTTCTTTATGAGGTGGACAGGTGATATTGTTGGATACGCTAAGGACATGCCTTCAGATGATTGGTCAGTATTCATGCACGTCTCCCATAATGCTTTGGGATGCTGTATGATTAAGGGTGCATAGTGCGCCAGAAACACGCATGTTTTTAGCTTATATTCCATGTAACTACTTGTTTTTATCAAGTCTCAGTAAAGCTACTTCATCTTCTTCACTAAATGGTTGTGACGTCCTCATCCTCATACTCTTCTCTGAACCTCCCACTTATATGACAGACATTTGGTCTGACCTGGTCACACCAGTCCATGAAATTCTCCAACAATAAAAAAGACAAATGTGAAGTAGTGTATAGTAAAATATGACACCATTGTTACGCGACTATACTAGGACCATGGAGTGAAAGATGACCAGGCCTACATTTGCTTAGTGTTTTGCATGGAACCCTAGTGTTTGCATTGATTTAATTTGCAATTTCCATCCATGTGCCAAAGACATGCACATGTTAAGAAATGGACATTAAACTGACTGTAGGAGACAAATGATCTCAGGAGCCTTGTGAGACATGTACAACCTATAGGATATGTGCACTGCCAGTGTGCCATCCATTATTGGGAATGTGAGCAGCAGACCGAGGCTCAGGAGGGCCAAATGTCACAAAACTTGCCTACTACCACGTTTCCCCGATAGTAAATCCCCCCCCCCCCCCGATTATAAGTCCGCCTAGGGGGGAGGGCCGGCTAATATAAGCCCCCCCCCCCCCCGAATATAAGTCCGCCTGGAGGGAGGGCCTGCCAATATAAGGCCTTACCTTTGCCCCCCGCTGTCCGGTGCCGTCCTGTGTGGTGTCCTCGGTGCTCCTCCGGCACAAAGGTAGGAAGCAATTTTTGTGTGTGTGTAGGTGTGTGTGATGGGAGGCTGCAGTGTGGTTGGGAGGCTGGGGCTGCCAATATAACCCCCCCCCCCCCAAAATAAGACAGGGTGCCACTTTAGGCGCCCAAAAAATTATAAGACACGGTCTTATTTTCGGGGAAACACAGTAGTAAATAATTCAGCAATATTAGTCACCAATTCAAAACATGATGGTGACTCACCGTAGCCAGGGGACTCAGGTCTCAGGCGCAGTCTGTAGGTCACGGTTTCAGTCCCCGAGTCTGTGGGCCCGCTGGTCAATAAAAAGGGGAAAAATAAAATAAAAAGGGAATAAAGTTTTTGTTCGTGACTCCACCTGTAGGTTCCGGTGATGACACCGGCGCTGTTTGATCCTTCGGGGTGATGGGCGGCAGCAAAATGGAATCGCTCCCTACAGGGGTTCCCCGGAGCTGTGAGCTGCAATGGTAGAATAGGGCAGCTCAGTTGTTTCAGTGCAGCAGTGCAAGCGAATGGCAGTTCTGGAATAAAGCTCGGACACTCTGCTCACTCTGCACGGGTTCTTTACTCTGGTAAACAGCAACTTTACAAGGCATGCGATGGTGTCGGCTGAGGCAGTGGACCAGGTGGTTCTGGCAATGAGCAGCGTCCCTCTGAAGCTCCACAGGTGTTTTTCTCTATTACGGTCTGTCCCTTCAATTCGCTGCTCTGCTATACCCAAACTGGGAACACTGAGGGCCTTCGGTTGGGTCCTGCTGCCGGACTCACGGCCCCTGGCCTTCAATGGTGGGTGCGCCTGGTATAAGCTGCGGTAGTTGGTGGTTTGTGAGTCGGGCTCCTATGAAGCTTACGACTACTCCGGGTTCTGTGGTGCAGGGGTGAACCAACTGGACCACGTCTGAGCCGGTACTCTGGGTTTTGGACTGGGCTCTGGTCTTGAATCACCCGCTCTGACTTTGCCCCTCTCTTTCTCTTCTGGGCTACCAGGTTGAGGTGCCCTCCCAGTTAGCTTCCTCAGTGCTCTTCTGCAACTTCTCCAACTCCGCTACATCTGTTGCTTTGCCCCTCTGTGCTTCTCTGTAGCTTCTCTCCTGTCACGACTTGACTTCTGCACTGTTCTGTTCAAACTTCCTGGTCTAACTCCTTGCTGCTCTCCCACTCACTACATAAAGTAGCTCTCCTCCCACCAGGACCTGTTACCCTAGTAACGGGTGTCTGATTGGTCCCCTATCACTAGGTGTGTGTGTGTAGGTAGGTGTGTGTGTGTGTAGGTAGGTGTGTGTGTGTGTAGGTAGGTGTGTGTGTGTAGGTAGGTGTGTGTGTGTAGGTGTGTAGGTGTGTGTGTGTGTGTAGGTGTGTGTAGGTGTGTAGGTGTGTGTAGGTGTGTAGGTGTGTGTAGGTGTGTGTAGGTGTGTAGGTGTGTGTAGGTGTGTAGGTGTGTGTGTAGGTAGGTGTGTGTGGTGTGTGTAGGTAGGTGTGTGTGTGTAGGTAGGTGTGTGTGTGTGTGTAGGTAGGTGTGTGTGTGTAGGTAGGTGTGTGTGTAGGTAGGTGTGTGTGTAGGTAGGTGTGTGTGTAGGTAGGTGTGTGTGTAGGTAGGTGTGTGTCAGGGTGGATTGATTTAAATCACGCCGATTTAAATCATGATTTAAATCACGATTTAAATCAAAAGTTTTTTTTCTATTTAAATCGGATCGATTTAAATCATGATTTTAATCATGATTTAAATCACTGATTTAAATCAAAAGGTTTTTTTTTAATATAAATCACGATTAAAATGAGAAGTGAGAGCAGTGTGCATGTGCGCCCATAGTTACACGGACGAAACTAGGGGCAACGATCTAACGCCAGGGTGAGGGGGGGACCCCAAAGTAAGTAAAAATCTTTTTTGTTTTACTATATGGCAATAGGTAGGTGTTTAAAAGCAGCATGTCTTAATTGTATAAACTATTAATAGCCTCCACATTTTGTTCATACTGCCCCTTTAATTCCACACTTCTAGCTTGGTTTCAGTTTTGGTTTAGTTTCTTTTTCCCTGCATTCAGTTGACATGCCCAAACTTGTTGGATAGTCAGCAGTACTTGGCTCAGGCTGTAGTAACATCAGCAGTGCTTGGCTCAGGCTGTAGTAACAATCAAACTTCATAAGTGATCTGTGTGAGCCATGGCAGCAGGTCGTAAGGCTGGCTTCACACTTGCAGATGGATCTGCAGCGTTTTGCAGATGCATCTGCAAGTGTGAGCATGCTGACCGCGGCCCCTATGTTTATAATAGGGCGCACGCGGTGTGAAAGGTCTCATTCACTCCTGTATGTGTACTGTCAGCAGGCGTATGCCTGCTGACAGATCACACACTCCCGTCCGCACTGTGGACGCGAGATGTAGCGTCCATGCTGCGGGCGGGAGAGTGTGATCTGTAAGCAGGCATACGCCTGCTGACAGTACACATACAGGAGTGAATGAGAGCTTTCACACCGCGTGCGCCCTATTATAAACATAGGGGCCGCGGTCAGCATGCTCACACTTGCAGATGCATCTGCAAAACGCTGCAGATCCATCTGCAAGTGTGAAGGCAGCCTAAGAGAGACCCTATTTGGGTTCATTTTGTTGAGATGCCAGCAGCAGATCTTGGAAAGAAAGGTGCAAGAGCAAAGTGCAAATACTGTGCAAAACTGTTAAAAAGTACTTACTCTCTGTAGTTCAATTCTGAGTGTTTAATAGTGCAAATAAAAATTATTAGGTTTCATAATCAACTGTTTTAATATTTTTATTTGTGTAAAACAATTAGATTTGCAAAAAGACAAAGTTTTGCTTGTGTACAACTTGATTAAAAAAATCTGATTTAAATCAAATGATTTAAATCAAAAAAAATCTGATTTAAATCAAAAAAATCTGATTTTTTTGATTTTTTTTAAAAAAATCAAGATTTTTATCCACCCTGGTGTGTGTGTAGGTAGGTGTGTGTGTAGGTAGGTGTGTGTGTAGGTAGGTGTGTGTGTAGGTAGGTGTGTGTGTAGGTAGGTGTGTGTGTGTAGGTGTGTAGGTGTGTGTGTGTAGGTGTGTAGGTGTGTGTGTGTAGGTGTGTAGGTGTGTAGGTGTGTAGGTGTGTGTGTGTGTAGGGTGAGGTGTGTGTGTGTAGGTGTGTGTGTGTGTAGGTGTGTGTGTGTGTAGGTGTGTGTGTAGGTGTGTGTGTAGGTGTGTGTGTAGGTGTGTGTGTAGGTGTGTGTGTAGGTGTGTGTGTAGGTGTGTGTGTAGGTGTGTGTGTGTAGGTGTGTGTGTAGGTGTGTGTGTAGGTGTGTGTGTAGGTGTGTGTGTAGGTGTGTGTGTAGGTGTGTGTGTATTCTTCTACTCATTACCAGAACAAAGGATATGGCACCTTAATTCAGGGGTGCAGTACCCTTTTGTGACGCACGCTTAGTGGGGCGCCACAATGGTAAAGAGCATGTTGTAAACTGGACAAAAGTGTGGAGGAGGAGAAACAAGTTATTGAAGGCCACGTCCACTATGCTGGGAGAAGGGTACCCAGTAGCCGGGCTTCACTTGGAGAGTATGCAAAACTGTATGAATTATACTTATGATCTCATTTTCTCCAAGTGCTAATTATTATCTGACCTGGGAAAGAGATGGAAAGTTAAAAAGGGAAAGATTTTAGTCTGGCTCTGAAGAGTGGAAATTGTCCTTAAACTGTCCAGGTGCACAGCTCGGTCAGGTGGTCAAGGTCCTTATGGAAGATCATAGCCAGAAGTGATGCAATGAGGGGGTTCAGTAATGTCAGAAATATGGTCTGGACAAATGGAGGGGTTTGGTGAAATAGGTAAAGGGACTGTTTACCCTGCGTTGTGCAGTGCCTGCTAGATAGGATGTATTTTATGTTTGTCATTGCACAGGAATCAGCAGCAGTGAGGAAAATGAAGGGTTGAATATTTCAGTTATTGCTCTATGGTAATAAATCTACCACTGAATTATTGCTGAACAGAAACCAATAACTATCAACATCTGAGGGAAGAGCGAAGAAATTTGCAGGTCACAAAAGTGGTTCATCCAACTTAAGAGAAAAATGCTATAAAGCCGGTCATACAAGATTGCAATTGACAAGATTATTTAGATGCCTCTATGCGAATAGCTACCAGAACGAATGCAAAACATGATACACAAATGGTTCTCGGCTTACAGTCATTAGAAATAAAAAAAATTATTCAATAAAAAAGTAAGCGATTCCCCATCTTTAGAATAAGGGATAATTTACTGACTGTCGAGGGGCCCAACCCCTGCGGATCCAAAGGATTCAGAGATTGGAACTCTAAACAGGGGCTCTGAAGCACAGTATGACCGTATATACTCGAGTATAAGCAGAGTTTTCAGCACAATTTTTTGTGCTGAGAAGTGCCCCCCTCGGTTTATACTCGAGTCTGTTATCAGTGACAGTGTGAGGGGGTAGCAGAGACGGGGGGCTGGAGAAGGCAGGAGGGGGCTGCAGAGCGAGCGGTCACATGCTTTCGCACATTTGTGTAATGTGATATGCACTGCATCCCCCTGTCCATCAGCGGCGGGGGAAGAGGTGTACATTACATTACACTACAGAAACTCTACACCCCCCCCCTATCACTGATACTTGACCCCCCCTGCTGGCGCTCACAATAAAATAAAAAAAGATTTAACTCATCCTCCGACGCTTGTCTGCAGGCTCCGTGGTGTCCTCCGCTCTTCCTGGTTGCTTGTAAATCTAACTATGTGACGGCGCATCAGTGACGTCATCGCTGCTGCGACTGTCACATGATTAGAAGCCGAGGACAACATGGAGCCTGCACACAAGCAACGGAGAGCGAGTTAAATCCCTTTTATTTTATTGTGAGCGCCAGCAGGGAAGGCGGGGGATAGGGGTGTCAAGTACCAGTGATGGAGGGTTGCTACATACCAGTGATGGAGGGTTGCTACATACCAGTGATGGAGGGTTGCTACATACCAGTGATGGAGGGTTGCTACATACCAGTGATGGAGGGTTGCTACATACCAGTGATGGAGGGTTGCTACATACCAGTGATGGAGGGTTGCTACATACCAGTGATGGAGGGTTGCTACATACCAGTGATGGAGGGTTGCTATATACCAGTGATGGAGGGTTGCTGCATTTCACACCCTAGGCTTATACTCAAGTCAATATGTATAGCCAGTTTTTGTGGGTAAAATTAGGGGCCTCTGCTTATGCTCAAGAATATATGATAATTTAAGTTGAGGTACGCACGATTGACCTCTACTCCATTCAATGTTTATTATGCTTTGCTTATATAGCGCCATCATATTCCACAGTGCTTTACGGAGATAATCATTACTGCTTCTATTGGGGTTCACAATCTAGACTCCCTTTTATTCATTGTCTAGAGATCTGCTGTAAATAACCAAGTGAAGTACTCCGCTATCCCATAAATAATATTGGAGTGGTGGGCGAGCATGTGTACCTCTGCTCTACACAAGATGGGGCTGCAGAGCCCTGATCGTGGGATTGCTGGGGAACTAACTGGTCAGGCTCCTCAGCAATTCATAACCTAAATGTGGGTCACAAAGGAATTAAGTGCAAGTCCTAATATTCTCATTCTATAAGAAACTTTTTTCCTATGTGAACAAGCCTGGGGAACTTTTCGCAACAGACTCCCATAAGGGACAAGGAGACCAAACGTCAGGCTATTAATGAAATGTTTGCATTAAGTGCAATTACACATTTCCTGATGTCATTAGTTTGACATAAATGATGAGGAGGAATTTGGTCGATAGCTGATAACGTGTGGTAAGTGTCTGAACGGGAAAAGCTGCAAGAAAGGCTCCAAACATAGCAATATAGCCAGTACAAATGGGGGGAGAGGATTACCGTATATACTCGTGTATAAGCCAAGTTTTTCAGCACAAAAATTGTGCTGAAAAGTCCCCCCCTCGGCTTATACACGAGTCACTATACGGCTGAGTGTGGGGAGCGCATTGTCCGGGGGCTGTATCAGGCAGGGGGAGGCTGTAATATGAGCGCCCGGTCACGTGGGGCCGCTCATTAGTGCAATGCAATATGCACTGCATCCCCCTGTCCATCAGCAGCAGGGGGAGCCGTGCATATTACATTGCCCTCCCCCAGTAGTATATACAGGCCCCCCGCTCCACCCCCGTAGTATATACAGGCCCCCCCGCTCCCTCCCCCAGTAGTATATACAGGCACCCCCGCACCCTCCCCCAGTAGTATATACAGGCACCCCCGCACCCTCCCCGTAGTATATACAGGCCCCCCCCGTTTCCCCCCCTAGTGGTACACAGGCCCCCGGTTGCAGCCGCACACCTGTAAAAGAATCTCTTTCATACTTACCCTCCTCGCTGTTACCCGCGCTCCTCCGGTCTCCTTCCCGCTTCTACCCGGCGGCCGGCGCATCCACAATGACGTCATTGTGCGCTGTCACATGATGCCGGGTAGAAGCGGGAAGGAGACGAGGACGCGCGATCACAGCGAGGAGGGTAAGTATGAAAGCTATTCTTTTACAGGTGTGCGGCTGCAACCGGGGGCCTATGTACGTATACCACTGGGGTGGGAAACGGGGGGGCCTGTAGATACTGCGGGGGGCCTGTATATACAACTGGGGGCCTGTATATACAACTGGGGGGCTGTAACCTCTGATGGGGGCCTGTATATACCACTAATGGGGAGGCTGCTGTATACCTCTGGGGCTGCTGTATATACTGGGGGGGGCTGTAACCTCTGATGGGGGCCTGTATATACCACTAATGGGGAGGCTGCTGTATACCTCTGGGGCTGCTGTATATACTGCTGGGGCCTGTAACCTCTGATGGGGGGCCTGTATATACCACTAATAGGGAGGCTGCTGTATACCTCTGGGGCTGCTGTATATACTGCTGGGGCCTGTATATAGCACTGGGGAGGCTGCTGTATACCACTGGGGCTGCTGTATATACTGCTGGGGCCTGTATATAGCACTGGGGAGGCTGCTGTATATACTGCTGGGGCCTGTAACCTCTGATGGGGGGCCTGTATTTACCACTAATAGGGAGGCTGCTGTATACCTCTGGGGCTGCTGTATATACTGCTGGGGCCTGTATATAGCCCTGGGGAGGCTGCTGTATACCACTGGGGGTGCTGTATATACTGCTGGGGCCTGTATATAGCACTGGGGAGGCTGCTGTATATACTGCTGGGGCCTGTATATACCACTGGGGAGGCTGCTGTATACCACTGGGGCTGCTGTATATACTGCTGGGGCCTGTATACTACCACTGGGGAGGCTGCTGTATACTACCACTGGGGAGGCTGCTGTATACTACCACTGGGGAGGCTGCTGTATACTACCACTGGGGAGGCTGCTGTATACTACCACTGGGGAGGCTGCTGTATACTACCACTGGGGAGGCTGCTGTATACTACCACTGGGGAGGCTGCTGTATACTACCACTGGGGAGGCTGCTGTATACCACACTGCTGGGGGCTGTATACCTGTTCTGGGGTCCACCCTCGGCTTATACACGAGTCAATGGCTTTTCCCAGGTTTTGGGGGCAAAAGTAGGGGGGTCGGCTTATACACGAGTATATACGGTATCTAATGGGTCTCATATAACCAATACTTATAAAGCTTAAAATTACTTAGTCCAGAAGGCATCTGTTACCATTTACTAGACTTATAAACACGGTTAAAAAGTTATTTGATTGTTGTATGATCGCCCAATGAATTGGCCAAAGAATTGAGCCATCAGTCCGTCCATACCTCATGGTCACATTTTCGTTGTACAATTCACAAACCACCAGACCATTATAAACCAAAAATGTCTAACATTTTCTGCTGACATTTTGTCAAACCCAGTTAATGAAGAAAGTACCATAACCACTGTCAGCTACATGTATACATGTTCCTATACATTTTACACCTCTGTTGTCTGACGAATATTACGGTGCTAGGTAGAGAACGTAAAGAGGACTACCCATCTCCAAAATCCTATCTTAATATGTAGTATGTGTAATAAAATATTTGTAAATACCTCTAGTTAGAAATATAGAGTAGTTCTTAAAAGCTATGCCATGTACCTCATGTGCAAGGCATTTCGGTAGCTTATGTATCCAAAGATACGGTCACTCATATAGGGAAAGTTAGTTATTTACTAGTGGTCATAATTACAGATACCCAAGATTCAGCAACGCCCTACACATGGTTAGTGACATAGCTAATCAGGAAAACTATACTACATTTATAATTAGGAATATCTGCTAATTTTTTTTGAACACCTACTACATATTGGGATAGAATTTTGGGAATGTGAACATCCCTTTAAACACATACATTTGCCTATATTTAAAGAACCACTCCAGCGGAGGTGGGGGGAAAGTCTGCTCCGTTGCAGCGGTGCTTTAAATCCAAGTCTCCTGACCCATATCCATATATATATATATCCATATTATATATATATATATATATATATATATATATATATATATATATATATATATATATATATATATATATATATATATATATATATATATATATATATATATATATATATCCCCCTTCCTGTGATTTCATCTTCTATTGCTGCCACTCCGGTCAGTCTCTGGAGATTTGTGGCCTACACTTCCGGTCAGTTACAGTCACAACATGATGGTGCTGCAATACCAGAGCGGCGTCTGTAAAAGGTGAAACCACTGGAAGGTGAGACTGTGACAGGGGGTTCAGATGTAACGCACCAGTCCAGCGATGGGGGATAGGGGGAAAATACAAAAAAAAAAAAAAAAAAAAACGACCGCTGGAGTGTTGCTTTAAGCTACGTTCACACATTGCACTTTGATAACTGCACGCAAAAAAATGCACAGTGTGTGTGTCTACCGGCAAAGTAAATGTGAAATTCACTTTGCCGTTCAGACAGTGCGTACAAATACGCAGCGCTTTTATGGGAGAAAGAGCAGGCGTAAAAAGAATCAGCATTTCATTTCTTTACGCACCTGCGACCGCGCTTTCTCCCATAGACGCCCATTAATCCCGCTGGAATCGCACATCGCTGTGCAGACAATGCACAATTCCAGCAGGAACATGCCGGCGCTGATGTCACACAGGGGAGGAAGAATGCTGTTCCTCCTCCCCTGTGTGACATCTGTGACAGCCCCTTTGGGTTTCACAGTGTATTAATATACACTACGAAACACAAAATTAAAGTAAACCAAATGGGTGAAAAATAATAAATGAACGAATACTTACCTCTCCACCGGGTGTTGTGGTTAGCAGGAGCCAATAGATCCACAGGTACTGTCCTTCCAGGGCCTGTGATTGCTGATTGGCCGCTCGCGGTCATGTTGTTATGGTTAATATTTGCAAATATTAACAAGTTGCCTGCCCCTGTCCTGATTGAATGGACTGTTGCATACGATGAAAGAAATACACCGATAACACAATCAGGGGCAAGCTCTCTTCAGCCCTCCACAGGCACAGCTCCAAAGTGAGTTTTATTTGATCACACATGGGTTTGAACAAAGCTCTTTAAGGGGCTCGGTTACACAAGAAATGGAGACAAATGGAATGTATTCATTGGTTAACAAACTGAGACATGGGCTAGTCCATGTAGGGGGGGGGGATTCATGAGGTCATCAAGGTAGATTAGTCCATCAGGTCTCCAGGTTAGATTGATCCACGATGCCATCAGATGAGGTGTCATTCTGTGTGATTGATCAGTCTTTGTCTTGACTCAGAACATGTGGTGATGTGGCAGGAAATGGGAGCCATCTTTGTCTGAAACAAGCTTATGTAAGGTGAAAATAATACACTTTATGAGTCACTTCTCTCAAGCCCTTATGTCTTTAGGTTAAATATTTTGATCTTAAGGCTCTCCTCAACAATGTGACGTGGTATGACACGCATATCACTTGACTGCGAGCGACCAATCACCGATCGTGATCGGTCCTTGCACGTTGATACCTGTGGTTGTATCGACTCCCGAACACCTGGCGGACGGGTATTAAATTTTTATTATTTTTAACACTTTTAAATTACTTTAATTTGGGTTTCGTAGTGTACATTAATACACTACGAAACCCAAAAGGGGCTGTCACACAGGGGAGGATTCTTCCTCCCTTGTGTGATATCACTTCTCCCCTGCGCTTTAGGGGGAAAAGTAGCCCCGTAAAAAATGAGGTGTGTGAATGCATCGCTTTTTTTACGGGGCTTTTATTGCACTTTTTTGCGTGTGTGCAAAACACTGCAAAAAGCGCTAAGTATTAACGTAGCCTTAAACTGTATGATAGCAGCATGGTAGAGGCAAGCTTAAATAGAATTTAAAAGCAACTTTTTCTAGTTAAAATTA
The DNA here is from genome assembly GCA_033576535.1 of Allobates femoralis. Taxonomy (NCBI): domain Eukaryota; kingdom Metazoa; phylum Chordata; class Amphibia; order Anura; family Aromobatidae; genus Allobates; species Allobates femoralis. The sequence goes on along the minus strand of JARQOC010000003.1, from coordinate 602,107,060 downwards.
AAAGAAGGGAATAGACAAACACCAACAAAGTATGTAATATTATATACGCATATACACACAGTGTTCAATGACACCTATAACATAGGTGTACGCAGCAAACACGATAGTCTGTAGAAATGTCAATACATAAAGCTGGTACATCAGACAAGAAATAAGGTGCTTAATAGTCCAGGCAAAAAAGACAAGATGAACAGCCCGATAAAGACAGGTATAAATACTCAAATAGGACCATAAACAACCATATGAAGGTATCATATATAAATACATAGTAATAACAGCAAAAAGTAACAATCTTACTAAATAGTATATGTGGCAATAGAGAATTGATCCTGAAGCACGACCAGGTTGGGGGAGGGGGGAGTATTAAGTATAATGCCACACACTACCTCTAATAGTACAGCGCGTACCTATGTGTTAGTGGGCGCTCCTGGACCTTCCTATGCGTTTTGCAGGTCAACTCATCAGGGCATCAAAGGCGTTAGGCGTCAGAGCTCAACCAGCTAAGAAATGGTGGAGTGCAGGCTGTACTATTAGGAGTAATGTGTGGCCCCCTCAGTCTGGTAGCCCTTCAGGAACAGTTCTCTGCCACTGCAGCATCTACTAATGGGTGAGATTGTAATAACACCGGAAAAAGGAACAATCATACAGACTTCAGGAATGGTCAAATACTTTCATCTACCCATGGCTTTGGTCTCCATGATCATAATTAAACTGGAGTTTTCACTATCTTACAATATATTAAACCCCTCCCAGACCAAAAACAGAAGAGAAAAAAAAAAAAAGGTCTGGGACATTGTTGATAAGGTTGGTATAAGAGGGCAGTCCAATTGCTACTTCCAGGGTCAGGAAGGAAACGATTAGTTAGATTGGTAATTGTTTTACATGTGCAAATTTGCTAGACTAAACCAAGTAAAAGTCATGAAAGGTGGACGTGACAAAACTTTGTATTTTACAACACAATTAACAAGAAGCCAATTAAACGAGGTACAAAGAGGTCAGATAAATCAAGTTCACAGCCTAGACAATGGAGGGGGGTAGAGGACTTCCAGCTTCCTTCTGAAAACCTGCTGATAAACCCCATCTTTGGCACTTCATGTGGTATCATAAGGTTACAGGATTATATATGTATATAATCTATATCACACATACACACACAAAGAACAGTGTCAAATAATAAAAACATTCTTTGAATTTAAGCCAATTGAAAACATAAATATAAAGGACGTGATAGACAAACACCTGAACAGACAGAGAAAGGAAACCGCTAAGTATGAGAGCCAGGATAATGAAGATTAGATCATGAATGTTCAAAACAAATCAAGTGTGAATACTGCACATACCAGCTAATATAGTTTTAGCAGGTAAATATAAAAAATACCACGTTCAATGACAAATACTGTATTTTTCAGACTAGAAGACACTTTTCCCCCCTAATTTGGGAGGAAAGTGGGGGTGCGTCTTATGGTCAGGATGTACCTGGTTCACAGATGGCAGAAGTGAACAGGTGTACCCACTATTAAAAGTGAATATTCACTTCTCCCATTATCTCACCCGCTTCTCAGCACAGAAATGGTCAAGAGACAGGCAGGAGTATGGGTGTTGTGGTTTCACACTTGCATGTTTTTGTCCTGAGTTGTAATCCACCAAAATATTGAATTCTCCTGATCAGGCGTGTCCCTATACTTAAAATGGGGCCATAGGGGCATGCATTTGTATCAGTTTTTAGGCAGACCGTTATCACTGCGACCTTTTCACCTCCTTTCCCAGCTGCAGAATGTTGCGGCTCATGAAAAATCTGAATGCAACCGGATGCGTCCCAATGCAGCCACCAATATAATCCATTTCAATGAGCGGATCCTTTGCGCCACACTAAGCACCTGCAAACATGGTTGTTTTCTACTCTCTCAATGCATCTACACTATTCGGGGGGATGGGGGGGGGTGTTGCTGCGGTGTCCTGCATCTGCAGACACTCCCATTTTCATCCTGACCTGGACGCAACACAAGTCTGAAGCCAGCCTTAGCGAGTCCCTTCTAAGGCCACGTGCACACACTGAGTATTTGATGAGTTTTTTACCTCAGGATTTGTAGCCAAAACCAGGAGTGGGTGATAAATACAGAAGTGGTGATGTGTTTCTATTAGACTTTTCCTCTGATTGCTCCACTCCTGGTTTTGTCTACAAATCCTGAGGTAAAAAACTCAGCAAATACTCCGTGTGTGCACATGGCCTAACAGTGGAATGGGAGTTTTGGAGCACATTTATGATCAGACACATCACCACTTGTATGTGCAGAAAACCAAAAAGCCCATAAATAAAAAAAACACTAACATTTTGAAATTAAATAAATTACTTTTTTTTTCAAATAAGAACATGCCTCAGTGATCTTACTCAATTACAGCAGATCTGGCAGTTTTCCACATCTACCGCGTAATAGTTCATTTGCAGAAAGCCTCATTCACTCCCTAAGGGACTTGCGGTCATGTGCGGCACTTGCAGTTTTGCCGGTTACGGCAAATCCGGCACTTGCGGCAAAGAAAAGAAAAACCTGCTAGCTGCTTTTTTTTACTTGGTGCAAGAGCTGGATCTGGCGAAACCGCAAGTGCCGCACATGACCGCAAGTCCCTTAGGGAATGAATGGGGCTTTCTGCAAATGAACCATTACGCGGTAGATGTGGAAAACTGCCGGATTTGCCACGATTGACAAAAAACACTGATGTAAAAACTGCCTTAGGCAACAATGCAAGTTTGCCTGATCTGCTGGAATTGTTACAACCGCAGAAGTGAAAGCAGCCTTACCCCATTACCCCAGCGCACTAGCTGACCGTCTTGAAGTATCAGCACGTCTGTTGCACTCAGTTTGCAAAGGACAAGGTGACGGATACATGGCCTCCCATTATACTTTGTGGTATATATTTATGCAGCAGCTTAGGAAAGTCTGTTGGGGACTTTTTCTGCTGGGTCAAATTCCCTAAGCAGATAAACCACTTTGGAGCTCATTTTGCTGCGGCATCTGTTACATCATCACTGGTGTGCTGTGAAGGGCAGGGCACCGCCACATTTAGGATTTCATTATCAGAATCTAGGCATTTTCTGGCATAATATGAATTACATTTTATCCAATTTTTCCTGCTTTGTCTTGATGACAGCCATAAAATAATGCAAATGATTAGTTAAAAGTAGTTGTGTTCCAACTTGTTATTACCCACATCACCTATAAAACACAATGCCCAGATTGGAATTACAGTATAGTCAGCGCCAGGCTACATGTTATTTGATGTTAATGAAAAGACCAAACAATGAAAGTTGATGTAATCTGGAAATGATGAGTGATTTGTAGAAAGAGGCAAAGTGAAAAGTAGCTTGCACTGTTCCAGCAAGTCAGGGAAGAACACTGGTATGTAAACTCACGTTATCCTCTAATCTTCTCAGCTACGGATCACGTGCCTGACATTTTAATGCTTTAATATGGGATTCAGAGCACGTCAAAGCCACAGTCTGAAGGACCAAGGATTGTGCTTCCTGAAAAAGGTATAAGCTGATTAATAACAAGCTAGTCTTTTCAAATTGTACATTAAAGGGTTTGGCCATTTTAGTTTTACTTTAACATCTCTGATGAGGACATGATTTTGAGGATCTCGCTTATATACAAGTTATACAGGACCAGCACCGATCTCTGTTGTGTACCATCGTCTGTTTCTTATGGCATCGTCACACGTCGCGATATCGCGAACGATATCGCAGATACGACCCGTTTTTTGAGGCGTGGCTACGATATCGTAGCGTGTGACTCTAGATATGACGACAATGCGTCGTATCGCTCATAGCAGATTTGAGAACATGTTCTCAAATATACCGATTTCCAACCGTACAATGTGCTGCATCGTGCTGTGTGACACCATGCAAACAATCTCATTAATGAGTTCGCCTATTCCCGACACTGGCTGGCCTCGATCGGTGGGTTGTGCGCTGGATCGCTGGCGTGTTGCCAAATGTGAAATTGTTAACGAGATCTATGCTTGTGACACCACACAAACAATATCGCAAAATTGTTCTAACGATCTCGATCACGTGACTTTCCAGCAGATATCGTGATCAAGATTGAAGCGTGTTGACGATTCCATTAGGGTACCGTTACACGTCGCAACACTGCACACAATTGCACTTGCAATTTTCTTTTTGCAGTGAAATCATGGACACATTGTTCTATCTTGTTGCCGTGTACAAATGTAACAATGTGTCCATGATTTCACTGCAACCAGCAAATTGCCAGTGAAATTGCATGCAATATTGCGTCATGTAACGGTACCCTTACCTTCCTCACAGATTGCACAGATCTCTAATTCTCATAATAGCCAGACAGAGGAACATATGACCCAATCCCCTATATTGTCCTCCTCCCCAAACAAAAAAAAAAAAAACAAAAAAAAAAAAAACTACTTTCACATGTGCAGTACTCTTCAATTGGAGAATGTTGGAACTGATTACCTGCTCCTCCAACAACTGCCATTTTGATACAGAAGCACTGAGTAGTCTGTACTAAGGCTGGGTTCACACTTGCGGACCCCTCCGCAGCGTTCACTCACTCATCCGCACCAGGAATGCGACATGTTGCATTCCTGGTGCGTACGAGAGTGTGTGGTTTGTGCGCAGGCATCCGCCTGCGTACAAATCACACAGGCAAATGAATGGGAGCGCACGGTCATGCGCAGTCAAGCGCAGCGCCGTGCACTCCCATTATAAACATAGGGGACTTGCGGTGGCTGCACTCAGCTTGCGGATCCCCTCCGCAGAACGCTGCGGAGGGGTCCGCAAGTGTGAACCCAGCCTTACAAAGCAGGTGTTCCTTCACAAACAATGACTTGTTTACACCATCAGAATTCCCTTTTCCAGCACTGAAGGGCAGTCATGAGACTTAAGCTGGTTTCACACCACGGTTTTTCCCTGATCAGGTTCGATCATGTTTTGTGTGTCAAAACCAGGAGAGGAACCAGGAGAGGAACTATAATTGAAAGATTGACACCTGTTCTGAGTTTTGGAGACATTCCTGGTTTTCACACACAAACCTGATCGAACATGATCAGGGAAAAAAACTCAGTGTGAAACCAGCCTAACTATACAACATGAATTGTTATCAAACCGCGTCACTCAGACCTTTATTATTTTATTATTATTATTATTATTTATTTATATAGCGCCATTATATTCCAAGGCGCTTTACATGCTAAATGGGGTTTGTCCACTACTTTGCCTACTCACTCATCCTCCCTGTTTGGTACCATTAAAATAATAGAGTTTACTCGCCGTGCCAGCGTCCTACCAGCCGCGCTGGCAATCACATTCCCTGGGTTCAAGTGAGGCTGTGACATCACACAAGCCCTGCATCCAAGCACCATTGCCTTTATCTCCCCACCTCCAGAAATACGAGTGGTCAAAGGCCAGACAGTGCTGCGGCTAGCGCTCACCTCCTATTGAATACTTATACTTTCTTACGTAGAAATGTCTGTTAAAACACGAAAGCCATGTTAACATCAAACCTAAATAAATATACACCAAAGACTCTGCAGCACAGACTTTTTTTTTTTGGGGGGGTGAGAGGTAAGGGGGGGGGCTTCAGACTAGAGCTCAATGATGTGCTGACACGAACTGTATCAGGCTATCACAATTGCAGCTACCTGAAATTAGTTTGTTCCCCATCATTAAAAACTATAGAATCCTCTATTTTTTCCAAAATGCAGATTCTTGTGTAGACAGGAGATGCGAAGAAGACATGTTCATAAGATCTACTGACAAACTCAGGGACGACCCACTGGTGCACTCTATACAGTTGGGGCAACACGGGCCCCAAGAGGTGGGGGGGAGGGTGGGGGCAACACTTCCATCTCCAAAGCAGGTGACATTGTGAATAAGACGACGTTCAGACGGCCGTATGTTTTCTCTTTAGAGAAAATCAGGTGAATTATGCTAATCACACTCAGATCAGAGAGCGATCCAATGTGCAGAGGATAGAAAATAACATTTTCCATCTTTATTGGGTCAGTCTGAAAAATCAGACTGCACTCAGTCGTCAGTGTATTCCAATTTCTTACATGGACCCATTGACTTACATGGCAGAGTACGATCCAATTCACCTCTTCTATCTATGCATGCCCACTCATGGATAAACTGTAGAGCATGCACAGAGGTTTGCTTTCCATGCAGCTTTTCTGCTTGGTTCTCAATAAACCAGCAGCAATACACATTAGGCCTCATGTAGACGCCCGTAATGCTGTGGGGCAGTATGAAATCCATATTAAGCCACAAGTTCTGACCTGACTGCAGGATTTATAGCCCAAACTAATAGTATCCCAGAGATCTATGATGCTGTCATCTTAGCAGTCACGTCAGGACTTGCAGCCACACCACACGATCATTACAGCGGTCTTAAGGCCTGACTGATAGGAGTGGTAGTCGCTTACCATCTGCCTTAGCTTTCTATCCACCAGATGCCAAATGGCTACGGAAAGTGAAAACGCTGGGTGAAAAACAGCAAAAACCCTGAAAGAATCAACAAGCTGCATCTTTGTGAAAACACTGAAGCACTCAAACTATGGGGGAAAAAAAACAAAACGTGCTGTTGGGGAAACCGAGGCGCCCGCAGCCAGGGGAAACCGAGGCGCCCGCAGCCAGGGGAAGCCGAGGCGCCCGCAGCCAGGGGAAGCCGAGGCGCCCGCAGCCAGGGGAAACCGAGGCGCCCGCAGCCAGGGGAAACCGAGGCGCCCGCAGTCAGGGGAAACTGAGGTGCCCGCAGTCAGGGGAAACTGAGGCACCCGCAGGTTTGGCTTACTGTCTCCACAGCCCTGGTGAAAAGATGCAGTAATAGCTCATCAAAAATAGGACGAACATAACCTAAGGGTTTACTCGACATTAAAGAAGTGCTTATAAAGTATTTAGGAGTTAAAGGGACTGTCACCAGGTTTTTGCCATCTCATTTCACTGCAGCATAAGGTAGAGACCGAGACCCTGATTCAAGTGATGTGTCACTTACTGGGCTGCTCAGTGTAGTTTTGATAAAAAAATCACTGTTTAATCATCTTGAGATAATCATTATAGGACTACTCAGGTAGTTCAGCATATTCATTTAAATGCTAAATCTAAACAGAGAAAACACTAATTTTTATCAAAATGACAGCAAGCAACTCAGCAAGTGACACATGGCTGGAATCAGGGTCTCTCTCTGTCTCTACATTATGCTGCTGTCAAATCAGATGGCAAAAACCTGGTGACAGATTCCCTTTAACAAAAATATCTTATTCTCAGTTACAAATTTTTTTTCCCTCTCCATTTCATTTCCAACTGAAACTAGTTAAACGTTCACAGCGAACACTTTCCCTTGCTCATCTTTAATGCACTATAAAAGTTGGAAGGAGCAAGACAGCTATAAATTCCTCAAGAATTAAATTAAAACACCTGCAAATTCCAAGATTTTATGTGGTACCAGAGCCTACAGAAATTTACATCAGTGCTTCACATTGTAAAAGATATTCTTACATTACCCAAAAATAAAAAACTCAAGTCAAATAGGTAAAAGTGATGTCATCTTCATAAATGACGTCTGGAAAACTCTACTACAGCTCAAGTGTAAAGTCTCAGTGGAAAACAAAAATACATATAGCACATTTACATTGTATCTACTAAACATAAATCATAAAACTGCTTCAAAGAAGCAGGCTAGCAATTTACTTTTATTTAAAGGGAACCTGTTATGTCACAAAAAATAAAAAAAATAAAAAAAATTAATATATATATATATATATATATATATATATATATATATATATATATATATATATATATATATAAAATCAGAAAAAAAACTGCAAAGCACTCATTACACTGTGCGAAAGGTGCAAAGCTGTGCTGCTGGATCAACATGCTACATAAAACAAAAAAATCACTGCTGCACTCAGTCTAACCAACAAGTGTGTGCTGACAAGCAATAATGGTTTGAGAAAAAAAATGAAAAAACATCAATTTTTTCTAAAAAACTCAGTACTCACTTTTTCTATTAAAAGCCGGGGCTCTTGGTACACTCATTGGCCAATGTATGCCTGCCCTCCAACCACGTCTCGGCGGCCCCGGGGTCCGGAGCGTCCTACGCTGACATCCCTGCCAGATCCTTGTCCGTGGACTCCCTGGTCCTTCTGACCTCATCCTGATCCCTGTGCACCTGGGGTCGGTGGGGGTGCAATCTGCAGCTGGGTGGAGCCAGCAACTCCATCTTGTCTAGTATATAATCAGAAAAAAACTGCAAAGCACTCGTTACACTGTGTGAAAGGTGCCGAGACGTGGCCGGAGGGCAGGCATACATTGGCCAATGAGTGTACCAAGAGCCCCGGCTTTTAATAAAAAAAAGTGAGTACTGAGTTTTTTTTAGAAAAAAATTGATGTTTTTTCATTTTTTTCTCAAACCATTATTGCTTGTCAGCACACACTTGTTGGTTAGACTGAGTGCAGCAGTGATTTTTTGTTATATATATATATATACCGTATATACTCGTGTATAAGCCGAGTTTTTCAGCCTAAAATTTGGGCTGAAAAGTCTCCCCCTCGGCTTATACACGGGTCTATATGGTACACATGGTGTGGTGGCTGTGGTTGGGGCTGTGGAGGCGGGGGGAGGCTGCTGTATGAGCGGCCCCGTCACGTGGGGCCGCTCATTAAATATGCACTGCTTCCCCCCGTCAATCAGTGGCAGGGGGAAGCAGTGCATATAGCCCCCAAATGCTGGCACTCGCCCCCCCTTGTAAGGCCCCCCCCCCCGATGGTTATATTACCATTCTGGACTTCTGATCCGCGCCGCTCCTCTGTGCTCCTCGCTGCTCCGTCCGTCCGTCTGCTACATCCGGGATCTCCGGCCGTCGCAGGCATATGACGTCATCGCGCGACGGCCGGGGATCCCGGATGTTGCAGGACGGGAGCCGCGAGGACGGAGCGCCGAGGAGCAGCGCTGATCAGAAGACCGGGATGGTAAGAGAAGCGGGGGGGCCCTTGCAAGGGGGGGGCGAGTGCCAGCATTTGGGGGCCGCTGGGGACCCCCTGGGGGCTGCTGGGGACCCCCTGGGGGCTGCTGGGGACCCCCTGGGGGCTGCTGTATACTACCACTGGGGCTGCTGTATACTACCACTGGGGGGGCCTGTATACCACTGGGGGGGCCTGTATACCACACTGCTGGGGTCCACCCTCGGCTTATACACGAGTCAATAGGTTTTTCCAGATTTTTGGGGCAAAAGTAGGCGGGTCGGCTTATACACGGGTCGGCTTATACATGAGTATATACGGTACATATATATACATATATAAATACATATACATACACACACCATATATACTCGTGTATAAGCCGAACCGTGTATAAGCCGACCCCCCCTACTTTTGCCCCCAAAACCTGGGAAAGCCTATTGACTCGTGTATAAGCCGAGGGTGGACCCCAGCACAGGTATACAGCAGCAGCCCCAGGAGGTACATACAGCAGCAGCCCCAGGAGGTACATACAGCAGCAGCCCCAGGAGGTACATACAGCAGCAGCCCCAGGAGGTACATACAGCAGCAGCCCGCCTGCCACCCCCATCAGTATACAGGGCCCCCCCTTGCTGCCGCAAACCTGTAAAAGTAAGATTATACTTATCACTGTCCTGTCGCCACCGGCCCCGCTCTGCATCGCGATCCTCCGGCTTCATCCGGCTTCCTCCTCTGGCGCACAGACAATGACGTCATTACCTGCGCCCACCAGAGGAGGAAGCCGGAAGAAGCCGGAGGAGCGCGATGCAGAGTGGGGACGGCGACAACAGGACAGTGACAAGTATAATGATCTTACTCTACAGGTTTGCGGCAGCAAGGGGGGGGGGGGGGGCCCTGGATACTGATGGGGGGCGCCTGTATACTGATGGGGGTGGCGGGCGGGCGGCCTGCTGTATGACTCGCGTATAAGCCGAGGGGGTAACTTTTCAGCCCAATTTTTGGGCTAAAAACTCGGCTCATTGGCGAGTATATACGGTATGTGAATCTCAATGAGCAACTGGGCACGATTCGAGTACATGAGTATAACTGAAAGTCTATTGGGAACTCAATCATTTTTCTGGGGAATCTTTCAGAAAAATGCTCGAGTTCCCCATTGACATCATTACACTCAGGTACACATGCTGCACCCGTCCGAGCATCTCACTGCTCGTTAAAGTACTGAGCATGTAGTGCTCACTCAACACTAGCCATTAATTTGCAAATATGAGGTTAATCAGGCTGCTGCACTAAAGGCCTGAATAGCAGGAGGAAATTAACTGTATTCCTCTTGACAACCTCAGTCATAAGGTGCAGCTTCAGTCACTGCTCCATATATACACTGATTGGCGGTTTTAACCACACCCTGACACTGATTGACAGCCGTCTCAGCATTGCCATACCGTAGAGCCGGATGTCAGTCAGTGAGGGGCATGGTTACAACCATCACTTACTGAAGCCATGCTTATATGACTGAAACCACAACAACAAGGAAGGAATGTGTATGGGCAATTTATAAATAATCAAATAATGGTGTATTATGGGTTGGATCACGTGATCTACACGGCTTCAATATGCACTTTGCGCATGCGCGGAGCCAGGCCGATCACGTGATCGGGCCCATAATGCACCTAGCCGGATGTGACGTACCGGCCAGTGCATCATAAAAGGAAAGGAGGGTGGGAGATTCCAAACACAGGAGGAGATCAATACAGAATAATGATGCCCATTGGGGCGTGCAGTGAAGCAGCGAGGAGAGGAAAATGGAGCCTGGAGCCGCCTTTCCAGTCTCCTGAGAAAGCGACGTCCAGTAAGTTCAAAGTCATTTTTCTTAATCTTTACAGGGTGGATTTATAACAGAGGGATGGTTAGGGAGCAGCTAGGAAGGTGTAGGGACACCTAGTGATAGGTCAAGGGGGGGGGTTAATTCCAAGTAACAGGTTCCCTTTAATCATAATCACAGACGTGGATTCTTTACTGTAAAAGCAGTGAGACTATGGAACTCTCTGCCACATGATGTTGTAAAGAGTGATTCACTATTAACATTTAAGAAGGGCCTGGATGCCTTTCTTTAAAAATATATTACCGGTTAGGTGTACTTGAATACAGGGAACTAGTCTGATTGCTGTCTGGAGTTCAGAAGGAATTTTTCCCCATGGGGTTTTGCCTTCCTTGGATCAACATATTAAAATATAGGTTGAACTTGATGGATTTAAGTCAACCTTCAAAACTATGAAACTAAAATGTAAAGCAGTGACGTGCCCACTGCAACGTGCCGCAGCGGACACAACTTCACCATGACATGAAGCCATCTGCTGAGGTCATTTCACAATGCCTGTGGACATCGCTACATTTCAATCAAAGCCCAGGATCAGTAGCAAAAGGACTAAAACACAATACATAGAGAACATATGAAAGCCCTTTGTTTTTACATTTCTAACAGAATTATAAAAGTAGTGATTGCTCTGCAGGTTTCCTTTTAAATCACACATGAAAAACAGTAATTCATGAGCAGATGTAGTGATAATCTGCAGGTAAGTTGGTGTTTAAATCATGTCTGGTAGGTACATGAGCAGGGCTGTGGAGTCAGAGTCGCTGCGCATTTTGGTGGAGTTGGAGTCGGTAGAAAATGTTCCGACTCACACTCCTAAAATATATAATAAATTGGGTGCAGTAGTTCAATGCAGAATGTGCTGAATATTATTATTATGATTTATTATTATGTTCTATCTTCATTATTATGTAATAATAATGATTAAAGCCTAATGTTACCATTGACCTACAATAATTTTGTCACTTAAAAACAAACCATGAATGAAGGAGTCGGAGTCAAAGGAGTCGGAGTTGGAGTGCGAGTCAGAGCTAGGGAAATTCAGGAGTTGGAGTCGAAGTTGGAGTCGGTGGTTTGATTTACCGACTCCACAGCCCTGTACAGGAGCAGCAGCTACATGGAGAGAATGAAGGTATAATCTCACTGGAGCTGCTTGCTTCTATTCATTGGGATGAAGTTGGCTACAGTCAACTCTCAATAGAGTGAGTGAACTGTGATCACCCTTTGTGAATTAGGTAAACTGGAAGGACAATAAGTGCAAAATTCTGCCTTACCTACAATAAAGAGTGATTTTATTAAGAGTTCTGGAAAGGCTCGCCCTTGTGAATTGTGAAAGTCACAATCACTATAAGCGCATCAAACGGCTGCAACGGACCCACGTGGAATCAACAAACAGGTAGAAGGCGGAAAAGGGTATATAATCCGCGCGGCCGTCAAATATGGCTAATCCAAAGACTATAAAAGATTTGCCAACACGTTTCAAAGCCACCACGAGCTGCTTTTCCAGCACTCTTAATGATTTGTCCTGAAGAAGCAGCTCATAAAGGCTTAGAAACGCGTTGACAAATCATGTCTGTGCGTTATTCGGATTAGCCATTTCTGATGGCAGCGCAGATTATATACTTTCCTTATTATGCCTGTTTGCATGAGAATTAAGTGACAGGCCTCTCTGCATCGTGTGTGTGTGCTAAACCCGCTATCAATGTGCAGATTAAGGCATTACAGCACACTCACCAATTACTGAGTGAGGGCTAGGACCCTCCTGCACCACCCGGATGACTGGAAGGGAGCGGCTGCAGGGAGAATATAACTTCATTTTCTCCATGCAGCCGCTATGCCAATAAACCATCCAGACACTATTTACCTACAAATTATCACAAGCACTGCAGGTAAATTACTGTAGGTTTCCTTAATTTTTGGAGGCGACAAGTTCTTTCATTCAAACATAACATTTCTGAGGCTACCCTATTAATACATACTATATACAAGAGCAAGAAATACATTCTGCAATATAGGTTTTATTAGACAAAAACACATCTACAAAACTATAGTTACAAACCAAAATTCCAGTTCTCCGAAACGTTTGCCAAGTTTGTAACCACTGAAGTATATAATGACACATTTGCACCACTGAACACTGTTCTGTAGAGGCTTAAAGACAGGCATCGAGATATCACAAATTCCATTCAAAGTCAAAGTATATGCAAAAGCATCTGTAAACATTTTACCTCGACAATCCCTGGAGAAATAACATTGTGAAAACAAGCCAGACTTAAGATATTACCGGAACACGATGGTTGCTTCCAAACATGGAGGAAGAATATTGTGGAATGTAGAGGTTAGGCACTCAAGAGAATGACTCCACAGACAGGTCCCATTATTTTCCTTTCAGCTATCTGTCCACAGTGATATAAACTCATAATTAAACACCAAAAACGCATTACAGATTCAAAGAGATAAAAAAAAACAAAAAAAAAAAAACAGGCGTGCGGTGCCAGGGTGCACGTAAATGCTCCGCATTCCTAAGGGCACAGGAAATCAAAGGGCTCCCTTATAGATATTAACCTATCCAGTGCCATACTGGAAACCCAAGATCGACAGTCGGAGGAGTAAGCTGCAATCTCTACAGGATTGTTGAGATAAATGTACTTAGATCTATGGTTATGTCAGGATACGATCTTACGGGCCCCGTAGCAAACCGAAGAGATGAGAAGCTCAAAATAACTGCATAATAATAAAAATAATAATATTATTATTAAATAAATATTTATATAGCGTCAACATATTCCACAGCACTTTACAGTGGGTAAAAGACGAAAATACACAGTATAATACAGTAATTCCAGTACAGAAAGAATACAGTACAATAATAGGAAACAATACAATAAGCATAGAATCAAATGTGAAAAATACAATACAATAGATAAAACAAAAAATAAGGGTGACCCTGCTTAAAAGAGCTTACAATCTACAACGAGATAGGTGTTACACAAAGTACAGGGGCTTATTACACAGATGGTCCAGGCATCTTGAGGAAATGGGGGATAGAAATAAAGTTACATGAATGGTCACCAGACAATCTGTGTAGACCTTTTGGGTTTGGTGGAGTGTTGAAGAAGAGTTATGTCGAGAGAGATAGTGAATGGGCTATGTACAGTACAATGGAATTTTGTTAGGGAGCATGATAGGTCACCTTGAAAAGATGTGTTTTTAGTGAGCGTCTGAAGCCATGCAAGTTGTGGATAGTCCTGATTTCTTGGGGTAGAGCATTGCAGAGAATTGGTGCAGCTCTGGAGAAGTCTTGGAGCCGGGAGTGGGAGGATGGGATTAATGCAGATGTTTGTCGAAGGTCATTTGTAGAACGTAGACATAAACAGTTTTCTTATTAAAAAGATTTAGGCGGCTCCTCAAATCTACATACAGGTGCATCTCAATTACCGTATATACTCGCGTATAAGCCGAGTTTTTCAGCCCAAAAATTGGGCTGAAAAGTACCCCCCTCGGCTTATACGCGAGTCAGTGCAGGGGCTGCTGTATACAGCGGTATAAAGCAGCCCCCGCATCCCCAGTAATGCAGGGCCCCCCCCCCTCATGCTCCGGTCACCTGTAAAGCAAGTTATACTTATCAGTGCCCGCTGCCGTCCGCGCCCGCATCTGCCGACATCGCGATCCTCCATCTTCATGCATCTTCTTCCTGCTTCTGTGCGCGTCGCAGGCAATGACGTCATTACCGGCGACGCGCACAGGAAACAGGAAGAAGTCGCATGAAGACGGAGGATCGGGATGTCGGCAGATGCGGGCGCGGACGGCAGCGGGCACTGACAAGTATAATTTGCTTTACAGGTGACCGGAGCATGAGGGGGGGGGGGGCCCTGCATTACTGGGGCTGCCTGTATACTACCACTGGGGCTGCTGTATATAGGGGCCCTGCATTACTGGGGCTGCAATACCACTGGGGCTGCTGTATATAGGGGCTGCAATACCACTGGGGCTGCAATACCACTGGGGCTGCTGTATATAGGGGCTGCTGTATACACCACTGGGGCTGCAATACCACTGGGGCTGCTGTATATAGGGGCTGCAATACCACTGGGGCTGCTGTATATACCACTGGGGGCTGCTGTATATAGGGGCTGCTGTATACACCACTGGGGCTGCAATACCACTGGGGCTGCTGTATATAGGGGCTGCAATACCACTGGGGCTGCTGTATATAGGGGCCCTGCATTACTGGGGCTGCAATACCACTGGGGCTGCTGTATATAGGGGCTGCAATACCACTGGGGCTGCAATACCACTTGGGCTGCTGTATATAGGGGCTGCAATACCACTGGGGCGGCTGTATATACCACTGGGGGCTGCTGTATATAGGGGCTGCAATACCACTGGGGCTGCAATACCACTGGGGCTGCTGTATATAGGGGCTGCAATACCACTGGGGCTGCAATACCACTGGGGCTGCTGTATATAGGGGCTGCTGTATACACCACTGGGGCTGCTGTATATAGGGGCTGCAATACCACTGGGGCTGCTGTATATACCACTGGGGCCTGCTGTATATCATACTGCTGGGGCCTGTATACCACTGCTGGGGGCTGTATACCTGTGCTGGGGTCCACCCTCGGCTTATACGCGAGTCAATAGATTTTCCCAGGTTTTGGGGGCAAAAGTAGGGGGGTCGGCTTATACACGGGTCGGCTTATACACGAGTATATACGGTAACTAGAATCAGCAAAAGTCATTATAAAGATAGGAGCTTGCGGTGGCTGCGGACACATTGCGGATCCCCTCCGCAGAACGCTGCGGAGGGACCGCAAATGTGAACCCAGCCTTATACTCACCTTCTGCCGCCTTCATCCTTTTACAGTGGCGCTCTAGTTAGTCTGAAGTAAAAAGTGACATGCCGGCAGCAACAGTGTTTCATGGAATTAGCCGGAGGTCACTTTTCAATAAAGCTCTATGAAAGCCTTGTTCTGGCTCTTAGAGACGCATTGAGAACCTTACGACATAACTTCTGAATGGCCAGAAGTAAAGGGCACAATATGATACAGCGAGAGCTAAGCGGCATCAAAAAAGGGCAAGTACAAGACTAGAGATTTAGATTTAACACACCACTCCAGCGGTTAAAAAAATAAAATAAAAAAAAAAAGGTGAAAAGGTCCTCCTTACATTTATTATCCAGGACTCTTTCTGTATCTTGAGGTTCAAAGAGCTGCCAATGCTACTTTCCAGGCATCAACCGATATTGGTGCGGATTCACCAAAGTCTGTTTGTCTGTAAACTGGGCTTAAAAAAGTTTCTAATTTTTGCGATCTATCATTCTTATGCGAGCTTCAGCAACGTTTTTAAATGTGAATTTAGCATGGTCTAGTAGTGCGACCCAAACAAAGTCACAACATTTCCCTGAATCCGACTCAGACTGGAACTCCACCAAAGTGGATGCAGACACCTGACTCCACAGCCCCGATGCGCCGTCGGTAAGTCAAACCTCCGACTCCAACTGCACCAAAATGGACAGACTCCAACTCCACAGCCATGATAACACCCAGGCCGGCTTCAGAGCATGCGCCGATGGCATGCTGAAGCCGGCCTGGGAGCATCATAGACCCAGCGAAGCGAGGCCTGCAGCACGTGACCCGCCCATTGAGAGGATGCGATGGGCGGGTAATTTGAATCCTCCTGGAAGAAGATGCCGCCCTGGAAAGAAGATGGACAGCAGCGAGGCGGGTGCGAGCGCAGTGAGGAGACCTGCCTATCGGTCAAAGACCCTGGAGGAACGCCCATCAGACAAGGATTTGGTGAGTATAAAAAGTGATTTATTGTGCATCTAGTTAGGTACATTTAGTCAGTAAGGGATGGTTAGAATAGTCATTTTAGGCTCCAGGGACAGATATTTATAGGTTAGATAGGGATTTTTAGGTGGTTTGTTCCCTTTAAGCAGCAGGGACCCACAGAAAGAGCAGCAGGGAGGCCTCAGAACTTGTCGGGTGAGGAGAACACAGAGTTGCTCCCAGGTTGCACGGACTCCCAGTAACATCACCTGTCCTTGCACCAGTGAAGGACCTGAGGAACCAACAACTGTGAGTCTGTCTGTTGCTTTGTGCCCACCATTCTGCACCCTACAAGCTTCCAACATCCACTGCACTGGGGACCCGCTCCACCCGTGGGGAGCCACTCCATCCAAGCTGCCTGTCCATCGCCAGAGGTTCAGCAGAGGATACCCATAGCCGCAAACCACAGGTTGCATCATGACCGTTATCATCCCTAAAACATTTTCCCCGCATTTTTGGCGATTCCGCAGGTTCATGGAAGCCGGGTCTCAGCCCCCGTGCGTCCCCCAAGAGGCCGAAGAAGCCCGGTTCAGAGCACCCCACGGCCCTGGGGGAAAGTCATTTCCACAGGAAAATTCACAATGGAGGGACAAACTCCCATGGTTGTGGTCAGGGCTACAATTGCTCTGGTGTCCAGGACATAAAAAAAGAAGTCTAATCAAATCACAAATATATATTTTGTTCTTTCAGGATTGTACAAATAAGCCCGAAGGGCCCATTCTTCTAAGATCCAACAATACATCCATTTTAATACAGAAAATAAAAAGAAATAAGATAAGACTAATACACAATATAACAAAGAAAAAAAATAAAGACGGAGTAAAGATATATAAAAGATTTAGTCTTATGGGAGAGCCCACCTGTGAAGATGTCACATCCACCCACACCATTAAATACACAAAAGAAAATGAATCTTCATACTGTCTGGACAGATCACAGAATTCACGTGATTGATGGAAACAAAACAGCTTTGTGTCTTCCATAAAATGATTCATTATGATCTCATATCAGATTAATGAAGAAAAAAAAGATCACAAGATAATTATGAACGCCTCCCCTAAATCCTCCGCTGCTCACACCTAGGCTTCGGAGCAATAAGAATCCCATGTCACTCTAAAACACAAGAACTTAGAAGACAATTGACCCGATTCTGGCGAGCATCTAACTTAACACGACAGCTGTTGCTTCACATAAGCTCTAACAGGGAGCCTCGTGTCAACATGTGCTAAGCTGAAAATTACAGATATTTGTATGACAAATTTTATCCTCTAGGGCCAAAAATACCTGAGTTAAGGGATGACTTAATCTGGAATTTGAATGAAAGAATTGTTTCACTTGAGTCTGAAAATCAAACCAATACACTTAATAGCACCAACCCTGGCATGTGTATGGGGTTTTTTGATTGGGTCAGACTCCAGTTGAGTATGTACCATGCTGCCGCTATCATATTTGGATCAGGCTAAGGAGCGGAAGCAAGTAAGCACAGGCTTGTGGGCAATACCTCTACATTATCGTAATCTTAAACTCCCCTTCATGCTTACACGGAACCATGGCTCCTAGACCCATGCAGCAGCTTCATCATAGACTGTACCTATAGAGCAGAGGTCTCCAACATCTCTGCCCTGGAGAGCCACATTCAGCTCCAAAAGAGGTTCGCGAGCCATATCCAACTTCAGCTCCCCTCAAAGTAGTGACACCAAGAGCCCCAATTACTGGTATACTGACAGCAAAGGCTCTTTCAAAGAAATCACAAGAAGACAAAATACCAAGATCAAGGGGTTCCTACCTTACCCCCATTCAGATCTGCGCTTCTGTGTGGGGCTACTAACAAAAGTCACCATCTGGAGTCCTCCTCTTCATAGGTGTTTGCCAGATCTGGTGCTAATGCACCAAGCTGGAAGATGGCCTCGAGTCACACTTCATGGGCCCGTGAGCCACATATGGTTCTCAAGCTACAGGTTGGGGACCAATGCTCTAGTCTAGGGTATTTTCACACAAGCCCACTCATGAGAAACAAGAGAATTTTCCCATTTATTCATAATGATAAAGGAATTGGTGTTTAGGCTTTCAAGGAACCTGAGTGTAGAAGTAATGTCCAGTCTTCAGGCGTTTTCTCATTTATCATGTTTTAAAGGAATCCTGTCACCTCCAAAACGCCACCTAAGCTACCAAATCATGTCCCTGCAGCATCCCTTCACTATTCTCACACTCCTTTTGTCTCCTAAAAGCACCCTGTCAAAGTAGGTACGGTAACTATTTTATACTCACTCATTAGGCATTATAATTAGTAGAGGCTATATTTTTTAGTCCTTAGGGCGTGTTGTTTTGCAGCTCTAGGATCCACCCTCTCTCTGTGCTGCTCTGCTTGTGCAGGCTTTGCCCTCCCCCTCTCTATCACTCACAGAATGCAAGTCATTAGTCCTTTCTTCAGCTCCACATCACAGAAGCACAGAGAGAGAGAGGGTGGATCATTCAGGCTGCAAAACAACACGCCCTAAGGGCTAAAGAATATAGCCCCTGCTAATTATAATCACTAATCAGTGAGTATTAAAACGTTTTTGTCCACTTTCACAGGATGCTTTTAGGACACAAAAGGAGTGTGAGATTAGTGATAGGATGCTGTAGGGACGTGTTTTGGTAGCTTACATGGCTTTTTGGAGGTGACAGGATCCCTTTAGTCAGCTGGACAATGCCTTTAAAAGGACTCTGTCAGCAGGGTTTTGCTACTGTATGTGAGCAGTGTAATATATAAACAAACAGTATGGTAAATCCAAGGATGTGTCACTTACTGGGCTGCTTGCTGTAGTTTTGCTAGTTTTCCCTGCTGCAGATGTAAGGGCAGATACACACTATCCGAGATACCCGCATGAGCCTTGCATTACTCACCTGACCCAGCTGCTGCCTCTCTGGACAGGACCACATCTACAGCTTGAGTTTCTTTAGAGCCGACACACTCCTCTCCAGAGAGACGGTGGCAGGGTGAGTCATGCGAGGCTCGTGCGACTATCTCGCATAGTGTGTATTTGCCCTAACAGGCTGGGGTCAGACAACCGTATGACTCGCGAAAAGATTGCATGATCAGGCCAGGCTTGTTGGCGGCTCTTCTGATCAGAGCACAACAACTTTATGTATTAGTATGCAGCCATCACGCTCAGGTCAGGGGAATCCTGACGACACCAACGCTTGTATACATTGTACATGGACAGAAAGGTGTCAATCTGTGGTGGGGGGTGAGGTTATATGAGCTTATTAATGGGTTCTAAAGTGATAAAATCACTGTTTTGTCAGGAGATTATCACAATAACCAGTAAGTGAACACATTGCTGGAATCAGGAACTTTCTCTACATTAGGCTGCTCTCAGAAAAGGTGACAAATCCCCGCTGCCCATGGCCCTTTAAGGCTGTGTCCACACTGAGTTTCTGCAGTGGTTTTTGATGTGTTTGAGGGCTGATGTCACAAACCCTGAAGGGAATCCTGATGACAGCAAAGTCATTGAGAATCCTGAAGTTTAATGATGAGGATTTTCTTCAGGCAGATTGAAAACTCCAGCATATCAATGCTGTGTGTTTATGCTGCACAATGAATGGGAAAAATTGGCACCAAAAACAGCAAAAAAGCTAGTTTTGCAGCTTCATTTTTCCTGATAAGAGATGCAGAAATTGATGCACCATATCCACATATGTACGCACAAACCCTAAGGCTGCACAAGGAAAGTATTAATGTCTTTGCATTTGATAGGTGATTATCTTGGACAGCAATGAAAACCTCCACCCTGTGCCAGTCTTTGCACTGGTTGCCCATCCACTTCACAATATCATATAAACTATACATTATTGTTATTTTCACCAGCTAATCTGCACCCCCCTCTCTCTACAACCCTCAGTCTGCCATCCTACCCCTGCTCTCCATTCTAGACTGACATCCTCCTGTCTCCCAGATCTTTCTCATACTGCACCAGTTCTCTGGAATGTGTTAACCCTGATAATCAGGTTATCCAGTTTGAAACGTCACCCCCCCCCCACCCAAAAGAAAGACAGCTACTTTTTCTTCAGATCTTAGAATTGGGTCCCTGCTTATATTACCCCACACTGTACATACTCGTATGTGGACACTCACTGCCTTAGTTACTATAAGAGACACCTAGCAATACTAGAACAGTAACCTTTTCCCTATAGATTGTAAGCTCTTGGAGCAGCACCCTAACTCCTCTTGTTTGTATTGCTGAGTATTTTGTTAGTTGTCAATTTCTGATATTGTTTGTGCCCTCTGAGCTTTGTTTTGGAATAGATTGATGCACAGAAATTACTACAGTATAATATTATATTTCTTATAACATCCTACTCTTACAATTGCTAAACTTTCAGATCTAGATCTATAGTAGACACTGGGAGCCTAAGAGAGACAATCAGTAACAATAAAGAAGGACATAATGACAGAAATCATTGAGGAGCCTGAAGATCTAATCAGAGGCACCCATCACCATCATCCCCCCCCCCAGGGGCACCCATCACCATCACCCCCCCCAGGGGCACCCATCACCATCACCCCCCCAGGGGCACCCATCACCATCACCCCCCCAGGGGCACCCATCACCATCACCATCACCCCCCAGGGGCACCCATCACCCCTTGGACAGACATGATGTGGAGGATGATCATAGAGCCATAGACAGCTCATCACCAGGAGTCACTTCCTGACAGTCAGCTCCAGGCAGAGACACTCAGACATCCGAGTCTGGGAATGTGACTCCAGGTGAGCCAGGTGCTGGATCGTCAGCAGCATTCCGTACTATCGGAAGCACAGGATTACATCACATAGGAAAAGTCATAGATTGTGCCGATAATGGTCGCGATCTGGGTCACCGATCCCCTAGCACTACAGATGATCCAGGGTCAGTGCAGGGACCAGAGGACACAAAGCAGGCAGCCCGCCGAGGGGGCAGATCGCTACAAGTGCCCCCACCCCCAGATAACATAAGCCGCTCAGCACTCACCAGTTTGCGCAGGGAGCCCTCGTCCATAGCGGAGAAGCGCTCGTCAGCCATGTCTATGTGAGTGCTGGGAGCCTGCCGTCTCCTTCTCCAGCCGCTATCCATGGACTTCTGAGCTCTCGCACACCAAAAACTTCAAATCAGTACGTTTCCGCTCGAGTCTCTGCCCTCACCACACCCCTTCAGCACCATCCAATCACGCTGCCGGAATGAACACTAAGTTACGCCCATCTATCGGCGGATTGGTTTAATTAAATCTGTACCCACGTCTGTTCGCAAGGCAGGCCGGGAGTTGTAGTGCAAACAGGGGAAGGTATTGTGTGTGCAGGTGAATGGGTCTGGTTTAAATGAGAACTGCCATCTGCAACGGTCTAAAGCGCGGATCAATGAGGCTGCTGTGTGCCTGGGGGCGGGGAGGTGACGTCACCGGCGGGACAGTGACAGCATGGTGCAATCAATGAGTCATGGTGGAGGCTCCTTGGAAGGCTTTATTTTCCTCAGGGAATAGAACACACAGTCACCTCCTGCCTCTCCTCTGTTCACACCCCGCCATTATTTGCTTTACCACATGCCTTCATTAGGATCACATACACCACTCACTAATATTTTATTTTCTTTACCTGCCCTTTAAATATGTAATACATGGCTAATAGTAACAACTGTGTGTAATCTCACATGTCTATGATGTAGAGCTATATGTATGTGCACACACAGCTGACTATCTTGTCTGTCTACAGAGCTGTGTACACACGTGTTTCACAGTAAGGGCAGGTATAAGACAAAGTGGGGCCCTAAAAAAGGCCGTGTGGACTTGGCGTTGATTACGGGGTATTGTCACGGGCGGTCGATTCCCAGGTCCGTGCCCTGGTGGTCACTTAAAAAGGGGAATATTGAAAAATAAAGGGGTTTTGTTGAATAGTTCGAGACTAGAGATGAGCGATTTTCGTTTCGAAATGTTCGTCAATCTCAAATCGAGCTGCTTTGTTCGATGTTCGAGTAATACGACGAATGCAAACAATTAGCTTCAAATTCAGCAGTTCGAGGTTATGTTCGATAACGCTTCGATCACCAAAAGGACCCTATAAAGTGGTCTGGGGGCAGAGGAAAAGGCTGAAATGGGGGCATGATTGTTTAAAAGCCGGCGGTAAAAAAATGCATCATGGAGCTGGAGCGCAGAACACAGCAGGAAAGCTGGCACCACTGGCTTTCCCACCGGTTATTTCAAATGAGCAGCTGATGCAGATCAGCTGTTCATTTGAAGAAGCCGCGGTGCTGTCTAGGAAAGTTCATGTGAGTTCATGCAGCATGAACATAGTGGTTTTCTGACATAATGACCTTTGGGTTTTCATTGGCTGTAAGCCATAATCATCAACATTTACAGAAATAAACACTTAAAATAGATCACTTTGTTTGTAATGACTCTATATGAGTTTCCCTTTCCCTTTTTGTATTGAATTAGTGAAAGAAATTAACTTTTTGATGATATCTTAATTCATTGAGATACCCCTGTATGTGTGTTAGGCTGGCTTCACATTTGCGTATGGGAAGGCAGCGTATTGCTGCGTTCCCATACGCAGTCAAACGCATGCGCACTGCGTTCCTATGTTTAACATAGGAACGCATGGTGCCTGCGTTTGCTGCGTTCGGGTGCGGATGCGGACGATATCTGCTCCTTCCGGTGTCCAGCGTCCGCACCCGGGACGCAGCATGTTGGTTTTTTTTGTGCATTTGGGGACCTTGGAAAATCAGCAAGCGTCCCCAAGCGCACAAAAAATGCATTGTCTTCAATGGGTCCGCAGTGTTCAGCGCTTGACAGCGCAGGAGAACACTGCGGGCCCATTGAAAAATCTCCCGGTGGCCGCCGGTGATGTCACAGGAGCTCACCGACGGCCACCGGGAGATCAGCTCAGCCACTGCTGTCCTCTTCCTCCCCGCCGCTGGTAATCAGCTAGCGATGTCGGCGGGGAGAAACAGCTGATGTGACAGCTGTTTGAATCTTCCCGCGCCGACATCTCCTCTCGGTGTCGGCGCGGGAAGATTCAAACAGCTGTCAAATCAGCTGTTCTCCCCGCCGACACGTCCCGGAGGTTACCGGCGGCCAGGAGGCGGAGATCTCCGGTGCTGATCTCCGCCCCTGGACACCGCTGATTGGCTGCCAGCCTGCACAGTGATGTGTCCGCAGGCGGACATTCTCCACTGCGGACACATCTTTTAGACCCTGCTTTGCACTGCGTATGTGTCTGCATGCCGTCAGCATGCAGACACATACGCAAATGTGAAGCCAGCCTTAGTCCAGCTTGCTACTCCTGGTCAGCCTTTGTTTCCAGCTCCAGTTCTGCCAGTAAACAGTCCTGTGATCGCTAATGTTTGCCTGTCTTTATCCCTGTACCTATCCTTCTCATATGTCTTCCCTGGTGCCATCCTCCCTGCCTTTTTTTCTGGAATCTTGCTGTATCATATACCTGAAGTCCTGATGTTTCCTGTATCCTGAGTCCTGTGATTAAACCTCTGTTTGTGAACTTGGAGTCCGGTGTTCCTGCTGTGTGTTTACTATTTTGATGTGCTCGCACCACCCAGCTCCAGTCCGCTCCTGCAATTCCTGTGTCACTCAGCCTCAGTCCATGACTGCTGTGCTCATACTATTCTGCTTCCAGCTCGGTCCGCTCATGCGGTGACTGTGTCGATGCAAACACAGAGTGTATGAGTCCAGCTTCCAGAAGTGGATGATCAAGGTGAATTCTATTAATTTAAGTCAGTGATCCAGATATGGAAACATTGATCAAGGAATAGAAACAATAAAACATAATGCAATAATCAGTGCATGTGAAGCTTATATGAAAGAAAAAGGTTTGGTACCGTGTTAGCAAGTTGAGAAAATGTTGATTCCTCTCAGTGTGAGAAACAAGATACAAATCTTGTAGTTGTGATACCTTTTAATGGCTAACAAAAATAAAATAAATTATGTTATAAGGCGAGCTTTCGAGACGACTCAGGTCTCTTCATCAGGCATGGTATGACAAGATATTGAATGAAACTTAAAATATATGCATGCACAACTAAAATGATTGGACATTTGACTAAATAAACATTACAAAGACTGGACATTTGGCAAAATAAACAAAGCAGCCTTGGAGAGGATCTTCAATCAGTCAGGCCCAGAGGTAATAAAGTCTTTAGGACACTTATGTTACCTTTACACGCCGCTACAACATGGTGGAAACAACCGGGTAGATGAGAGAAATGTATCTTGCACCGCCAAATCAACCCGAGGTAGCGGCGTGTAAAGACGGTTGTTTCCACCCGTCACTTGCGACACCTGTTTCAGAGCAGTGCTCTAAAACAGGTTGATTTCAAGCCGATGGTAGCGGCCTGTATCGGCGTGTAAATAAGGAACAAGAGGGTTGTTTCGACACCTTGCTATTTACCTGGGGCGTGACACAGGCTCCGGGAAACCGCCCCACTTCAGCGATGATTGGAGGAAGCTCCTGCGTTACGATAGGTAGTCGCTGCATAGGGCGGCATATTTAAGGAGCTGACCAGTCACACTACACAATTACTCGAGCGTCATGTATTAGTCAGCCTCCTTCGCTGGCTGGCCAATCATGATGCTATTGCGTTGTCCTATCAGCGTACAAAATTCTCGTAATCCACAATTCTGGCACGCCTATGTGTTGTTCCTGCTGCACCAGGTCCTCCCATATTACCCTCTGTAGTGGCGTGTAAATGAGGTAAGGTGCTTTTCAGAAGGTAACTTTAGGCACCCGGCGGTGCATCCAGAGATAGATTCAACCTTCTGTAAAGCACCTTATAGCGGCGTGTAAAAACGGTGCGGGTACCGTTTTCAACCGTTTGTGCGTGCTCGTGCACGTGAAGCACCCGGTTGTTTCCACCATGTTGTAGCGGCGTGTAAAGGTACCATAAATTATAAGAAAACTTGGTGTCTAAGATTTCCATTTCTTTGAACAACATTGTTTAGACGTGGTAATGAGCCATAAAACCATCAGCGATGTTCATTCCATTCTGTATACAATTGAAACTTCTAATTAGTTTGGATTCACAGACTCTTCAATGTTTTTGGGATTTGAAACTACCTCTCAAAATTAAAACCTTCATATTATCAATGTTATGTCCCTGGCCAGAAAAATGCTCCGCTACTGGAAAATTGATTTGTTCGTGTGTAATTGTGTGACGATGAGACCTCATCCTTGCTCTTAGACGTTGCCCAGTCTCACCAACATTGAAAGACCCTACTGGGCAAATGGTGCACATAATTAAATATACCACATTGGAAGAGGAGCATGTGAAAGTCCCAGGAATCTTATAATCCTGCTGTGTGTTGGGGATCTGTATCCTGTCTCTGGTCTCTATGTGAGCACAGGTCTTGCAGCTCTTCACATTGCATGGATAAGTTCCTTTTGGTGTATCCGAGGGCATCAAACTTCGGACCATGATGTTTCTTTAATTAGGAGGCTGCCTGTAGCACAGCAAGGGAGGGTCTTTGAATATTATTTTAAGTCGGTCATACTTGTGTAGGATGTGATGAAGTTTACTGGCAGTTTTCCTTAGTACCTCAAGCTGTGGGTTGTAGGTCACCACCAGGGGAACACGTTGGTTCTCTTCTTTTTCTCTGTATTGGAGTGCTTGACTTCTAGGGATCCTTGTGGCTTTAATGATCTGATCCTTTCCACTGGGTTGGAGCAAATACGGTTATATCTGAGGGCCTGGCTGTAGACAATGGATTTTTTTATGTGTTTCGGGTGGAAACTGTCCCATCTGAGGTATGTGGGACGGTCAATCGGTTTCCGATATACTGATGTCTGGAATGAACCATTTAGAATTTTTAAGGTGGTATCCAGAAAGTTGATTTCTGTTTTTGAGTGGTCCAGTGTCAGGTTTATGCTGGGATGAAATTTGTTGAACTTGTCATGGAATTTTAGAATTTCATGTTCAGTTCCAGTCCAGATTATTAAGATGTCATCAATGAAACGGAAGTACGCCAAGGGTTTGATGGGGCAGGAGGCTAAAAAGTCATTTTCCAGTTTAGCCATGAAGGGGTTGGCATACTGGGGGGCCATTTTGCTTCCCCTGGCATTTCCGGTGCGTTGTAAATACAGTTCTTCACCAAAAGAGAAAATGTTGTGGGTGAGGATAAATCTGGTGAGCTTTAGAACTGACTCAGAAGGGATCCCATTGGCTTCAAGAAACAGTCGGCAGGCAGTAAGTCCATCTTCGTGTGGGATGTTAGAATATAAGGACTCCACACCCATGGTGGCTAAGATGGTACTCTCGGGGAGGGGACCTATTGTAGAAAGCTTATTTAGAAGGTCCGTTGTGTCCTGTATATAGCTGTCTGTCCTCCTTACCAGCGGTTTAAGGACATTTTCCAACCACCCAGAGATTCTTTCAGTGAGTGTTCCCACCCCTGAGATGATCGGTCTCCCTGGGTTACCTGGTTTATGAATCTTGGGAAGCATATAGAAAACTCCCATCCTTGGATCCTCAGGAATTAGGTCCAGAAGGTTTGTGGAATCCGTACCTAAACATTTGATGAGTCTTCTCAACTCCCTCATATATTTTGGAGTTGGGTCCTCATCCAGTTTGGTGTAGTATTGTAAATCCATCAGCTGTCTGTGTGCTTCTTTGACGCAGTCCTTTGTATCCAGGAGAACAATAGCCCCACCTTTGTCTGCAGGCTTAATAGTGATCTCCCTGTTGTTCTTCAGGCTGTAAATTGCCCTTCTCTCTTGCACAGTAATATTAGATATTTCTGTTGTTTTTTTATCTAATATTGTGGATTGTACCAAATGTCTGAATGACACAATATATTGGTCCAAACTGGTGTTGAGGCCAGGGTCAGGTGTCCAGTCAGAGGTTTTTTTTTTCCTTTGTTGCATTTGTGTTTGGCTGCTTAGAGGCCTCAAGTTCTTTTTATCATCAAAGAACTCCTTCAGTCTCAACCTCCTGAAAGTTCAGTTTTGTCTAGGGATTCTGTGGGACAAAATGTGAGACCTCTAGAAAGCACACTGAGTTCTAGATTAGTGGGTTTGTGAGATGACAAATTAATAACACAGCTGACAGTACCTGTGTCCTTCCGGCAGTTCTGCTCCATGCTGTTGTGGTTATGAGGAACGTGGCTGGTGTTTGAGTATAATCCTGCTTTCAGTCTGAGTCTGGGACTTTCACATGCTCCCCTTCCAATGTGGTATATTTAATTATGTGCACCATTTGCACAGTAGGGTCTTTGTATGTTGGTGAGACTGGGCAACATCTAAGAGCAAGGATGAGGTCTCATTGTCACACAATTACACACGAAAAAATCAATTTTCCAGTAGCGGGGCATTTTTCTAACATTGATAATATGAAGGTTTTAATTTTGAGAGGTAATTTCAAATCCCAAAAACATCGAAGAGTCTGTGAATCCAAACTAATTAGAAGTTTCAATTGTATACAGAATGGACTAAACATCACTGATGGTTTTATGGCTCATTACCACGTCTAAACAATGTTGTTCAAAGACATGGAAATCTTAGACACCAAGTTTCTTATAATTTAGTGTCCTAAAGACTTTATTACCTCTGGGCCTGCCTGATTGAAGATCCTCTCCAGGGCTGCTTTGTTTATTTTGCCAAATGTCCAGTCTTTGTAATGTTTATTTAGTCAAATGTCCAATCATTTTAGTTGTGCATGCATATATTTTGAGTTTCATTCAATATCTTGTCATACCATGCCTGATGAAGAGACCCGAGTCGTCTCGAAAGCTCGCCTTATAACATAATTTATTTTATTTTTGTTAGCCATTAAAAGGTATCACAACTACAAGATTTGTATCTTGTTTCTCACACTTAGAGCAATCAACATTTTCAAGCTTATATGAATAAATGCAAAATAGACAAAAAAAAAAAAAGGTGAAAAAAACCAGATAAAAACAATCAAACTATAAAGCATATAATAAAGATACATGAAAATTGTTAGAAAAAATCAGTTTCAACTGGTATAGATTTCAACCAGATTGTAGACAGACATACAATATATCCGTAATATGATCACCTATTAGTATATGTCAATAATGAAACATGACGTCACAACGCAAATTGATTCCCTATGGGGACCTAGTATCCAACACAAAAATCCAGAATGTTTCTCAGGTGAGTAATAACCGTTTGACATCTCTGCCTCTTGAGGATGGCGTTATTTTTTTCAAATACAATATATATACACATTGCCTTCTGAAAGTATTTGCCCCCCTTGAACTTTTCAACCTTTTGCCACATTTCAGGCTTCAAACATAAAGTTATAAATTCTAATTTTTTTGTGAAGAATCAACAACAAGTGGGACACAACCGAGAAGTGGAACGAAATTTATTGCATATTGTAAACTTTTTTAACAAATAAAAAACTGAAAAGTGGGGCCTGCAATATTATTCGTCCCCCTTGAGTTAATACTTTGTAGCACCACCTTTTGCTGTGATTACAGCTGCAAGTCACTCACTTGGGGTATGCCGCTATCAGTTTTGCACATCAACAGACTGAAATCCTTGCCCATTCCTCCTTTCTAAACAGCTGGAGCTCAGTGAGGTTGGATGGAGAGCGTTTGGGAACAGCAGTTTTCAGCTCTTTCCACAGATTCTCGATTGGATTCAGGTCTGGACTTTGACTTGGCCATTCTAACACCTGGTTACATTTATTTTTGAACCATTCCATTGTAGATTTTGCTTTGTTTGGGATCATTGTCTTGTTGGAAGATAAATCTCCATCCCAGTCTCAGGTCTTTTGCAGACTCCAACAGGTTTTTTTCCAGAATGGTGCTGTATTTGGCTCCGTCCATCTTCCCATCAATTTTAACCATCTTCCCTGTCCCTGCTGAAGAAAAGCAGGCCTAAACCATGATGCTGCCACCACCATGTTTTACAGTGGGGATGGTGTTTTGAGGGTGATGAGCTGTGTTGCTTTTACGCCAAACATATCGTTTTGCATTGTGGCCAAAAAGTTCGATTTTGGTTTCATCTAACCAGAGCACCTTATTCCACATGTTTGGTGTGTCTCCCAGGTGGCTTGTGGCAAACTTCAAACAAGACTTTTTATGGATATCTTTGAGAATTGGCTTTCTTCTTGCCACTCTTCCATAACGGCCAGATTTCTGCAGTGTACGACTGATTGTTGTCCTATGGAGAGACTATCCCACCTCAGCTGTAGATCTCTTCAATTCATCCAGAGTGATCATGGGCCTTTTGGCTGCATCTCTGATCAGTCTTCTCCTTGTTCGAGATGAAAGTTTAGAGGGACAGCTGGGTCTTGGTAGTTTTGCAGTGGTCTGATACTCCTTCCAATTCAATATGATTGCTTGCACAGTGCTCTTTGAGATGTTTAAAACTTGGGAAATCTTTTTGTATCTAAATCCGGCTTTAAACTTCGCCACAACAGTATCTTGGACCTACCTGGTGTGTTCCTTGGTCTTCATGATGCTCTCTGCACTTGAAACAGAACCCTGAGACTATCACAGAGCAGGTGCATTTATATGGAGACTTGATTACACACAGGTGGATTCTATTTATCATTACCAGTCATTTAGGACAACATTGGATCATTCAGAGATCTTCACTGAACTTCTGGAGTGAGTTTGCTGCACTGAACGTAAAGGGGCCGAATAATATTGCACGCCCCACTTTTCAGTTTTTTATTTGTTAAAAAAGTTTAAAATAAGCAATATATTTCATTCCACTTCACGATTGTGTCCCACTTGTTGTTGATTCTTCACAAAAAATGTAGAATTTATATCTTTATATTTGAGGCCTGAAATGTGGCTATAGCCCATGGCATAGGGAAGGTGGATGGGGCAAGTCCAGGGTGGGGGCTATAGTCCATGGCATAGGGAAGGTGGATGGGGCAAGTCCAGGGTGGGGGCGATAGTCCATGGCTTAAGAAAGGTGGATGGGGGCAGATCCAATGTGGAGGCTATAGTCCATGGCATAATAGTTCTTTTTCTCGCAGTCTATGGCATTCGCTCACATACCGCACTGCTATCTCCACTGCTCTCTCTTCTTCTCCCAGCAGGATAGATGTTTTTTCTTCCTCCTTCATGGTGGTGAAATCCGGGAAGGGATGTGAGAGTCTCCTGAAGTGAGTGTCCCTCACTGCTGAGTATTTGGAACAGTGTAGCAGGAAGTGGGTTTCGTCCTCCAGGGCCTCCTGGTCACAGTGTTGGCACAGTCTTTCCTCCCTGGGCTTGTATCTCTGCCTGTGTCGGCCGGACTCGATGGCCAGACTGTGGGCACTGAGTCTATATCGGCTCAGGATCTTGCGGTGTCTGGGATCCGGGAGTTTCTCCAGATATGGGGCCAGTCTGTATTCTCTCTGTAGACTCTGGTACATGGTCAGTTTCTGTGAGCTGAAGATATCGTTCTTCCAGTCACTGACATACCTCTCCTGGCCCTCCTCTACCATCTTCCTGATTCCGGCTTTTGTCAAGTTGTGATTGGTGTTCTGATCGTGCTGGGTTTGGCTGGGTTGTTCCGAGGGTCCTGGTTTTTCTGTTTCACCTACATGTATCAGGGCTTTATGGTGATAGGAGCTTGGGTTGCTCCTATACAGGTGAGCCCGGAATGACAGCGCCCTCTTTAGAACCGTTAGGTGTAGAGGGAATCTGCCCAGCTCGGCCCGACAAACACTGTTAGAGGTGCTCCGGTGGACCTGGAGAAGGTGCTTACAGAATTCCAGGTGGAATATTTCTGTTGGACTGGAGTCCCACCTTGACCAGCCTGGGTAGGTGTGAGGACCCCAGACTTCACTGCCATACAGGAGGATTGGGGCGATGATGGAGTCGAAGATTTTTAGCCAGACCCTCACTGGTGGCTTCAGATGGTTGAGTTTCCTTTGGATAGCATAGAACGTTTTGCAAGCTTTGTCTTTCAGGGTCTCTATGGCTTGTTTGAAGCTCCCTGACCGGTGAATCTCTAGGCCCAGGTAAGTATATTTGTCTGTTCCTGTGAGGTCATAGTTGTTGAGGACAAATGATGGGTGCTGGTCTGATCTTCTCCTTCTCCTCTGGAACACCATGGTGTTGGTTTTCTTTAGATTGACCGGTAGGGCCCAGCTGGAGCTGAATTTCTCTAGGATTTTCAGGTTGTCTTGGAGGCCTTTCTCGGTTGGTGACAGCAGCAGCAGGTCATCTGCATACAGCAGGAATTTCACCTGAGCGTCATGGAGGGTGAGACCTGGTGCGATGGAAGATTCCAGGGCGGTAGCCAGCTCGTTGATATAGATATTAAAGAGCGTTGGACTTAGGCTGCAGCCTTGTCTGACTCCGCGGCTCTGTTGGAAATAAGCCGTTCTTTTGCCGTTCACACTCACGCTACAGCGGTTCTCGGTGTAGGAGCTTTTGATGACATCGTAAGTCTTTCCTCCTATTCCGCTTTCCAGCAGTTTCAGGAATAAGCCCGGGTGCCACACCGAATCAAAGGCCTTTTTAAAGTCCACAAAGCAAGCGTATATTTTTCCATTCTTTGTATTGTGGACGTGTCTCTGAATGAGGCTGTGCAGAGTATAGATGTGGTCAGTGGTGCGGTGGTTCGGCATGAACCCTGCTTGGCTCTTGCTGAGGACGTTGTGCTCGGTGAGGAAGGTGAGGATCCTCTTGTTCAGGATACTGTTGAACAATTTTCCCAGGTTGCTGCTGACACATATGCCTCGGTAGTTGGCTGGGTCATACCTGTCCCCACTCTTGTGGATGGGTGTAATGAGGCCTTGGTTCCAGGTATGGGGGAAGTAGCCGTCCCTCAGCACAATATTGAACAGTTTGACCATTGCAGCTTGTATTTCTGGTGGGCTGTGCTTCAGCATTTCTGGTAGGATCCCATCCAGGCCACCGGCTTTTCTACACCTTATGGAAGAGATTCTCTCGGCTACTTCCTGTAGTGTTATAGGTGTATCCACCGGGTTTTGGAAGTTTTTGATTTTTTCCTCCATTGCTTTTAGTTTTGCCATTATGTTTTCCTGTTCTTGGCTTAGTTCTTCCTTTGGAATGTCTTTATAGAGGTCTCTGAAGTAATGGAGCCAGATGTTGCCATTTTGGATATAGGTGTTGTTTTTCTTTTTTGTGCCCATGTGGTTCCATAGTTCCCAGAAGGAGTTGTCTTGGAGGGCGTCTTGGAGTTGGTTAAGCTTGGTAAAGATGTAACTCTGCTTCTTCCTCCTGAGGATGGTTTTGTATTGCCTTTGTATGGTGTCATAGGCTTCCCTCAGACCCGGGTGGTTGGGGTCTCTGTGTTTCTTGTTGGAGGCTGTTCTCAGGGTCTTCTGTACAGATTTACATTCTCTGTCAAACCAACCATTGACCTGTGTTTCTTTAGGTCTCTTGTAGGTGACTTTTTTAAGGTCGGACAGTCTGGCCATTGCATAGAATATATTGTTGAGGTCCTTTGCGGCTTGACTCACTCCCTCTGGGTTAGGCTTTGTGAGGTAGCGCACCCTGGGGGACACGCTTGGCAGCAGAATTGACGCACACGGCAATGGATTCTTTACAAAAGTGTATCCGGTTTATTCTAAACTTCTTAAACCGCGCTCCATAACACAAACATGAGGCTTTCCTTCAGCTTCAACATAAATGTCCATATATCTTCCATAGACCGTATATAACAATGAATAGATTCCTGTACAGGTTGAGGTACACTTCTCCCTAAAGTGTCCCAGGGCAGTATTCACACATGTCTCATTACTCACTGTGATGTGAGCTGTGTTCACATAGAACTCCTCTGCTGCTCCCAGCAACCTCACACAGAGAGGTTCAAACAGTACCTCTCACACTGCGGCTCTGCAGTGTCTCATCCAGGCTCTCAGACCCATCTCATGGTCCTGCACCTTTGCAGGCTTGTGGAAGACTGGCTCTCCTCACAGGTGCAATCCAGTGAGTTTTGTAATTACTCCTTCACACAAACCTCAGCTTTCAGCAGCAGCAGTTAACCCCGTGTGTGCTGCTACCGAGCCAACCTGCACTTACCCTGTGCATGCTGCAGGGTTTAGCAATCCCACATTACCGCCGGTCACGTGAGTCATGCCAGCCACGTGCTATAGCGCTGGCATGTCTCACAGCTTGTACTCGTAGTTGTAGAAGTGGTGGAGCATCCACTGTATTTCAGGGCTGCTGGAAGCTTCTTTATACTTTAGTGCCGACATTTTGGACCATTTATAGGATGGAGTCCGGCTGAAGAGACCGCTCTGCTGTGGCTTCTGATTGGATGGTTTCTCTGTAGATTTCATGTACAGAAGAAGTTGGCTGTGGTCTGACAGGTGCGTTTGTGGGGTGACTATGAAGGCGCTGACATCTGCCAGGTTCATGTCTGTGATGGCGTAATCTACTACACTCCTTCCTACATGGGAGTTTAGTGTATACCTTCCCAGGGAGTCACCCTTGCTTCGTCCATTAAGGATATGAAGTCCTAAACTTCTACATACGTTCAGGAGCTTTCTGACACTTTTGTTGACTGTGCTGTCATAGCTGTTTCTCTCTGTGTGTACAGAGTCTTGGCCGTCATTCTCTGCTCCAAGTATGTAGATGTTTCCATCCGTGGTCAGGAAGTCTTTCTCTCTCCCAGTTCTTGCATTGAGGTCTCCAAAGATGAGAACTTTGCCCAGTGCCTGATAATGGGCGGCTTCTCCTTGTAAGATCTCGAAGCAGTCCTGATTGAAGTAGGGGGACTCTGGCGGTGGTATATAGGTGGCGCAGAGGTATACATCAGACTGACAGGTGAGGATGGAGCTGCTGATTCTGATCCATATGTGGCTGCTTCCTTTCTTCACCGGTTTGATGTGTTGGTGGAGCTCCTCTTTATA
Source organism: Allobates femoralis (assembly GCA_033576535.1). Classification (NCBI taxonomy): domain Eukaryota; kingdom Metazoa; phylum Chordata; class Amphibia; order Anura; family Aromobatidae; genus Allobates; species Allobates femoralis. The sequence continues at coordinate 602,072,548 of JARQOC010000003.1, read as the reverse complement.
CCAGATCAGTACTCCTCCTGAGCCCCGTCCCTGTTTGAAGTTTTTATTTTTCTGGGCATGGACCGAGAATTCCTTGTATCCGATAGGCACCAGGGATTCGTTTTCGGCTCTAGTCCATGTTTCCAGGAGGATCTGAATGTCTATATTTTTCAGTCTTTGTATAAAATCAGGGTCCTTTGTTTTACATCCAAAGGTCGAGACGTTGAGACCCTGAATATTCCTGCTGCTGATTGTAAGTGAAGACATTGTTCTGTGTATCTTGTGTGTATATACCTTGTAATGAGTATGGCTGTGTGGGACACACTGGAATTCTTGCTGATTTGTAGAGGTGCCTGGTTCCATCCAGTCACATTAGTCTCTCACACAGTGCGCTGAGCAGGGTCTTTATCTCATCCCTATCTCTGCTCTGCATGTGTCTGTGTGGGCTTGGTGGTCCCCTCTGTGGAGGTCTCCACCTCTGATGGTCTGATATTGGCTGCATGTGTCTGTGTGGGCTCAATGGTCCCTTCCATGGAGGTCTCCTCCTCTGATGGTCTGATATTGGGTGAAGAGCTTTGTTTCCAGCATCCGGAGGTAGGATTGGGGTTTTATGTTCTTTCATTCTCAGGAGTCTTTTAGTGTGGTCATGGTCACTGTTGGATCCAGGCCTGGGTCTCTGTTTAGCATGATGTCTTTCAGCTCTTTGGCCAGGAGGCTGACCCCTTGTTTGTTGAGGTGTTTATTATCGTGCATGTGACTGATGTTTATGGAGAGGTGTTGTGCCAGGGTCACGTTTGGCACAGCCTTGAGCCTTTCTTCAGAGTAGTGTATAGTGTATTTTATTCCTTCAGGACCGCAATGTTTTGGCTCACAAGAAGCCTTTTTCAAGCAGTACAGTCTCAACAGGAAGTGCACAGATATATAAAGCCTACCCTGGGTCAATAATTATTACAATTAAGATGCATACAGTGTAAAAAAATTACAGTGCTATACTTGTAAAAGTGATATAAGTGTACACCAATACTTCAGTAATACAATTAAAAAAGCATATAAAAAAACTGACATTTCATCATTAATCCTAAGGTCAGAAAATATATAATTAGCTGTAAATTAAATCATTAGTACACCTGTGATAAGGGATTGAGCACACTTACACGTTTTGTATTCATGGGGCTTACACATACTGTGGCAGTGTTTTTCCAGCGTTCATAGGAACGCTCTGTGCATGTCCTGCAATGATGACTCATTCCTGGTGTTACAGGTACTCGCACATGCGCAGTAGCGCTGCAAGATTCTCGGCAGCCATATTGCATCTCGTAGGCAACATTAATAAACAAGCAGGGATCTCCATGGAAGCTCACTCCGCTCCTCCTACACTGCCAATAATAAGGAGACCATTATAGCGCCGCAATGTACCTCTATCATAGGAAACAATCAACTTAAGAAAAAGAAGGTCCCTGTCACCATGTCCGCCCCGCGCCCTGGCACCTCGCGCGCTGTTGCCTTGCTGCTCGCCTGCCCTTGGTCTGCGACCGCGTGGAGGTCTGTCAGGAGGCAGGGGGTTCGGGTCTCGGCCGGCCGCCGCTGTCCCCTGGGGTCCCGCGCTCTTACCAGCACCATCCTCGTTCCTGTGTCCTCTTCCCCTCCTGCCTCACTGTTCAGGGCTGCTGCTTCCTCCTCCTTGCTTCCTAGGGGCGCGCAGAGGGCACGTGCGCATTCTGCTGCTGTGCCTTAAAGGGCCAACGTTGTAATTCTTCTGACTCCACCTCTCAGCCAATCGCTGTGAGGTGGTGGCTATTTAATGTTCACTTTTACCTTAGACCGGTGCCTGGGCAACTTCTTGTTTGAGCAGTTGCCAGTCACAGGTCCTTCTGCCTTGTTGCATTTTATTATCACTATTCTTACTGCTTGTTTCTTTTCTGCAGTCGGATCCCCTGTGTTCCGTGTGGACCCCGTCTTCCATCCCATATCTCGTACTCCCGGAGGATCCCGGACACCACTCCCTGGTTTTGTGCTCCTTCTTATCTGTCTTGCTCTCCTTGGGTCAGTTCACAGGCTCCCGGCTTACTGGTACCTCCTTAGCTGCCCTTGAGAAATCCCTGTATAGGGGTCACTCGTCTTGGGCTCCTTTGGCGGCTTCCCGGTGTGTCGGTCCTGTGGCCCTCCTCTGGGGTTTCCCTCCCTGCCTTTTTTGTTAAATAAACCTTCGAACCTGCCTTTTGTCTTCGGCTCTCTCTCTGGGTATCAGCATCCACACTATACTGTGGTACAGTGGGTCCACGAGTCAGTTCCGCCCCAGTTAGCGTGACAGTCCCTAATAAATAATATATAAGGGATCAACGGAACCATCAGTCAAGATAATGATCTCAATGCAACAGGCACAGTTATAACTATGTTAGACTGCATAGCAGTAAAGGGGAATGCAAAAGTTTAGCATTTTGCAGATTTTGACATTAGCCCTGGAAGGGCATGTAATAACACAGGATGTATTTGACTTTTTGTTGATACATTTCCCTTTAACACCCATTTTATATGTTTTGCCTAAGATCCACAAGTCTCTTGTAGATCCTCCTGGTAGACCCATAGTTTCTGAGACAACTCCATTTTCTCTAACTTCGGAATCTTCCTCGACAAAGTATTGAACCCCCTGGCAAGAGGATCAGAATCATATATACAAGATGCAAACGACTTTCTGTGTAGGCTTCAAAATCTTTTCGTAACAGGTGAGGTTATACTTGCATCGTTTGATGTGATATCTTTGTATACCTCAATTGATCATGGTAGAGGTTTAAGAGCCATGCACAGAAGGTTGGAGGAGTCATATTTGTCAGATGAGTCTTATGCCTTCATTCTACAATTGTTAGACTTGGTTCTTAAGAATAATTACTTTTAATTTGGCGATGACTACTTTTTGCAACAGAGAGGAACCGCTATGGGCGCAAATATGGCGCCAGCATATGCAAATACGGTTATGAGAGTTTTGGAGGAGGATGTCATCTATGTGTCCCACCACTCTGAACAAGTGGCTACGTGGTGGAGATACTTGGATGACATCTTCCTCATTTGGACAGGGACAGAGCAAAGTTTGCTAGATTTCTATGACTTCCTTAATATCGTTGATGAAGCCATTAAGTTTACTTTAGTTTCCTCAAGTGATACTCTACAGTTCCTGGACGTACTTGTTAAGTATGATTGTACCAACATCAGCACAGAATTGTTTACAAAGAGAACAGACAAAAATGACCTTCTTCTATATAGTAGTCAACATCCAAGGAGCACAATAGAATCTATACCCTATAGTCAGATGCTTAGGGTTAAGAAAATAGTGAGTGACTCTGTGGTCCAAGAAAGGTCTCACGGAGATATGATGAACAAATTTTTGCTCAGGGGTTATCACAAGAAATTGTTGTGGAAACAAAAAAGGAGAGTAGATCTTGTTGAGAGGTCAGATATCCTTTCCAGGAAAACCAAAAAGGAGAGCTTGGAACGTATACCTTTTGTAACTACGTTCTGGTTTTGTAGTGAGAGTGGAGAGATCGCAGAGATTATAAGAAAGCATTGAAGTATGCTTTTTTAATGTTTGCCCCATGTTAAGGAATTTCAATTACTTACACTTCTCTTAGAGAAGAGGCCGTAGTTTGGGAGATAGGCTGATCCACTCTGATTTGGGCTCCTTGAAGCTTGATACACAGACTTATCTCACTGGCTCAAAAAGGAGGGGTTGTTTCCCCTGTCTTTGGCTGCTTTCACATAACGATTTTTCAGATCCGATGCTGTCCGATGAAAATCGGACAGCATCGGATCCGAATTTGGGCCCCATGCATCCCTATGGGCATCGGACCCAATCGGATGTGCACTAAATGCCATCCGATTTGGTCCGATCCGATTCTGTCCGATTTTATTATCGGTGCAAAAATCGGAGCTTGCTCCGATTTTTGCACCGAAAATAAAATCGGACAGAATCGGATCGGACCAAATCGGATGGCATTTAGTGCACATCCGATTGGGTCCGATCCCTATAACATGGGGCCCTATGGAGAAGGGTCCGAGAAAACATGTGATGTCTCCTCGGACCCCGTTTTACTGTACTGAGCATGCTCAGTACAGTAAAACTGCTCCTAACTAGGAGCATAAGGGTTAGAAAAAAAAAAAAAAGTTTATTCTCACCTCCCCCCGAGCCCCCGCCGTCTTCCTCCATCTTCCTCTCGGTTCCCGGTGGCTCCCGCAGGCTGCCGGTGTCAGCAGAGGACTTCCTCTGCCTTATAGGACCTGCGGTGATGTCACAGTCATGTGACCGCGGGTTACCATGGTGAACCCGCGGTCACGTGACTGTGACATCACCGCAGGTCCTGTGTACAGCAGAGGAAGACCTCTGCTGACACCGGCAGCCTGCGGGAGCCACCAGGAACCGAGAGGAAGATGGAGGAAGATGGCGGAAGACGGCGGGGGCTCGGGGGAGGTGAGAATAAACTTTTTTTTTTTTTCAGCCCGGCAACGATTTTATGCCGGAATCGGGTGCCTATTTGGCACCCGATTCCAGGCATCAGAAGGGAGCCGATGCTGTCCGATTTATATCGGACAGCATCGACTCCCTCAAAATCGTAATGTGAAGGTAGCCTTACTTGTATTAATTGCAAATTAATAATCAAGGGTTCCTCCTTTGTACATCCTGTGACATCAGAGAGATATGACATAAAGCATTTTTTGACACGCTCCTCTGATTTTGTAATCTATCTACTTGAGTGCCCTTGTTCCTTAAGGAGAGGAAGGATTTGCCAGTGTCAAAACATTTTTGGGATATGGGACATACAAAACATCAGCTGAGGTTTCGGATTATTGACACCATTCCTGTGCAAAGACAGAGGGGTGACAGGGTACGCTTTTTGAAAAAACGTGAGTTGGAATGGATTTATCGCCTGAACACATTGAAACTGTATGGTCTCAATGTAGATTACAAAATATCACACATTCTATAATTGGAATTATCATGGAGTAGATAGGTCTGATTCTTTTGTAAGTATTTATTTTTATCAAGTACATGTACTGAATTAACTTTTTAGTGGTCCAATATTCATGATGAGGTATTCTCGTCTGTATTAAATAATTTTCTACAGCTTTTAATTGTTCTTATTGGATTTAATATTATTAAAAAACTTTTTTTTCTTTTTTTTCACAGACACCAAGGATTTGGGACAACGGATCATGTTTTTCTATGGGTGCTTCATCATTTACGTTCCAGTATATGTTATGTGCATAATGTTGACTCTTCCTGTACGTTATGTATGTAAAATATGTACCGTAATTTGACCGTTATAATAAAAAATGCATGTGGAATTGGGTGCAATAGTCCCTCTTATTCTGAGAACAAAGTTTAAGGGTGAGGAGTCTGTGTGACAGTTCACTAGCATGGGGATTTTCACTTTTGCATTCCCCTTTACTGCTATACGGTCTGGCATAGTTATAACTGTGCCTGTTGTTTTGAGATTAATATCTTGACTGATGGTTTAATTGATACCTTATATATTATTCATTAGGGACCTTCTTTTTTTTAAGTTGATTGTTTCCTATGATAGGGGTACATTGCGGCACTATAATGGTCTCCTTATGATTGGCAGTGTAGGAGGAGTGGTGACAGCTTCCGCGGAGATCATTGCTTGTTTATTAATGTTGCCTAGGAGATTCAATATGGCCGCCGAGAATCTCGCCACGCTACAACGTATGCGTGAGAGTTGGTTACGTCAGGAGATCCCTGCTTGTGTATTGGCGTTGCCTAAGTGCTCTACCATGGCTGTAGAGAATCTAGCAGCACTACTGCACATGCGCGAGTATCGGTAACGTCTGGAATGAGTCATCATTGCAGGACATGCGCAGAGCGTTCCTATGAGCGCCGGAAAAACACTGCCACGGTATGTGTAAGCCCCATGAATAGAAAACGTGTAAATGTGCTCAATCCCTTATCACAGGTGTACTAATGATTTAATTTACAGCTAATTATACATGTTCTGACTTTAGGATTTATGATGAAAGGTTAATTTTTTATATGCTCTTTTAATTGCAATACTGAAGTATTGGTGTACTCTTATATCACTTTTACAAGTATAGCACTGTAATTTTTTTTTACACTGTATGCATCTTAAAGGGAACCTGACCCCTCAAAGTCACCCCCAACCCTATGAATACCTGTCCCTGCACCCTCAGACATCATTTCTAGCGGTCCTTTTGTGTAAAAAATGAGTGGTGTAACATTGACAAAAAGACCATTATACACTTACAATTCTGCGACTTCTCCCTGGATAAGTTGCACAGGGCGTTCCTTGTGCGATCCTAAGCCCGCCTGAGCTGCTCATTATCAGCCCCGATGGGCGTGATAAATAATCCTACTCCTCCTCGCCCTGCTGTATGGACGTAATAGCCGGTGTGATGCTATTTGCGTCAAGTGTACCGCCGACCTCACCATGCGCCTTGCGCATGCGCGGCTTTTGCTTTACACCTAAAGGGTGTACCGACGTCACCATGACCGGATGTGATGCAAATAGAGTCACACCTGCTATTACGCCCATACAGCAGGGCGAGGAGGAGTAGGATTATTTATCACGCCCATCGGGGTGTGATAATGAGCGGCTCAGGCAGGCTTAGGATCGCACAGGGAACGCCCTGTGCGACTTATTCAGGGAGAAGAAGTCGCAGAATTGCAAGTGTGTAATGGTCTTTTTGTCAATGTTACCCCACTCATTTTTTAGACAAAAGGACCGCTAGAAAGGATGTCTGAGGGTGCAGGGACAGGTATTCATAGTGTTGGGGGTGATTTGGAGCAGTCAGGCTCCCTTTAATTGTATTAATTATTGACCCCAGGGTGGGCTTTATATACCTGTGCACTTCCTGTTGAGACTCTACTGCTTGAAAAAGACTTCTTATGAGCCGAAATGTTGCGGTCCTGAGCGAATAAAATCCACTATACACTACTTTGAAGGAAGTGCTGCTGTCCATTTTTTCAACATTGCTATAAAATGCAATAACGGGCGATCAAAACTGCGGATCCCCTCAAAAATGGTATCATTAGAAATGTTAGTTCAAGATGCAAAAAATAAGCCATCTCACAGCCCCAGATCCCAAAAATGAGAACGCTACAGGTGGCAGAACATGGCGCAAAAAGTCCATTTTTGTTTTTTTTTCAAACTTCTGAATTTTTTTTCACCACCTACATACCAGTAAAGGTATACATATTGGGTGTCTACGAACTCATACCAACCCGATGCATCACACCGTCATGTCGGTTTTACCATATAGTGAACATGGCGACTAAAATACCCAAAAAACAGACGTGTCATTGCACTTTTTTTGCAATTTCACTGCGTTTAGAATTTGTTTGCAATTTTCCTGTACACTATATGGTAAAATAAATTATTGCATATGAAAGTACAACTTGTCCTGCAAAAAACAAGCCATCATATGTCTATATTGCTGGAAAAATAAAAAAGTTCTGGCTCTTGGAAGCAGGGGAGCAAAAAAACAAAAAACGAAAAATTTCCGGGTCATGAAGGGGTTAAAAAGGGGGATTGTATTAGGGAATAGAGGGTTTTGGGAGGTGGTTGTCGTGACGCCACCCGTGGTATGTGGCTATTAATGTCCGCCGCTGCAGACCGGGACCTCTGGGGATTATAGGATGGCAGCTATGATGGTGTCGCTCCCCACAGGTGGAGCGGGTCCCCAGGGCATCTGGAGTAGGGGTTGTTAGGGTTTTGGTGGGCCAGTGGGGTTGATCTGGCTGCAGGGTAGGATCAGAGCATCTCCCAGGCAGGCTTCTGCTGCCTGCGCGGCTGTTCAGTCTACTGCCCCTCAGACGGGAAATGAACAGTCTCACAAACAGTTCTGAGTTCCAAACCCAGTTTACTTCTCTTTCTCTGCTAGCACCATAGGTTAAAGTTCAAGTACATTTGCAGTACGGGTAGTCATTAGCAACCAGGATGGCTTCTCCAGTACACCCCTTTTGTCTCCTTCCCTCTCGGGCTGTCCTTCCTCAGCGCTGCCTGCCCGCCTCACTCATGCACGCACATCCGCACACAGTGCCCCAATCCAGCAGCCATGGGTTTTGTTCAGCGACCGGCCATGCCCCCTGACCCTAGTATGGATGCCTTCTCAGCGGATTTGTCGGGAGTCGGCCACAGCTCCTCTAGGTCGCATGGCCTCCGGTTCTGTGGTTGGAGCCTGTAGTCTCCTCGCCACCTTCAGGGCCGGGTCCCTTGTGCTCGTCCTCCTCCTCCGCTTTAATTCAGATTCGGGTGCATGGATGGATTGCTCACTGCCCGCGCCCATAGGGCTCCCTTTGTCTCTCTGCAGTCCGTGGCCTTGGGACCCAGGACAAGCCTCATCGCTGCTTAAGTCCTCAGGGTCCTTCTCTACAGCTTACTCCGCCAACGTTCTTCGCCTACCGCCCTCGACTGAACTCCCACTTCCTGTGGTATTTCCCCTTTGTTTCCTTTCCTCTTCCTAATTTCCCACCCACCACCTTTCTCTCCCCACTGTCCCACTGACTGCCTGAGCCGTCCCGCTGCCTGGGTTCACCCGCTGTCCCTGGAACCGGGTGTGTTGGGTGTGTTTGTGGGTGACTGCACTTACCAACCTGGTTACTGCAGGCGGGAATACCACACCCATGGATTGGGTGCAATAACCCTCTGTGATAACCAGATCGCAGGAGTGCCACATCAGCAGTGTGATTAGCAGAATTGGTCACACTGCAGAAGTCGCACTGACGCAGAAGTGCCGGCGATCAGAGCTTCAATTGTATTTATTTTCTGAAAGACATAAGTACTATTGATTGCGCGGATCCGGCAAACGGCACCCTCTCTGAGCCAGCTGTTACCTTGACAGCCAGCTGAGTGAATCGCCGGCTCACACTACGGGGACGGCAAATTGCAGCTGTGGAGAGAGTCAGACTGCTGCATCAGGTGGCCCTACGGCGATCCCACTGACAGCTGCGCCCCAGGCATTGCCACCCCCCCACTTATGCCTCTTCATATACCCCTAGTATGCTCCCATCACAATGTATCGACATACAAATTGTCACTTCAGTGAGGAAATAGACAAATATTAATCCCACCTATTAAAGGTAGCAATCCTAAAAGTCATAATTGACTCTTTAACAAGCCTTTTCATATGACTTAGGATTTGTGCCAGATCAGAACCCCAAACTGCAGATGCTGCGTTTCAGAGTGATTGCCCCTCATCAGTGCAGTCTGTGGGAATTCTGATCTGGCTGTATGAGAGGCTAAGTGTCACGGGTTTGTCAGGAGGCAAGGATAAGACTGTAGAGGCCACTCGCAAAAGGTCCCAGTGTTTGGCCAAACAGTTCAAATCCCAAATAAATGTCTCTGTCGCTTTAAGAGGCATTTTCCTTTTTTGTGGAAGCTGGAGGTCACTAGCTCCCAGCTGATCCCTTGAGCTGTCTATATATTCCCCTTGACTCCCAGGATGCACTGCTGGTGATAGCTTGTCAGGTGTTTGGAGGAAGCTTCTCAGCTCACCAGCCTATCTTGGAGTTTCTGTTGAATTACTGTGTGGATCTTCTCAAGCTAAGTGTTTCTTCCCTTCTCTCCTTGTTTGTTTTCCCTGTGTTTATCTTTAGTTGGTATCCGGGTTGACTAGTGCTCACCCGCTCTGATCCTTATTTAGTAGTAGTTCAGGGTCAGTCAGGGAATACGTATCCTGGCGGCAACAGTTTTGGAAACTGTATAGGGACGTTAGGGAAGCCAGGTGCCAGCACTAGTATATCTAGGGGTCACCATCTCCCCTTTTGCCCTTAGCATCAGGGTGTACTCCCCCCCACCTGTCGTCGTCCAGTGCTGGGTGTCTCCCCACACCCAGCGTGACACTAAGACGAGGTCTGGGGGAACAGCTATTCTCCTTGTGGGGCAGAATACTCTCCACAAGGAGAATAGCTGTTCCTCCAGACAATGTATGGACAAAAATCCTGACCCTTTTCTCCAACATTTACATTGCATGTTTGATTATAAATGGGTGGGTATGAATTGAAACAGCCAGTCATGAGACATTTGTATATCAATGTATACAAAGCATACTGATACAATAAATACATAAATATTTTTGTGGATGTAATTATCGTTGATAGTACCATTGGTGGTACCAAATGTTTCAACTGAATCAATCGTCTCATAATTGTGAGTAGATCCTTCTGAAACCATTGGATTATGTTGTTCTTGACCAGTTTCTACTTTTCATGCTAGGCGGAACTATTATATCAAATTCATGAGAAGGATCAAATGCTAAAATTAATACAGAAGACAAAATGTTAAAATAAAATATATAAAACCTAACTCCCCACGCCTGGAAAAAATGAAACCTCTATATTATAAGAATGCACCAAAGCCAAAACGTTTATTAAGTCCTTTAGGTCTAAGTGTCCTTAATCTTTATATCCATTTCCTCGCTATCTGAGCAAGAATTTTGCTCAATTTGCCTCCTCTGGGTCCAAGAGATGCCACATCAATGCCGTGGTCTTTAATGGCCACTTTACACACACCAACTTATCTGTCCAACTTCTGAACAACTTACTGGTTGCAGTGAAATCATGGACACATTGTTCCATTTGTACACAGCCACAAAATGGAGCAATGTGTCCATGATTTCACTGCAACCAGTAAGTTACTCAGAAGTTGGAAAGATAAGTTGGTGTGTGTAAAGTGGCCCTAAGAAGGCTAGCAATACTGTGCTGCAATTGTTTAAAGTGTCTCAGTAATGTCTTCAGATGTGTCAGGTTTTCTCCGCTTTTGATTTTACTATATCACTAACATATGTTTTAGTTTGTACCCAAGGCTCACGAGTGATTAGCCAGGTATACCCCGGTTACCAGAAAATAAGACAGTGTCTTATATAAATTTTTGCTCCCAAAGAAGCACCATATTTTCAGGGCATGTCTTATTTTTTCCTGAAGAATTCACATTTATTGTTGAACAAAAAAAATGAACATTTATTATCCCCTTGCAGCCCCCAATACGGTATCCCCATCATCCCCTTGCAGTCCCCAATACTGTATCCCCATCATCCCCTTGCAGCCCCCAATAAGGAATCCCCATCATCCCTCAATATGAGTATCCTCATCAACCTCATCATCCCCCAATTTGGGTATCAGCATCAAAAGACACAAAGACACACGCACACGGGGACACACTCATACAGGGACACACACAGGGACACACAAGGACACATGACACACTGCCTCCAGGGCTGGAGAAGACTCGGGAACCAGGCGGTGACTCGTTGATCTTCTTCACCTCTTCTTCCTTTTTTTTTCACACGGATAGACGGGGGCCGAGACCCGGCCCCATGACCCTGGCAGTGTCATTTAAATAAACGGGGGTGATGTTAGGGAAAGTCTGAGGGAACAAAAGGGGTATTCGTTACACCACCTGTGGTATGCGTCCAGGGCAGCCGCCGCTGCTTTAGAACCTCTGGGGATGGTGACCGGCAGCTTTGATAGTCCCGCTCCCTGCAGACAATGCGCATTCCCCAGGGCAGTGAACTGGTATTCCCCGGCTCATACCTTGGCAGTTGGTCGCTCCATTCACAGTACTCTCAGTGTTATGGGCGGCCTCTGCGGCCGATGGTCGCCGCAAATAAAAGTCTCTCACAGCACAGCTGTAGTTCCATTACTTTTACTCAGGTGTTAAACAAGGCCACTGGGTAGGCTCCTGCCAGTCTCCGCTACTGCGCTTTTTCCAGGGTCGGATCGGTACAGTTTAAACCATGGTTGGTACCGCTACTCTCCTTTCTCGGTGTCTCAGTCTCTGGTGGGTCTCTCTCAGCGCTATAAGGGCTAGATTTCCTCTGAGGTGAGCATATCGTCACTTTGCTTCCCAGGCTCTCAATGCTCTTCGACGCACAGAGCTCAAGTACCGGTGGCCACGGGTGCTTGTAGGTCCTGGGCGCCATTAGGTCACTCTCCCGGGAGCTGCTCCCTAGTTCGTCTGCTTTCCCCAAGATGTGTCGGGTGTTCAACCACAGCTCCCTTTAGAAGTCTGGGGCCTCTGGGTTTACGGTTCCAGCATGCAGCTTCCGCATCGTCTGCAGGGCCAGGTCCCTGTCTCGTCCACCAACCCCTCTGTCTCGTCAGATTCGGGCATACGAATGCTCGCTGACTTGTCCACACCCCAAGGGTTCTTCTCCGTCTCTACCAGTCAGTTCTCCCCCTCCCATGGGCGAGCATGGTGGTGTAGCTTCAGCCCGCGGGAGTCAGCACCACACCGCCTCCACACTCCCGACTACCACTCCTCGTCAGTTGATGTTACTCCTCTGGTCTCCTTCTACTGAGTCCACTGTCTAACATTGTCCTGTCCCCCTTTTGTGGCATGGGTCCTTCCTCAGGGTCCACCCATTGTCCCAGGGGCCTGTCACTGCGTGTGTGTGTTTTGGGCTTGACTGCACCATCGCAGCACCTGAAGAACAGGGGCACTGCACTGCCTAACCGTAGGAGTGCAGTACCTCTGGTGGCGGCTTACCCGGTGGGACACCACACACACACACGGACACACACATCACAGGGGGACACACACAGGAACACTGCTCACCTGTCTGCTGCTACATTCCGGCACCCCTTTCAGCTCCTTGACCCCGCTGCTGTCATGGTGCTCGCCGTTGCATGTATTCCGGCGCCGCTCTCATTCTTGTGCCTCAGAAGCCGCCGGGCAGCCAGACATAGTCCAGTAACCAAGGGCCAATCACAGGGTAGCAGCCGCTAGGCGGCCAGTCACAGACTGCTGCCGGGCAGCCAATCACAGGCCAGCAGCTGATGTAATTTGCCGACATTAGCTGCTAACCTGTGATTGTCTCTTGGTTGCTGGATTGTGATTGGCTGCCCGGCTGTACGGTACCCGGCATAAGGATGACAGTGGTGCCAGAATACATGCATCAGTGGGCACCGGGACAGCAACGGGCATCAGAACAATGGCGGGGGCCTGGAGGATGACTCACAGCTGCATACCCTGGACTTCTGATCGGTGGGCATTCAGTATTGCAATATACTGGTATGCCTTATTTTCAGGGAGGTGCCTTATATTCAGCAGGGCAGCAACCCCCCACTACGTCCCTATTTTCGGGGGGGCGCCTTATTTTCAGGGAAACACGGTATAAATATACAAAGCAAAAAAACTGCACAGCACTCAAGACACAATGTGAACTGGTGCTAGCAGTGACGCTGGGTCAAATACGAAGAAAAAAATGTCTCTGCAGCACACAGCTACTAACAATATCGTACATATGCTAACAAGCAAAAATGAGAAAAAATTTTAAAAACCTACATTTTTTCAAAAAACTCATTATTCTTAATTTTTATTTTCTGGGGGTCTTAGTACATACTTTGGCCAATGTCTGCTTGCTCACCAACCACGTCACGGTGCCCCCAGGTCTGATGAGTCCTGCGCTGACATCCCTTTCCTCCTTTTCCTCCCTGTTCCACTGTTAGGTGGGTGGACACCATCTCAACCTCAGACCATCTGTGGGTGATGAGGGTGCTAAGTGCAGTCATGGAGCCAGCAACTCCATATCTTATACACAAAGCAAAAAACTGCACAGCACTCAAGACACAATGTGAACTGGTGCTAGCAGTGACGCTGGGTCAAATACCAAGAAATAAATGTCTCTGCAGCACACAGCTGACATTGGCCAATGTATGTACTAAGACCCCCAGAAAATAAAAATTAAGAATAATGAGTTTTTTGAAAAAAACGTAAGTTTTTAAAAAAAAATTCTCATTTTTTGCTTGTTAGCATATGTATGATATTGGTACATATCAGGATCGGGATCAGGGCCATTCAGGGTTCCTAGACTAGGGTCAGACTAGTCTTCCCTGGTCACTCTGCCCATACCTGCCATTCCCTCATCAGCATTCTCACTACACCATGACAGAAACGTTACCAATTCAACATACTGTCCTTCGGCATTTCCTCAGCACCCCCAGTTTTCTCCAAATTCATGGCAGAAGTACCCCCAGTTTTCTCCAAATTCATGGCAGCCTACATTCGTCAACAAAGTGTCACGTTGCCGTTGGACTCAGTGGCTGGTGTTCCTGCCTCAGCCACTGGGAGGCACCGAATTCCTTTGGCTGATGGTGTCAGTGATAGGAAGGCCATGTCCTCACATGGACCTGCTGCTTCGACGTCTGCCTCTTGAGGGGTGCCGCTGTGTTTCTCCTGTGGGTGATGTTGGTTGCAGAAGAGAGGGTCCTGCAGAGGCATCTGATAAGCGCAGCCTTCATTCTTCTGTCAGAAGTGGGCTGGTTGATGCCAGTCGTGCATCACCATCTGGTCTGGCTCTAGGGGCGGTCCGGATGAAATCATCAGGCTATGAGCTCCAGCCTATGGGAGGTAACCACACCCTTCAAATACCTTGGAGGCTGTCTTGCAGGCCGTCAGATATAGTCTTGGTTCCCCAGTGATCTAGTGTGTGTTTGGTTTTGACTCTGACCTTTGCCTGGATTTTCGACCCGGCTTCAGCCTGAGGATTTGTTACCTTTGCTGCCCTGCCGGTTTTGACTCTGACCTTTGCCTGGATTTTTGACCTTGCTTCAGCCTGATGATTTGGTGCCTTAGCTGCCCTCCCGGTTTGACTCGGACTCCTGACTACGTTTTCGGATCCTGTTTTTTATTCCCTTCCTGGCGACCTTCCTGCTCCGGTCCGCTGCTCATCATAGGAAGTACCTCCTGGGCTCAGCTGTAATTCCAGATCCCTGTATAGCGGTAAAGGATCTCGGGGTTTCTCGGGGTGCTGCCTTGCCAGAAGCTCAGCCTCACAGCAGGTGGTCATCACACAAGGAATATGTATCGTCCCCTATCTGGACGATCTTCTTCTGATTGCAAAAACAAAGGGTAAGCCGGCACTGACCTGTTGGCGACTCATGGTACTGGTTCACCAGGGTGGCGTAATTCCTCTGCTTGTGGTGCTCAGCTGGAAAGCATAACAGTTCATGAATGCAATAAGTAGGCAGAAAGCGGCATTCACACGAGCATGTTTTCAATTGAGGCTAATTTATTGTAGATCCATGGGGTTAAGGTGCAGTGAGGGCGGTGACAGGGTCCTGTCACCCCCCTCCTTGCACATTAACCCCATGGATCTACAATAAAGTAGCCTCAACTGCAAACATACTCATGTGAGTGCCGCTTTCTGCCTACTCATTGTACTTCTTCTGATTGCACCAACTGCCTCGGTTCTCAGGGATCACATCTGAGAAAAAAAATCAGAACTACTTTCCACCCTAACATCTCTCAAATATTAGACTTCCTTCAGAGAGGTCTAGTAATGGGTCTCAAATCAAGCACCTTAAAAGTACAGGTTTCAGCCTTAAGTGCTATATTTGATCAGATCTTAGCGGATCATAGGTGGATTAGATGCTTCATGACTTCAGCCTCTAGACTCTGTCCTACCCTTCAGTCATTAGTCCCCACCGGGGATCTCAATATTGTCCTCAAGGGTCTTTCTCAATCTCCATCTGAGCCTTTATCTTCTTGTAACATTCAGAATCTCTCCTACAAAACTGCCTTCCTCGTTGCCATTACTTCAGCTAGTTGGGTGGGAGAGCTACAAGCCCTTTCCATAAGGGAACCCTATTTAAGGATACTAAAGGATAGGATTCTCCTTAGACTAGATCCATTCTTCTTGCCAAAGGTGGTCTCTTCCTTCCATAGATCTCAAGAGATCGTCTTACCTTCCTTTTGCCAAAATCCGTCCAACAGTAAGGAAGAAGTGTTTCGTTCCCTAGATGTATGTAGGGCGGTATTACATTACCTCAATCTTGCCAAATCCTTCAGATTAGACCAGAACCTTTTTATCCAACCCTCAGGTAGGAACAAGGGTAAAAAAGTATCTAAAAGGACAGTTGGATTACACAAAATATTCGTGAGACTTATCTTAGTCAGGGATTTTCCCCTCCTGAAGGGTTGGCTCCCTATTCCACGAGATCCATGTCTGTAACCTGGGCTGAATGGGCAGATACTTCAATTGAGTGATTGCAGAGCTGCTATGTGATCCTCCATGAATAGGTTCGTCAGACATTATTGGCTGGATTTTTCATCTGTTCAAGACTTGGCCTTTTTCAAGAAGGTGCCGTTATCCCACCCTAAGGAGATAGGTTGGTATTTCTCCTATGCTGTCATGGAAGGTGATTGTAGAAAACAGAATTACCGTAGATCAACCGGTAATTCCTTCTCTAAGAACCTTCCATGATAGCACCATTTCCCTCCCTATTTCTATTTCCTAGAGTTATTCTTGGATTTAAAAAGTTTCTATGCTATGGTGATATGTTATAAGACACTGGTGCCTGGGACATGGGAGGGGTTTTTAACCTCTTTGTGTGTCCTGTCCCCCATTAGGACGTAGTGACATCCTCCTATACTGTTGTGGAAGGTTCTTAGAAAAGGAATTACTGGTAGGTCTATGGCTACGTTCAGACATTGCCTTTTTTGGCGCTTTTTGCCACGTTTTGCGGCCACGCAAAGAAGCATCTAAAAAAACATGGTGCATTCACACACCGCATTTTTTTGCGGGCGCACTTCTCCCCCAAAAGCGCAGGGGAGAAGTGATGTCACATAGGGGAGGAAGAATCCTGTGTTCCTCCCCTGTGTGACATCTGTGACAACCCTTTTTGGGTTTCGCAGTGTATTAATATACACTGCGAAACTTAAATAAAAGTAATCCAAATGTCTTAAAAACAATAAAAATCAAATACTTACCCTCTGCCGGGTGTTCGAGTTACCGGGAGCCGAGACATCCACATGTACTGACCTTCCAGGACCTGCCAAGATCTGTGATTGGCCGCTCACGGTCATGTGATATGTGACGTGCATATGACATGATCGCGAGCAGCCAATCACAGATCTTGGCAGGCCCTGGAAGGAAAGAAGATGTGGATGTCTCAGCTCCGGATAACCCAAACACACGGCGGAGGGTAAGTATTCAATTTATTTTATTTTTCATACCATTTAGATAACTTTTATTTAGGTTTCACAGTGTATATTAATACACTACAAAACCCAAAAGGGGTTGTCACAGATGTCACACAGGGGAGGAACACAGGATTCTTCCTCCCCCGTGTGACATCACATCCTGCAGTGCTGACATTATAAGCGCTGGAATTGCGCATTGTCTGAACGGCGATGCGTAATTCCAGGGGGTATAATGACTCCTATGGGAGAAAGCGCAGGTGCACTTGGGTAAAGAATTGACATGGATTCTTTTTACACGCACGCTTTCTCCCATAAAAGCGCAGTGAATATTTACGCAGTGTCTGCACGGCAAAAGTGAAAGTCCATTCACTTTGCCAGCAGACGCAGGTGCACTTTTTTGAAAAGCACGCGTAAAAAAGCACACACTGTAAACGTAGCCTAATTCATTTTTTTTTTTTACAATATTAATTAGATCCTGCCACTTTTTATTGTATGACATGATCAAACGCACTTGATTGTTTTGTGTATTAGGACCTTTAGTTTGATTGTAAAGATATTTCTGGATGTTATTTTGCTCTCACATATCCCCAGAGTGCCTGTCTGTTGCTGTATCCTCTTTTATTCCGTCTTCTTTGAAGGTCCTCTGACTGTATTTAAAAAAATTTGTTGTCCAAGCATCTCCTTTTTCTCTGTAAAAATTGACTGATCCGGGATACCTCAAATAGTTGCAGGTGGGTTAAAAAAACTTACTTGGAGAAAAAGTTAGTAGCTCTAGATTTCCTGTACACATCTGTGGAAAGATCGCCATTAGGAAGTGTGTGTATTTCAATATCAACAATTCACAGTCTCTCCCTGCTTTGTAGGTACGTTTGATACTGAAATCATAATAATTAATTTTTTCCATCAATCGATCTAACTGTGCTATGGTTCCTTCCAAAATGAACCAAAAATCATCAATATAGCCCATCTAATGATATGTGTTCTGTACATGGCAATGGTTCACCGATGAAAATCTCTCATTCCCAGGTCCCCAGTAAGAGATTAGCGTAGGATTAAACACCACAAGCTGCCATAGCTGTGTCCTGCAATTCCAAATATATTTTTGGTTGAAAATAAAACAAATATATGTCAGTGCAAACCCAAAAAGTAAAAATAACAATTCCACCATGCCAGATTCATTGCTGCTGGATTTCAACAACCAAGCAGTTGCTTTTAGACCATCGGTGTATCTAATAGAGGTATACAGTGACTCTATATCAGCTTTATGTCAACCTGTTGAGTAATGTCAAAGATTAGGTAACTTGCTTCATGGTTGTATGGGCAATGTGCTTTACAGCACTGTAGCCAATGTCTGCTATTGATGTCATAGCAATATGTCCTTGATAGGCATGGGGAACCTAATCCATATATCCAAACACATTTACCTGTGATCTATTAAACTGAAAGTACACTGGGAATATAAACGATATAACAATTACAATACTAGTGTAATGAGGTGAACAATTCAGACTGCCGCATTGAGATGGACATAGAATTGGACTTTGTTTCCGCACTTGTCCACCAGGGGGCATTAGTGGACTGTACAATCACAGAGGGTGGAAATCCCCCACCATCTCTTTTGTTTACCCAGGAAGAGAAACAGAGCAGTGCAGACTCAGAGTTCAGCAAGGACAGACCTGTGTGTGGTGTCTCCCGACATAGGGCTCTTTTGCAGCCGGATTCTTGGGAAGAAATACCCCGTGAAAATCGTTGCTGCAACCCCCGGTCTGCAGGACCTTGTCTTACCGAGGGTCCAACTCAAATTCAGGACATTGCCTCCGGAATTCAGGACATTGCCACCGGATTACATGTGCAGGGGCTGTGACCGACATAAGGGAGCCATCTGTGCTACTGTGATCTCCTTTCTGGTGATCGGTGTGCCCCGGGACAAAGAGAGAGACTAACAAAAACCTGTTACCTGCGGAAGAAGACCGAAGAGGAGGACTGAGGAATTTCCCCCTTCAGCACTGCACCGGGACCCGTCATCGTGAGACCCCAGGCCTGCCACGTGGGAGCGACATCTTCTTCCGTGATAGACTGGTACGTGATTTGAGGGAAAGTTAGGGAAAGATATCTCCATTTTGTGTGTTGTCTTTTTCTTCTTCTTGCTGCGCACCCGGATAAAGTGAAGATCCAGAGACTCCACCATATACATGTGTGCAGCTAGATCGGTTGACTGTGTTATTGATATGTTTTACAGTAAGGAAATGTTACCACCGGTCGCTACATCTGGCGTAGTCGGCAGGATGTGTGATCAACAGAATCTCCTCCCGGTAGTAACTTATAACCGGACAGCCCCCCCGGTATCTATTGTCAATCAGGTGAGGAAGTTTAACGGACGGAACGATCCTGTAACTGAATGGACCGAACAACTTAAGATAGTGGGGGAGATGTATAACATTGATCCTAAGACCTTAGCAGAAATGGCCATGCTAACATTAGAGGGGGAAGCGTGGACAACAGTCAGGCTGGAGACGGTTAGGGGCCGGCGTACGTTGGATGACTTTGTGCGGGTGCTGGAGAACACCTATGGGCCGACCACATATGCGGGAACATTACGGTATATGTTCTTCCGGCGTACTCAACTCGAGTCGGAGGACATCCCTCAATATGCCAACGCCCTCCAAGTACTGCTTGAACAAGCCTGCAGAAAAGGAGAACAGATAGCTAGTACGGGCGCCCGTGACCTGGTGTTGAGAGATCAATTCGTGACTGGATTAAGAGACCCATACCTTAACCGCTCACTGCAAGATCTACTCCGGATAAATCTGGCCCTTACGTTCGCTGAAGTTAAGCAAGAAGCGATAGAACGTTCGAGAGGACCTGTTATGGAGGCCCAGACTTATACCGCGGCTTGCAGGTCCATAACTGGTGTCAGAACCCCGAACAGTGACACGGAAGAACTGAAGCAGATGGTGGCAGAATTGCAGAAACAGGTGTTGCAGCTCACCCTGGACCAACAGGCGGACAGGCAAGTGAGACAACAACCCGGCCGGACGATGGGAAGATGCTGGACATGCGGTGATCCCCGCCATAGAGCAAACCGTTGCCCCCAGAACGTTCAAGTCCATCCACGGGCCGATATACCAGAACCAGCAAGTCATGCCCCACAACAGCGGCCACCTTTAAACTAGACGCCCCTGCCAAAGAGGCTCACTCGGCAGGGGAGGTCAAGGAGAGGGGTGTAGGAAAACAGAGCCAGCAACGGAACAAACTTGCATCAAACAGCCCTACCCTGGAAGTATTATTGGAAGGGACCGCCGTGCAAGGATTAATGGATACTGGGTCTCAGGTATCCACCATCTCCGAGCAGTTTTACGAAGAGTATCTGAAGCCGCGGGTTGCCTATGACCCTGATACTACTATCAAGATCAAAGCAGCCAATAATCTACCCATTCCGGTGACGGGAGTTGCCTGGATGAACACCGAAGTGTGTGGGCAAGATCTCGGGAAGAGAGGGATAATCGTGGTCAGGGAAGGCTGTGGATCAGAAACGCCCATGATTATTGGGATGAACATCTTGAAAGACCTGAATCTTGTGTTGGTTACCAAGAGGGGCCCAAGTACTGGCAAGAAGTGACCACACATAGGGCCACCCGCCGAGCCTTCCAACAAGTGGTCCGGACCTGCAATCTCCAGCGAATGACAGAAGAACAACTGCCGCTGGCCACGATCACCGTACCCCGCCATACTAGGATAACTTTACCTGCTGAGAAGGAGACCGTTATCTCGCTACCCCTTAGCACCACAAGACATCTCGAAGGCGTGGAGGTGCTGATTGAGCCGCGCACCCCGAAGGAAGGGAAGCTGAACCCCCTAGTTGCTCGAACGCTAGCCGTTGTGAGAAAGGGGAGGATTCCTGTCAGGCTGGGTAACACGGCTAACGTGAGCGTTGACCTAGAGGCTGGGACACAACTCACCCGAGTTTACGCCCTAACCGAAGAGGTGAACCCTATGAACCCCCTCCAGTTTGCACCGTCTACAGAGGGAGATTGGACAGTGACGGTCTCTGCCATGGCCGCTGTCGCGGGTGACGTCAACGCGGGGCGAGAACTACGAGAAAGTGCCAGTTGGACATATCCCAATACTCCAACCAAGAAGTGTCCCAGGTAGAAGAGTTACTTCAAGAGCACCAGGCGTCCTTTGCCCGGCATGACACTGACTTTGGATGCACCCCCAGTATCAAGCACGAAATCCCCACAGGTGATACCGCTCCTATCCGTGACAGGTACCGCCAAATACCTCCCCAACAATACCAAGAAGTGAAAAATCTCCTGAATTCCATGTTACACGCTGGAGTGGTACGAGAAAGCCAGAGCCCCTGGGCTGCACCAGTGGTGATAGTCAAGAAGAAAGACGGGTCCCTGAGGTTCTGCGTGGACAACCGCCGTTTGAATGCTTGCACCATCCGAGACTCATACCCTTTACCAAGGATCGAAGAATCCCTGACAGTCCTGAAGAAAGCTAAATATTTTTCGTCATTGGACCTGGCCAGCGGCTATTGGCAGGTACCCATGCACGAGAAAGATAGAGAAAAGACTGCTTTCATCCTACCCATGGGCCTGTACGAGTTCGACCGGATGCCCTTTGGTCTGAACAACGCGCCAGGGACCTTCCAGCGACTGATGGAGCGCTGCCTGGGGGACTTCAACTTTGACTTCACCCTCATTTACCTGGACGACATCGTAGTCTATTCGGCCACATTTGAAGAACACCTGCAACAGCTGGGCCGTGTGTTTCGTAGGCTGAGAGAACATGGCCTGAAGTTGAAACCCAGCAAGTGCCGTCTTCTGCAGCCCGAGATCAATTACCTGGGTCACCGGATCTCGGCCGAAGGTGTACAGCCGTCTTCGGAGAAAATAGCCGCCGTGCGGGACTGGCCACAGCCTACGAACGTCAGAGAGGTCAGGGCCTTCCTGGGGTTGGCCGGTTACTACCGCCGGTTCGTAAGAAACTTCGCCCGGCTTGCTGCACCCTTGCACGAACTGCTTCGAGGGACCACCAACGGCCCCAGAGGACGACCCATCAGCTGGGGACCCAGCCAGGAAGAATCCTTCCAAGCCCTAAAGGGTGCCTTGACTTCACCTCCCATCCTTGCATATGCAGACTACAATCTCCCTTTCCACATACATACCGATGCCAGCCTACAAGGTCTAGGGGCAGTACTTTCACAAGTACAAGAAGGCAAGGAGCGTGTCATAGCCTATGCCACTCGATCCCTACACGAGGGCGAGAAGAACCCCACCAATTATAGCTCGTTCCGGCTGGAGCTGTTGGCCCTAACGTGGGCTATGGCGGAGAAATTTGCAGGATACCTCACAGCGACGGAAGTACTGGTCCTGACCGACAACAACCCGTTGGCCCACTTAGAAAATGCGAAGCTCGGAGTCATGGAGCAGCGTTGGATGGCTCGACTCTCTAAGTTCAACTACAAGATCAAATACAGGGTTGGGGCTGAGAATCAAAATGCGGACAGCCTGTCTAGAGTGTCATACCCCTTACTCACCAGAGATCGGGATGAAGAACTAGAAGGAGACGAGACGCCCGACTTTGCAAGGCTTGCCCAACAGATGATGGATTACCTCCAGTTCGTTGTGGGCGAAGTTGGAACTCCAGTGGGGGTCACACCATGTTCACAAGAGTGGTGCAGGCTCCAGGACCAGAACCCTGAATGGGCCCTACTCAAGCAATGGGTGAAGCAACAGCAGAAGCCCTCCTCCGAAGCACGGTCACAACTGTCTACTGGAACCTTGACCCTGCTCAGCCAGTGGGACCGGCTGGTTCTGAGAGAAGAAGTACTATACCGGAAGGTTCTCTTGTCTCACATGCTGGAGAAATGCACACAAGTTGTAGTACCTGCTCAGTTAGCCCGTGAGATGGTGGCCGAAGCCCGCAAAAGGAATGGACACCTCGGAGTAGTTAAGACCTTTCGGTGGATTCAACAATCTATCTATTGTCCGGGGCTCCGCAAGCTGGTCGAAGACATCTGCAGAACCTGTCGCACCTGTGAACTGCACAATTCCACTGAACAGCGTGCACCTGTCCAGACGATTAAAACCTCCAGGCCTCTTGAGCTGTTGATGGTGGACTATCTGCTGATCGGGACGGCGAGCAGTGGCTATCAATACTGCCTAGTCATGGTGGACCACTTCACAAAATTCGCCGTCGTTGTTGCTACCAAGGACCAGACGGCCGAATCGGCTGCACAGGCCATCTGTCGACAGTTCATCCACGTCTATGGATGTCCGGAGAGGTTACACTCCGACCAGGGGGCTTGTTTCGAAGGCAGAGTCATCGAGGAGCTGCATCGGATGTATGGGATCCAGAAGTCGAGGACCACTCCTTACCATCCACAAGGGAACGGTGCATGTGAACGCTTTAACCGGACCCTACTCCAGCTGATCCGCACCTTAGCCGAAGATAAGAAAGATCGATGGCCCCAATTCCTTCCAGATCTAGTATGAGCCTACAACAACCAGGTCCACTCCGTGACTGGCTACACCCCACACACCCTTCTCTTTGGCCGCCCAGGAAAAGAGGTTCATGACCTGAACCTATTCCGCCCAGAAGAAGATGTCTGCCATAACTACCCCTCCTGGCTAAATGCTCACCGACAGAAGATGGAGACTGTACACCGGCTGGTGAGTCAACAAATCCGGGGCCAGATACATGCTGACCCACTCCCCGTGCAAGAGAAACCCTTAAAGTTGGGACAGCTAGTCTTGCTCCGTATTAGGAAGCCTCAAGGGAAACTTCGAGCCAAGTGGGAGACTGAAGTCTACCGGGTAATCGAACGCCCTTACCCCAATGGACATGTATACCGAGTGCGGGGTGAAGACAGCCGCAGCACCCACACTGTGCACCGAAATATGTTGCGCCCCTGCCGTTCCCGGCCTGACTCCCCTCCCACAGTAACCGGAGGGGGTGACGCTGCTGACATGACTGACGTCACGGACATTTCTCAACATAGAGATCACGTCGACTCTGAGACCGGTGACCCACCTACACAGACCAGTCCCTCTCCCGGAGTACTGACTGGAGTGGGGCGTAAAGACAGTGACGAGGAGGGGAACAACCGACCCTTGCGACGCACTGACCGCACCACTGCTGGGATCCCGCCCGGACGGTCTTACAGGGACCAGTATGTATGGCCCACCTCTCAACCAACCCCTGCGACATCTACAGCCATCACTGCCTTGGAGCCGGCGGTTGTTGACAGGGACTGCCAACCTTTAAGTGGGGGGTATGTAATGAGGTGAACAATTCAGACTGCCGCATTGAGATGGACATAGAATTGGACTTTGTTTCCGCACTTGTCCACCAGGGGGCATTAGTGGACTGTACAATCACAGAGGGTGGAAATCCCCCACCATCTCTTTTGTTTACCCAGGAAGAGAAACAGAGCAGTGCAGACTCAGAGTTCAGCAAGGACAGACCTGTGTGTGGTGTCTCCCGACATAGGGCTCTTTTGCAGCCGGATTCTTGGGAAGAAATACCCCGTGAAAATCGTTGCTG
This sequence comes from Allobates femoralis, assembly GCA_033576535.1. NCBI lineage: Eukaryota > Metazoa > Chordata > Amphibia > Anura > Aromobatidae > Allobates > Allobates femoralis. Next base: position 602,048,066 of record JARQOC010000003.1, on the reverse strand, counting down.
CAACCCCCGGTCTGCAGGACCTTGTCTTACCGAGGGTCCAACTCAAATTCAGGACATTGTCTCCGGAATTCAGGACATTGCCACCGGATTACATGTGCAGGGGCTGTGACCGATATAAGGGAGCCATCTGTGCTACTGTGATCTCCTTTCTGGTGATCGGTGTGCCCTGGGACAAAGAGAGAGACTAACAAAAATCTGTTACCTGTGGAAGAAGACCGAAGAGGAGGACTGAGGAATTTTCCCCCTTCAGCACTGCACCGGGACCCGTCATCGTGAGACCCCAGGCCTCATCGACATCGAGCGACATCTTCTTCCGTGATAGACTGGTACGTGATTTGAGGGAAAGTTAGGGAAAGATATCTCCATTTTGTGTGTGTTGTCTTTTCTTCTTTTTGCTGCGCACCCGGATAAAGTGAAGATCCAGAGACTCCACCATATACATGTGTGCAGCTAGATCGGTTGACTGTGTTATAGATCTGTTTTACAGTAAAGAAATGTTACCACCGGTCGCTACACTAGTTTTATACGTCTGCAATAAAGAGACATTTGCACGCCTGGTAAAACGGCTTTATATAACTTTCAGCCCAACCGAATCGTAGACACTATGTAAGTAGAGATAAAACATTTGGGCGTAATATAGGCGCAGACATGCACCAATATTACGCATGTGTGAAACTGGCCTAATGTGTCCCTACTTCAATTTTCCTACATAATGACCTTTGCGTTTTCATTGGCTGTAAGCCATAATCATCAACATTAACAGAAATAAACACTTGAAATAGATCACTGTTTGTAATGACTCTATATAATATATGTGTTTCACTTTTTGTATTGAATTTCTGGGGAAAAAACTTTTTGATGATATTCTAATTCATTGAGATGCACTCTCAGTCTGTTGGTAAGTATTCACCAAGACTGATGGGCTTGACTCAAACACTCACTCCCAGGGGCGGACTGGCCCACCGGAGGTTCGGGAGAATCCCGGGGTGCCCCGAGACTTCATGGCCAGGCCCCCCAAGCCCTGCCCCCCTACCCCCCTGGGTCCTGTATGGAGAGGTGAGGGCCTCCCCACCTGTAATAATCGCTAATCATATCAGCTCACTGCCGATATGATTAGTGATGGCGCCTCTTTGCAGCGGTAGAGCAGGGAGAGCGATCTCCCTCCTTTGCCTCCTGTCACAGTGCCGCTCTGACTCCTCTGCAGCACGATAAGCGCTGGCGCGTGCGCAGTAAGTCAGACATTCTCCGGGCGATGTCGTCATCGCCCGGAGACTGTCTGACTTCCTGCGCACGCGCCGGCGCTCATCGCGTTGCAGACGACGGACCTGGCGTCGCCCCAGGCCAGGCTGCAGCTGCTGAACAGCGCTGCTTGAGTATGGAAGGGGAGGGGGGAAAGGCTAGTGACTGAAGAGATGGGATCATCAGTCACCAGCCAGGGGCCAAGTGTCCTAGACAGTGCTCCACCATCACATCTTTGCTGCTCTGGCTGGGAGCCCTGTAGAGGCTAGCATCGGGTGCCTGGGGCTGCCAGGCCCCTGGGTGCATGGTGGTGCAGGCCCCTGGGTGCCTGGTGATGCCTGGTGCTGCCGGGCCCCTGGGTGCCTGGTGCTGCCGGGCCCCTAGGTGCCTGGTGGTGCGGACCACTGGGTGCCTGGTGCTGCCGGGCCCCTAGGTGCCTGGTGGTGCAGGCCCTGGGTGCCTGTTGCTGCTGGGTGCCTGGTGCTGCCGGGCCCCAGGGTGCCTGGTGCTGCTGGATGCCTGGTGGTGCTGGTGCTGCCGGGCTTCTGGGTGCCTGGTGCTGCTGGGCCCCTGGGTGCCTGGTGGTGCGGGCCCCTGGGTCCCTGGTGCTGCCAGGCCCCTGTGTGCCTGGTGCTGCCAGGTGCCTGGTGGTGCCTGATGCTACCTGGTGCTTCTGGGCCCCTGGGTGCTTGGTGGTGCCTGGTGCTGCTGGGCCCCTGGGTGCCTGTTGGTATGGGCCCCTGTGTGCCTGGTGTTGCTGGGCCCCTGGGTGCCTGGTGGTGCCTGGTGCTGTCAGGCCCCTGGGTGCCTGGTGGTGTGGGCCCCTGTGTGCCTGGTGCTGCTGGGCCCCTGGGTGTCTGGTAGTGCAGGCCCCTGGGTGCCTGGTGCTTCCGGACCCCTGATTGCTTGGTGGTGCCTGGTGCTGCTGGGCCCCTGGGTGCCTGGTGGTGCAGGTGCCTGGTGGTGCCTGGTGCTGCCGGGGGATTGGGTGCCTGGTGCTGCCAGGGGCCTGGTGGTGCCTTATGCTGCCAGGGGCCTGGGTGCCTGGTGCTGCTGGGTGCCGCCGGGCACCTGGTGCTGCCTGGGTGCCTGGTAGTGCGGGCCCCTGGGTGCCTGGTTCTGTGGTGTCTGGTGATACCGAGTGCCTGGTGCTGCCTGGGTGCCGCCTGGTAGTGCTGTGTGTCTGGTGCTGCCGAGTGCCGGGTGCCTGGTGCTGCTGGGTGCCGGTGGGTGCCAGAGACTGGGAGCCGCAGAGGAAGAAGCTGCCGGGTACCTGGTGCTGGAGACGGGAGCCGCAGAGGAAGAAGCTGCCGGGTGCCTGGTGCAGGAGACCGGGAGCCGCATAGGAAGAAGCTGCCGGGTCCCTGGTGCCAGAGACCAGGAGCCACAGAGGATGAAGGTGCCGGAGACTGGGAGCTGCAGAGGAAGAAGCTCCCGGGTGCCTCATGCCGGGTACCTGGTGCCTGAGATCGGGAGCTGCAGAGGAAGAAGCTGCCGGGCGCATGGTGCCAGTGACCGGGAGTCGCAGAGGAAGAAGCTGCTGGGTGCTGGGTACCTGGTGCTGGAGACCGGGAGCCACAGAGGAAGAAGATGCCAGGTGCCTGCTGTCGGGTGCCTGGTGCCGGTGAGCGGGAGACTAGGAGCTGCAGAGGAAGAAGTTTTCTGGTGCCCGATGACTGGTGCCGGCAAGCGGGAGACCGGGAGCCGAAGAGGAAGAAGCTGCTGGGATCAGTAGTGTGGAGTCAGGTAAGGCGCTGTTACAGCCGAAGATAGCAGCCTGGGGGGGGACAGAGTGGGATGGATGAATGGAGCGGCCTAGAAGAGGGGCAGAATGGGATAGATGGATGGATGGAGCGACCTGGAAGAGGGGGCAGATTGGGATGGATGAGTGGGGGGCGGCATGGAAAAGGGGAGAGAACAGGATGGATGGATGGATGGATGGGGGCGCAGCATGGAAAAGGGTGAGAATGGGTTGCATTGACCAGGGGGGTGGCATGAAAAAGGGGGAGAAGATGGATGGGGTAGAAGGTACATGGATGGTTTGGTGGATGGGGGAGAAGGTACATGGATAGATGGAGGGATAGAGGGAGAAGGTACATGGATGGATGGGGAGGAGAAACTATATGGAACGTGGGGGGAGAAGCTACATGTATTACCAATACACACACTAACACTATATACAGAGTTCCTGTGTATAATGTCAATGGTGATCATTGCATTACCTGTACACTGACACTATTTACAGAGTTCCTGTGTATAATGTCAATGGTGATCATTGCATTACCTTTACACTGACATTATATACACAGCTTCTGTGTATAATGTCACTGGTGATGACTGTATAACTTGTACACTATATACAGAACTCCTGTGTATAATGTCACCGGTGATCACTGTATTACATATACACTGACATTATATACAGAACTCCTGTGTATAATGTCACTGGTGATCACTTTATTACCTGTAGACTGACCCATTATACAGAGCTTTTTTACATTTTTATTCATTTAGTATTATTTGTCACTGTGGTGGCATTATGTGCACTGCTTTGGTCATGACGGTATTTGTCCCTTGTATGTGCTATTATTCGGTCACTATGTGGGTGGTAATATCTGGTCTCATGATGTGGCAGTATTTATACCTTGTATGTGGTAGCATTTGATCACTATGTGGTGGTATTATGTGCTTTGGTCATGGTGTGACGGTATTTGTGCCTCGTATGCGGCATTATTTGGGCACTAAATGGTGGTAATATATGATCTGGTCACGGTGTGGTGGTATTTCTGCCTTCTATCTGGTATTATTGGTCGTGGTAGAGTAGATTGTGGTCGGTCATTTGTTTTGTCTGATATCAATAAGTGGAAACTTCTTTTTTTCCAATAGATATTAAATACGTGGATGTTTAACCCCTCCCTGTCCTGAGACACAGCAGCAAAGATGCAGTTAAGCTGGCTTCACATTTGTGCGCGATGTGCGCTGTGAGCGCAGCGTACTTGAGCGCAGCAAGATGCAGGCACTATACGCTCCTATATTTAACATAGGAAACATAGTGCCTGTGTGTACCTGCGCTCAGCTGCATTTGCATTCGGCTGCGCATAATTTGTGCACATGCCGAATGCAAAATGTTGCATTTTTTGTGCGTAGCTGTGTGCTTGCTTTATGCGCATGCAGACAGCCGCGCACAAAAAATGACTGAGAGTGCATCTGTGCGCATTGCCATCTGCTGGCAAGCACACAGACGAAGCGGAAGATGACCTCCTCCGAGGTCATCTACAGGTGATCTACATTCTCTTCTTCTTTCCTCTTCTTTCTTCTTCTTCTTCTTTCCTCTTTTTTCTTCTTTCCTCTACTTCTTGCATCTTCTTTCTTTTTCTTCTGTCATCTTCTTTCTTCCTCCCTGCCGCCTCTGCTGTCACTGGTTTAAAATAGCCGGTGGGAAGGCCAGCAGTGAAAACACTTCACCGCCGGCTTTTTTGCCCCGCTAATTCAAATGATCAGCAGCTGATCATTTGAATTAGCAGGGCGGAAAAGCCAGCGGTGAAGTGTTTTCACCGCTGGATTTCCCGCCGCTATTTTAAACCAGTGGCAGCGGCAGCGGCAGGGAGGAAAAGATCAGCGTCGGCGGCCGGGAGGAGAAGATCTCTGCCGCTAATCTCCGCCTCCTGGCCGCCGCCGCTGATTGGGTGGCCGGGCACACTCACAGTGACATTTCATGTGAACGCAAGCAATCACCGCTGCGTTCACATGAAAGTGTTTGCGTTCGGCACTGCATATGGGTATGTGCAGCATACGCTGTAGTGCCAAACTCATATGTGAAGCCTGCCTTAGGGCCACGTCACACACACAGATATTTGTGCAGATATTGGTCACAGATCTCTGGTTGTAGTGAAATTATGGACACATTAATCCATTTATATACAGCCACAAAATGGAACAATGTGTCCATGATTTCACTGCAACCAGAGATCTGTGAACAATATCTGCACAAATATCTGTGTGTGTGACGTGGCCTTACATAGGTTCGCCAGAGAAAGCAAATTGAGCATTTAGTGAGATTTTCACTCCATATTTATAAGACAAAACCAGGAGAGGGTGAGAAATGCAGAAAACATTACCTCTGATTGCTCCACTCCTGGTTTTGTCTTACAAATACTGAGGAAAAAACTAACCAAATGCTCAAAGTGCCACATTCTTCTGATGGTGCGGATTCCACCAATAATAAGTGATCACCTTCCTAACCTGTGCATTGCTGATAACTTGTTTTCACCAAAAAATCCATTTAATGCAAACTACAGTATTTGTACATCCCAGTAATAGTGAGCGCACAGTGATGTGTAGGAGCTGCCTGTGTTTTACAGTCCGCGCTACACTATAATAGGTATAGCGGATAACAGGTATTTATATATGGCTGAAGAATGGGTGGGCCCGGGTGAGTGGGCCCCTGGAGTCGATTTTTCTGGTGGGCCCCAGACACCCCAGTCCGCCGCTGCTCACTCCTGGAGTCATGAAGAGGCATATGGAGGGAGACAAGTGGAGTGTACCTTGCCACAATACTTACTCAGGTCAATGCTGGAGTATGATTTGTGGTGTGGTCCGCTGCAGACTTTTTAAAGTAACTTTTCTCTGAAATGCTGTAGCATTTCAAGTAAGATACGGTTGCAATAACACAGTCAGTACATGGTTGGAGCTAAATCAGCTGAAATTCTGGTGCAGACTTTATTCAGTTACTAATAAAAGTTTTCACAGTTGCAGAGTAAGGCACTTTAAGCGCCGTCAACAGAGTATCGCTAGTATATTGTAAGCGATCACGTGCACGCGCATCTTCATACGCTCATCGTGGTGAGTGTCACACAGACAGATCTCAAGCGATTGAGCGCGATCTGCTGGTTACTATGTACACATGGGTTACAGCGCTGCGGGGTTAACGACTGTACCATAGTCCCATTCCTAGGTCTGCGCTGGAATCGTTCATCTGTGTCAATACACACATGAGCGTCGTACATCGTTCATCGTAATTGAGCTCCGGCTCAGATTGCATGTCACGATCAAGCGTTACATAGTAAATCGCTTGATACATGACGATCAACGTATCGCTTAAGCGATCAAAGGGATCGCTTAACATATCGGGCTTAAATGGTGTGCGCCGCTTACACACACCAACTTATCTGTCTCCAACTCTGAACAACTTACTGGTTGCAGTGAAATCATGGACACATTGTTCCATTTTGTGGCTGTGTACAAATGGATCAATGTGTCCATGATTTCACTGCAACCAGTAAGTTGGTCAGAAGTTGGACAGATAAGTTGGTGTGTGTAAAGTGGCCATAAAGCTTTTAAAATACTTAATATTGGACATAAACTGGTAATACACATATGGTGTTAGCACCACCTAGTGGCTTCAGTAGAAAAGTACAAGATTTGAACAGATGTTTTGCATACCACTGCCCAATCATTGGCAGCTTTTTGTGAACACTTTCCAGTGGCAGAAAACTACTAATCAGTGATGGGGGTGGGGTTTTTCAGAGCAGTTGACTACATTCAGTTGACTGATTTCCCGCTGATTAAAACAATGATTTACTGAAAAAAACAGCACACAGTTAAGTAAATGACACATCCCTGGAATCAAGGTCTCATCCCCTACATCATGCTGCTCTCTTACACAGCAAAATTCTGCTGACAAATTCCCATTAACTTACATTTCTTATAACACCGTTCACAGGCCATGTTAATGTATATTAAAATCTAAGTGAAAATTGTCTGAATAATATAGGGAGTCTATCTCTCCTAATACTCAAGTCAAATTAAATCATTTACAAGTACATATGAAGTACTCAGCCTCTATAATAATTTTACTTGCACAGATTTTAAAGGGGTTGTTCAAGTAGTGGAGGACATTTTAAAGGGCACACTGAAGTGGCCATTAATTGGGGAGAGAAGTTCTGTGAATATACCGTAATTTGCATATTCCCATTGTATTCTGGGATAAGTGAAAAGTTTCTGCGAATTTAAGGAACACAGGATTTTGGCTGTTTCAGCTGAAAGGAGGACATCGGAAAACCAGGAGAGGAGTCCTGCGAAGACAATTTGCATATTCCCAGTGCTCTCAGGAATAAGTGAAGAGCTTCCGCACACTTAAAGGTACTGTTACACGCACGACTTTGGAATGATGTCCGCAACGATCTCGAGGGGCGCGGTCGTTGCAGACATCGTTTTGACATAGTTGGTGAGATGTCACACATCTAGAAATCGTGGACGACTCACCAACGATGTTTTGAGCAGGGATTGTTCGAAACCCCGCGAACGATCCCTGCTCATTGCTGTGAATGGGTGAAGTCGTAAATGACATCGTTATTTTCACACAGAACGATATACCTGGTTGGCTGATCAATGATCGTGTGGTTTGAGAACATGTTACTCAAACCTGCGATCAATGCAACCCAACGATTTATCGGTACAACTTGGCAGAGTCACACGCAACGACGTCCTAACGATGTCGCTGGAACGACTCCAAACCCGTGATGTATCAGCGATGTCGTTCACGATGTCGTGCCGTGTAACGGGGCCTTTAGGAACATCAGATTTTGTCCACTGCAGCGGAAATGGAGGACATCGAAGTTTTGGCATGTTCTTCGGCGCCTTGATATCATATAAATATTAGGAACATGGAAGAGGCCAGGAGCCATTTAGTGAGCTGCATTTCAATCTACATGTTCACAGACCTGCCATTGGAAAAGCCACACTTCACCTGCCAGAATTGCAAATTTGCATCCCTGCTGGAGAAAAAGTTGTAAAATCTGGAAGAGAGAATAGTTTCTTTGCAAATTATTTCAGAAGGTCAGGAGATCTTAGGGTGCTTTCACACAGTGTTTTTGTGCTGTCTGAGGGGATCCGACTTTTTGCAGGACCCCTCGAACAGCAGCGGATCCAAACTGATGCCTGCAATCGGATGCCAAATAGGCATCCGATTCCAATATTTTGCAGAATCAGTTTGGATCCTCTCTCTCTCCCCTCCTCTCCCAGCTCCTCCTGTCACCTTTCTCCCCTCCTCTCTCTGCTCCCTCTTTGTCCCCCTCTTTGTCCCCCTCTTTTCCAGACCTTAAAAAATAAAAAAAAATCTTTATTCTCACCTATCCACGAGTCCCCCGACGCTTCCAGCTACCTTCTTCTGATCCACAGGACCTGGCGTGATGTCACAGTTACATGACCGGTTACCGCGGTAAGCGGTCATGTGACAGTGACGTCACACCAGGTCCTAGAAGCATCGAGCGCTGGAGGCATCGGTGGATCGCGGGACAGGTGAGAATAAAGTTTTTTTTATTTTTAACCCTTTCTTTTCACTAGATGTCACTTCTGCAATGTATGTATATACATTGCAGAAGTGAAATTAGATGGCACAGAGCTATTTTAGTGTACTGAGCATGCTCAGTACACTTAAATCGGGTCCGAGGAACGATCAGCTGTTTCCTCGGACCCGCTCTCCATAAGCCCCATGTTATTTGGCGCAGATCAGGTCGGATCCAATTTGGTCCGATTTGATCCGCTGAGCCCAAAATCGCAGCAGTCTGTGATTTTGGGCACAGCTAAAAATCGGACGGAATCGGATCCGACAAAAATCAGATGCCAATAAGAGCAAATCCGATCCGATCCGTTCCCATAGACTAACATGGGGGCCAAATCGGATCCGTGGCTGTCCGTTTTACAATGGACAGCCACGGATCCCAGAAAAACGCAGTGTGAAAGCAGCCTTAGACAGGGCAGAAGTCTCTCTTCAGAGTATTGGAAGAGAAGACATTTGTAGTGCACCTGAAGAAAGAGAGGAATGGAAGCATGTGACCTAGAGAAGCAGAAGGATCGTCAGCACCCATACTGCTCAGCAGTGGCGTAGCTAGCCTGCTCTGGGCCCGGGGGCGAGATCTGCACCCAGGGCCCCCATGTGAAGAGCGGGGGGGGGGGGGGGTGGGGGGTGCTGTCAGAGAATTCTCGTGCCACCCCAAGTGGCGTAGCAAGTGTTTGTGGCGCCCTGGGCGGTGGAAAAATTTGCCGCAGCTGCCGCCCCTAAGAATTGGGCCAAATGGCCACTCTCCTCCTGAACTCTCCATCCTTCTGCACTCCCCATGCTCTATCTTCCTGCACCCTCCATCCTCCTGCACCCTCCATCCTCCAGCACCCTCCATCCTTCAGCACTCTCCATCCTTCAGCGCTCTCCATCCTCCTGCACTCACCATCCTCCTGCGCTCCCCATCCACCTGCGCGCTCCATCCTTCTGTGTGCTCCATCCTCCTGCACTCTTCATCCTCTTGCGCTCTCTGTCCTCCTGCCATCCTTCTGTGTGCTCCATCCTCCTGCACTCTTCATCCTCTTGCGCTCTCTGTCCTCCTGCCATCCTTCTGTGTGCTCCATCCTCCTGCGCTCTTCATCCTCTTGCGCTCTCTGTCCTCCTGCGCTCTCTATCCTCCATCCTCCTGCACGCTGCATCCTTCTGCGCTCTCCATCCTCCTGCACTCCCCATCCACCATCCTGCAGCACCCTCCATCCTCCTGCACGCTCCATCCACCTGCGCTCTCCATCCTCCATCCTCTCTTGCATTCCCTGTCCTCCATCCTCCTGCACTCCCCATCCTCCTGCAGTCCCCAATCTTCTGCGCTCTCCATCCTCCTGCGCTCTCCATCCTCCTACGCTCTCTATCCTCCATCCTCCTGCGCTCTTCATCCTCCTGCGCTCTCCATCCTCTATTCCCTGCAGTGTCCATCCTCTATCCCCTGCAGTTTCCATCCTCTATCCCCTGCAGATCCCATCCTCTGTCCCCCTGCAGATCCCATCCTCTGTCCCCCTGCAGATCCCATCCTCTGTCCCCCTGCAGATCCCATCCTCTGTCCCCCTGCAGATCCCATCCTCTGTCCCCCTGCAGATCCCATCCTCTGTCCCCCTGCAGATCCCATCCTCCAGCCTCCCTGTATCCTTCATCACCCTTGCACAGCCTGACACCCTCAGCACCCCTCTCTCACACACCTCTTGGGGGGGCGTTGCAGACTTACCGCGGCTGCCGTGTGCGTCTGCTGTAAGGAGGAGGTGAGGAGGGGCGGGCAGACTGCAAGACAGGAAGTCCCGTCTGCGTCCTCCCTCCTCTCCGGCCGGCACGGCAGCCGGCTGGCAGCACGGGGCACGGTGGCCCCCCAGGGGGCGGACAATGGGCCCCTGATGTCGGGGGCGCCCGGGGCGCTCGCCCCCCCTGCCCCCCCGCTAGCTACGCTACTGCTGCTCAGGAACCAGTACCAGGCACTCGCACATGAGAATGATCATCAAACACATCAAGATAAGATTTTGCCCATAAAGAATAACCTTGTAAGCACACAGAGTACTGTTGGATGGAGAAAGAAAAATTTTGTTGTGAAGAAGAAATGGAGAGTGGTGGTCATGGGGGATTCCCTATTGAGAGGAACAGAGGCCGCTATCTGCAGACCGGATATAACCTCAAAAATATGCTGTCTTCCAGGTGCAAAAATCAAAGATGTGTCTGACAGGATATCAAGATTCCTAAGGAGGAGGGAAGGAGGGACACGCACACATACAGTCTTTTGGTACCTTTACTGATGTTGACGGGTACACTCGACCGGGGATGAGGTAAAACACTTCAGGACTTTCCACAGCAAGCAGGGCTTCCTAGTTTCCGTAGTTCTGCTGGAGTTTGGCAGGCATGAAACCCGACCAAACAGTTACTGCACTTTCTTGTGTGACTCTGCACACCCGGATTTTCTGCACTGAGGGCACTTCTATGGGACTCCTGTCAGGCCTTAGACTCCGGGCTCTCATTTGGTGGTGCTTCGGGTGTTCGGGGAGCTAAACCCCCTATTTTAGTGCAGGTTTCTCTGCAAGGTCTTCACTGTGTCCTTGTAGCTCGGACCCAGTGATCAGAGCTCTGTTAGGGTGAGTCGGGATGACTTCTCTGCCCCTATTTAGCACTTGCTTCACTCCTTTTCCTGTGACCCTTACTCTGAGGATCTACCACTGTTCTCAGGTGTCTCTGGCATGGGCCTAGCGTAGCTCCAGTACCAGGTCAGCTCTTTCAGCTGCTTACAGTTCTGTAGTGACTGCACACTCTGGTGTTTCTCCCTCCAGGACCCGTATTTATAGGGGGAACTGGCTTAAGGCAACCAGTGGAGCTCCCCCTACAGGTCTGGGGTGAAAGGTGTTGTTTGTTAGTGGGCTCTGCTTGCTGTGTACTTTCCATCCGTGTCCCAAGAGATCCTTTGGTGACCTGCACAGGGTGCCACACTTTTCATGCAGGCCGCCTGGGCAAGCTGAAGGTATCGGTGAACTTTTTATGCATGAGATAGCCAAGTTCTCCAAAAAGTACGATATAGTGGTCATGGAAGATTTCAACTATCCAGTGATTTGTGAGGAATCTCTCTCAGGCAAAACTAACAGGTCCAGCAAATTATTATCCTCTCTTGCTGACATAATATCTTCCAAAAGGTAGAGGAGAAAACGAGGGGATCAGCTACCTTGAGCTAATCCTTATGAACAGGGGAAATAGTTGAGGAGGTAAGGGTGACTGGGACCCTAGGAGGCAGCAATCATGATATAGAGGAGGAAGCTCCGCCACAGGACGCATTCCCTGTTTGAGTTTACGAAGGTTAGACTTAGCTAGTGACACTCTGTCGGGTTCACCGTACACCTGAGACAATGCCATGAAAAACCTGTACACCCACCGAAGAGATAATGTGTCGGTCTGGAGGAAGAAGGGCCTGGTCTGGGGATCCCCCTTGAGAAGGGAGGTATTAATCCCCACACACTGCTCCTCACTCTCAAATGAACGATGGCGGAGCATGAAATACAGTTTACAAGCTTTCCTGAACACAAAAAACTTCTCTCCCTCCCGAAAACCTGTCAGGGAGAGATATCTTGGGTTCCAGCACAGCCTGAGCATGAACCATGGCCAGATACCAAACTAAATGCTGCAGCTGCTGCACAACTTGAGTACGCAGACCAGTAGCCCCTTCAGAGATGATCTGCATCAGGCGCAGAAAGGCATCAGCTGCAGCAGCTCGAGTCTTGATGACACAGGAAAAAGCGGGTAAGGTCTCAGATAATGTCATGGTGCATGGTATAGCGGTAAGGGAATCAGGAAGCAGGATGGTAAAATGGGCTAAGGGGTTCAGGGGAGCTAGTCTGACCCTTAGACTGGGGGTCCCTGGCTCACCCTGCTTCCAGAGGTACCTATGAAGGTGAGCAGGTCCGGGTCACCACCCTTGCCCTATGCTATGCTCCTGATAAACCCTAGGCTAAGAGTCCCTACCTCCACCCACTGTCTGGGAGACCACAGCAACTCCCAAGGTAAGGAGTCTCCAGCTATGACAGCAGAAAGACTACAGCACAACAGCACTTGTGTCTTCACAGCTTGAGGTCCTAGAAAAAACTAAACTCTATCAGCAACACCTAGTGGAAGGAAGTGGAACTACATAAAGGCTGAAGGAATGGAGAATGAAATTATATGATACCACCAACACCTGCACCTGCAGAGCAACAAAAATAGACATCAGCTTCTAGCATTAGCCCCGGATGAACGAAAGAAAAATTATTCTGATTTAAATTACAGCAGCTTACACATGGACTGAAAAGCAGTCAACACTTGACAGAAAGATGGATAAAGTTAATACAGAGCAATCCTTAAAGAGGACCTGTCACCAACCATGCATGATGATCTAATTACAGCACTGAATGCAGTATGTCTGCTGCATTCAGGCAAGGGGTTGCGTGTACCCCGAGATAATAGACTTTGAAAACTTACATACTGGAGCCAAATAGGAGGTGGCTTGAGGCTGGAGCCATTTCTCTCACAGAAGAATTTCACGCCCCTTGTATCTTTAATCTGCCCACCACCGCCTCCCTCATGCCAATCATTGTCTCCCTCACCTACTGCATAACACAAAGCCAGGGATGTGGTGCTGACCGCATTGCCCCGCCTCCTGCGGTGACAACACCACTTATTCCCGCCCTGCTCCATGTTAACCATGGAGTAGAGCGGGAATAAGCGGTGACATCAGTGCAGGAGGCGGGGAAAAGCAGCCAGCACCGCACCCCTTGCTTTGTGTTATGCAGCAGGCGAGGGAGACAATGATTAGCATGAGGGAGGCGGCGGTAGGCAGATTAAAGATACAGGGGGTGTGAAATTCCCCTATGAGAGAAATGGCTCCAGCCACAATCCACCTCCTATTTGGCTCCAGTATGTAAGATTTCAGTCTATTATCTCGGGGTGCAGGGGGGGTCAAGGGATGGGGGACCCCTTGCCTGAATGTAGCAGATATGCTGCACTCAGTGCTGTAATTAGATCATCATGCATGGTTGGTGACAGGTCCTCTTTAAGGAAAATCTGTTAGAGGCTGCAAAAGACTTGAGACTGGGCAAAGGTTCACCTTTCAGCATGACAATGACTCTAAGCATACTGCTAATACTATATTGGAATGGTTTAGATCAAAGCATTGTCCTGCATGAAAATTGCTGGCAGATTGAATGCTGAACGCAAGCAAGGAAACGTGTTCTTGAAGAAGGTTCTGCTACACATTTGCATTTACTCTGCCATGTAGCTGTATGAGAGGTCCAACCCTGCAGCAGAAAACATTCCCCAAACCAAGACACTTCCTCCACCACCTTTCACTGACTTCTTTACTCACTTTGGGTTCAGTGTTTCCCTAGTTTGTTGTAGAATATAATGTTTCCCATCAGGCCCAAATAAATTAAACTTGCTTTCATCACTAAAATGAACTGTGGACCACTTTTCCTCTGTCCACACGATATGCTCCTCAGCAAAGGTGAGTCTAGCCTTTTGATTCTTTCTGCTGAGAGGTTTGGTCACTGCAGAGTGGACTTTCAGTCCAAATGCTCTTAAACATCAGGACACTGTATATGAGACAGTTTTTTACCCTGTTCAGCACTGAACTGGCAAGCTATTCCAGCTACAGTGTTGAAACGATTACCCATGGACATGCTCTACATTATCCTGTTTGCTCTTATATCCTGTTTGCAGCTTTCTTGGGGGTCTTGAAAGAGTTTGTGATGTTGTAAAGATGCAATATACGAGAAATCACAGACCAACTTCTGTTGCTATGACTGATATTGTGACCCCTTTGGCCTTCATTTGAACAACCTACTGCCAAAGGGTTTCATTCACATTGGAATGGAACACCATTTTTGCAAATTGAGTGCAAACTGGAAAGTTAGGCTGCCAGTTAAATAGGGTTTGTCAGATAAGTAAGGAAATTAGCACCAGGTGCTGGATTAACACCAAGAATTTGCAGATATCTGAAAGTGTTCTCTAATTTAGATGACTGTTCTTTTTAATTTATCACATTTACATATGCTTTGAATATTCAATTTATCAAATAAGCTTAAAATAATGCTAATTTACTCATGTTAGGTTATTTTCACATGGGACAATACAATGACCTTAACATTAAGGAAATTGTGTGTTTTTCTCTAATTTTGATTGCCAGTGTACTTCTCTGGCCCAGACATCACCACTTTGCTGTCAAGAATACCAAAATGTCTATCAGCCATATTCTCCTTTTCATCATGCTTCCTAAAAGTTAACCCTGCAGAAATCTGAAAATGAAACCAGGCGCTACCATAGGGCATTACCAACACAAATGAAACTTTTTCCATTTAAAGGAATATGCTCACCTGGTATGGTTGCGAAAGTCACAACCACTATAATTGTCAATACTTTTGTTGCTGCAGTCCCCCCTTTAATAAAACGATTTTCATAAAAATATAAAAGTTGGGGTTTTTAAACCGCGCTGCCAATCATTAATATTCAAATTCAAAGACTTGTCATGAAGGTGATTTTTATTCTACGTGTTTCAAGGTTCACAGACCTCTTCATCAGGAAAACCACCGATGTACACCTGACATACAGTACAGATCAAAAGTTTGCACACACCTTCTCATTCAAAGAGTTTTTTTTATTTTCATGACTATAAAAATTGTACATTCACACTGAAGGCATCAAAACTATGGATTAACACGTGTGAATTATACACTTAACAAAAAAGTGTGCAACAACTGAAAATATGTCTTATATTTTAGGTTCTTCAAAGTAGCCACCTTTTTGCTATGATTACTACTTTGGACACTCTTGGCATTCTCTTGATGAGCTTCAAGAGGTAGTCAATGGAAATGGTTTTCACTTCACAGGTGTGCCCTGTCAGGTTTAATAAGTGGGATTTCTTGCCTTATAAATGGGGTTGGGACCATCAGTTGCGTTGTGCAGAAGTCTGGTGGATACACAGCTGATAGTCCTACTGAATAGACTGTTAGAATTTGTATTATGGCAAGAAAAAAGCAGCTAAGTTAAGAAAAATGAGTGGCCATCATTATTATGAAGGTCAGTCAGCCCGAAAAATTGGGAAAACTTTGAAAGTGTCCTCAAGTGCAGTTGCAAAAACCATCAAGCTGTACAAAGAAACTGGCTTACATGAGGACCGCCTCAGGAAAGGAGGACCAAGAGTCACCTCTGCTGCGGAGGATAAGTTCATCCGAATCACCAGCCTCAGAAATTGCAGGTTAACAGCAGCTCAGATTAGAGACCAGGCCAATGCCACACAGAGATGTAGCAGCAGACACATCTCTACAACAACTGTTAAGAGGAGACTTTGTGCAGTAGGCCTCATGGTAAATTAGCTGCTAGGAAACCACTGCTAAGGACCGACAACAAGCAGAAGAGACTTGTTTGGGCTAAAAAACACAAGGAATGGACATTAGACCAGTGGAAATCTGTGCTTTGGTCTGATGAGTCTAAATTTGAGATCTTTAGTTCCAACCACTGTCTTTGTGTGACGCAGAAAAGTAAACGGATGGACTCTACATGCCTGGTTCCCACCGTGAAGCATGGAGGAGGAGGTGTGATGGTGATGGGGTGCTACGCCAGATGACCTGGCGTCCACAGTCACCAGACCTGAACCCAATCGAGATGGTTTGGGGTGAGCTCGACCGCAGAGTGAAGGTAAAAGGGCCAACAAGTGCTAAGCATATCTGGGAACTCCTTAAAGACTGTTGGAAGACCATTTCCGGTGACTACCTCTTGAAGCTCATCAAGAGAATGCCATGAGTGTGCAAAGCAGTAATCATAGCAAAAAGATGGCTACTTTGAAGAACCTAGAATATAAGACATATTATTCAGTTGTTTCACACTTTTTTGTTAAGTATATAATTCCACATGTGTTAATTCATAGTTTTGATGCCTTCAGTGTGAATTAACAATTTTCATAGTCATGAAAATAAAGAAAACTCTTTGAATGAGAAGGTGTGTCAAAACTTTTGGTCTGTACTGTATACACCTGAAATATACACATTCTCAAAGTAGGCTACCAGGCATAAAAGGCCCAGATTACGCATTCTAGGGCTAATGTAGGCAAAACCGGACTAATCATCTTGCCCCCATCTAACTTAACTATGCTACCTGAACTATCACTATGAATGACATCAAGCTTTCCCCTGAACTGCAAGTCCCCTGCCTCTTTGGCTGGCTTCACACCACGTTTTTGGGATCCTGTTCTGTCGTTTTGAAAAAGACAGAACAGGATCCGTTTTTGCCTCCCATGTATTCCTATGGTGCCGGATTGGCCATAAATGGCCATCTGATTTTTCCAGTTCAGTCCCGGATTCGTTTCTGTCTTGTTTTTTCCCGGCCCCAAATACATGCACCTAGCATGGGAGTCTAAGGGCGCCGGATCTGGGAAAAAAACAGGATAATTTCCTGGATCCGGTTTTAGTGTACTGAGCATGTTCAGTACACTAAAACAGTGTTTCCCAACTCCAGTCCTCAAGGCACACCAATAGGTCATGTTTTCAGGATTTCCTTATCATTAGACAGATGATGGAATTATCCCCTGTGCAAGTGATTAAATTATCACCTATGCAATCCTAAGGAAATCCTGAAAACATGACCTGTTGGTGTGCCTTGAGGACTGGGGTTGGGAAACACTGCACTAAAACTGCTCTATTTCTGTAATTTCACTTTAGCAGTGTATCTACATACACTGCTAAAGTGAAATTAAATAAAGGAATGGTTAAGAATAAAAAAATAAATGCTGACCTGTCCGCCGAGGGTCCCGCGATGCGCGGCATCAACCTCTGATGGCTAAAGGACCTTAATCAGCTGACTGGGAAGGAGCGGGCAATCCGATCAGCTGATGCGTCACATGACCATATAAGCTGAGCGGTTTATATCGCCCACCAAAACCGGTCGGCCAGGAGGGGACAGTATGTTGAGGAGGGGGATTGTGATGAGGGAGAACAGTATAAACAGTGGGCAGTATAGGGGGATACAGTGTAGAGGACAGTGTGACCAGGGGGCCCAGTATAGAAAGTAGAGGGCAGTGTGGAGGGCATGTACCAGAAGAGGAAGAGTGTGCAAATCATATTTAGTGCAGGGAACAGTGAGAAGGAGCAATTATTCAGGGACACAATGTAGGGCAGATATTTTTACTTAGAAGAATTTTGATCACTCTGCTATTTTTAAGGGTATCGTACCGGGATGAGCTGAAGAAGACCAAGAGGATGAGAGTCTGCAGAGATGTGCTGTGGATGTGAAAAGTCATCATGGTGTCTGGACAAGATGAAGAAAAGAAAAAGACAACCCCAATCAATGACATTATCTGTAAGGTACCTGGATGTAAATGATTATTTGTGATGCTATTTCTCATTAGTGCTGTAGTTCCTGTATGGTCTGATGATGACTGATAACAACAACAACTCCCAGCATCTCCTTACCATTATTAAGGATGTATTAGGAGTTGTATGTTCATGCAGCACAATTATGTATGAGTCTGACCTGACATTACAATTGTTTTAGCATGTACTGATGTTGGTTCTGATGATTATTTTTTTCTTTTACTTAACGAGTGTTGTGATGCTGTGCTTCTGTACTGATGAGGGTTTTATGGATGTTATTACTGTACCTATGATGGGTCTGCTGATGTATTTATGTACCTATGATAGGTCTGCTGATGTATTTCTGTAACTATGGTGGTTTTGGTGATGTATCCCTGTACAGATGCGTTATGATGCTGTTTCTATACTGATGAAGGATTTATGGATGCATATCTGTACCTCTGATGGATCTGGTGATATATATTTGTACTGATGGGGGTTCTAGTTATGTGTTATGTACCTCAGGTGGTTCTTGTGATGTGCTCCTGTGCTGTTATTGGATCTGATCTGGCACACATGTAACAATCCATAACTTGTAAGATTATGTGATATATGGCTATGTTAATAAAGTGTTGTGCTATCTGACAATTTAAGGGTTCTATGTTTTTATATGTTAGAAGTATTAAAGGGGTTGTCCCAAGTTTGTGATGAGTCTGCAGTCACTCTAGGTGACTGCAGACTTCTGAATTCTCACAGTGCACACACTGCCCGCTGTCAGGATTCTCTGGTGCCGGCGGTGAGAGTGAGACGTCATGGAACCACAAGTATGCGTTTTACATACATGCAGTCATGTGCCGACTAGACATGCGATACCTTGATCAATTAAAATGAATTGAACGAGGCTGGAAACGTCTAGTCAGAATGTTGCTAGAAGTATATAAATTGCATTCTTGTACTCACATGACCATCCAATCTTGACATTGGCACAGGAGAATCCTGAATGTGTGCAGTGCACGCACTGTAAGAATTCAGAGGCCTACAGTCACCTAGAGGGACTACCAACTTTTATCTCAAACCTGGACAAGCCCTTTAATTATGACATTAAAGGGATCCTGTCACCCCCAAAACGCATGTAAACCTATTAAAACCTGTCACTAGAGCATATTAACACTATCCCTACACTCTTTTTACCTCCTAAAAGCATTAAGTGACATTGAATAAAAACGTTTTATAAGTACCTGATTAGTGCTGATAATGAGTGACTATCTATTCATAGTCACTCATCAAGACTGCCCCTCTGCTTCATAGCACGCCTGAATAGGCGTGATCTACATCCAGGATTCAAATTCGTGCCTCCCCGCTGTGCCCTGTGTCGTAGGAGGCTGCAGTGTGGCTGGTGACGCGATCCGCGTCATTCCCGGCGCCTGGTGACGTATTTAGACCGGCGCCGCGCTGTTAGCTTCAAAATGGGCATGCGCAGTGCGCATTTTGAAGCTAACAGCGCGGCGCCGGTCTAAATACGTCACCAGGCGCCGGGAATGACGCGGATCGCGTCACCAGCCACACTGCAGCCTCCTACGACACAGGGCACAGCGGGGAGGCACGAATTTGAATCCTGGATGTAGATCACGCCTATTCAGGCGTGCTATGAAGCAGAGGGGCAGTCTTGATGAGTGACTATGAATAGATAGTCACTCATTATCAGCACTAATCAGGTACTTATAAAACGTTTTTATTCAATGTCACTTAATGCTTTTAGGAGGTAAAAAGAGTGTAGGGATAGTGTTAATATGCTCTAGGGACAGGTTTTAATAGGTTTACATGCGTTTTGGGGGTGACAGGATCCCTTTAAGCCCTGTAGCATGGCGGGGAGGAGAGTGGGGAGCGGCAAAATGAATTCTTGCCACGGGTGCCAAAAAACCTAGATACACCTCCGTATAAGGGTAGGGTCCTCTTCCTCTTCTGTCCTATCATTTCTATTTTGTTCATTGTAATTTATATTTGTATTTTGAATATAAACCCTTTTAAACATCCAGCAAAATGGAATCAATGGTGCTTTAAATGTAAATAATAATCTGTAAATTGGAAGTCATACTAGGCAGAGTAAAAGGGGATGTTTTGAATAATCTAAGGTTTAACACATATTCTAGTTTATTTGAGGTATTTTTACTCCCTGTTTCCATACAATCATGGCTGAAAATGTTAGCACCCTTGAAATTGTTCCAGAAAATGAAGTACCCTTTTTTTCGAACTATAAGATGCACCCAGGTTTAGAGAAGGAAAATAGGGAAAAGAAAATTGAAGCAAAAAATGTTATGGGAAGGAGATCCGCTGATGACACTGTTATGGCTGGAATAGCCCCATATTATGTTCTAATGTCCCCCATTCTGGAATATGGCCCCCCTCCTGATATTTTTTCATTATCCTGGTATATATGGCCCCATCCTGGTATATACCCTCATCCTGAAATATGGTACCAATCCTGATATATTGTGATCATCTTGGTATATATGTCCCCCATCCTGGTATATGGCCCCATCCTAGTATATGCCCTCATCCTGGTACATGCCCCTAGCCTCGTATATGCCCTCATCCTATATGGCCCATCCTGGTATATCCTCCCCATCCTGGCATATACCCCATCCTGGTATATGGCCCCATCCCTGGTGCACACTTAAAATAATAAATAATTATAATCACCCCTCTATTGGTCTCCTGCTGCAGAGCAACATCCTGTTCTCATCCCAGCAACTCAGCACTGCCAAGATGTAAGCACACAGCACATGAAATCACAGTCATGTACCAAGCTCCACACACTGACAGCTGCAGGGATGAGAGCAGGACATGGCGATGGTCGGTGAGTATTATCATCTGCTCACCTCTGCCTGCTGGGATATTCATCACTTCCACACAATGTGCATGGGAAGCAGTGTAAATCCACTGTCTTTAATTACGTGTGCATGTGATCAGCTGATCACGTGGGCCCGCTGTTTAAGCTACGTTAATATGCTCTGCTACCTCTGCCCATTTCTTAGCACCGGCTTCAGGGCTGAGAAGTGATGGGCGTGGAGAGCAATGAATATTTAATAAGCTTAATCAGTGGATCCACGTGGTCATCGGCAGGTGTTCTACAGCCTGCTCCTGCCTGCGGTGACCGGCCCCGGCCTCCAGAGACCCGCCCAACCACAGCTATTTCCAAACCATATATAAAGAGTATAAGATGCACCCTCACTTTTCTAGTCCTTGACTGGTCTCCCTGAGATCAGTGAGTGCTTTGTGATGTTGGTCTACTAGGAATTACTCCCACCTAGCCAGAATCCTACTCCACATTGATGAGGGGGAATACCCGAGACAGCTGTCTGTGGATGGATATCTGGCTCTGTTAATTCCCTTGTCATATCATTAACTCGTAATTGAGTGGGATATTGATTAACGGGGCCACTTAACATGGTGGTTATGATGGTCTCCGCAAGGATTCCACCCCAGGGCTAGGTTCTTCCCTGGAGGAATATCCATGTTTGAGACTCTTAATCGAGGCTCCACGGTCTCCATTTGCATATTCAAATTCCCAGGGGGCAATACATCATGGATTTCACTGTGCTTGAGCGCTTTAGCCGGCTGCCCGCAGCGTTTTTCTTGACTGATCTCCCTGAGATCAGTGAGTGCTTTGTGATGTTGCACACAGTTAAGGCACACAGTGCCAAAGGCAAAACAACCCCAAAACATCTTTAAACTACCACCATATTTGATTGTAGGTATCGTGTACTTTTCCTTGTGAAGATCTGAAGTTGGGGGTTGTAATAATCACCTAGTCAGGTTAACGATGCAACTATTTTTATTTGTATCTGTACATGGTACTAGAGCAATTCCAGGCAGATGGCTACAGTGTGATGCCCCCAGTCCACAAGATCAGAAACCAGCCGGCAACAGTAGTCCTTAAAGCGTAACTGCCATTTAAATTTTTATTTAATAATAATGTAGAGCAAGTGACATTAATAAACTTTCAAATATACTTCATAAGAGAAATCTGGAATAAAACCATTCATAAACTTTTTAGAATATGCCCCCACTAGGGTGTTTATAAACCTCACATATAAGAGGGAGCGGGGCCCTACACAGCATGTCTGGGTACAGATCAGTGTACTAGATTACCTCAAAAGACTCCAAGCTGTGAGCACTGAGACAGGAGATCTGATCTCCTGCTACAGCTGATACAGTGGTCAGCTGTAGCCACACTAGAAAGGCAGTGAAGGTCCCGCCCCCTCCCTTATATGGTTGTGTGGCCGTATTCAGTGTGAAGACGGATCTCGCTGAGAATGAACATATGTCTGCTTCAGACACAGTCTAGTGGGGACATCTTGTGGAAGGTTTATAAATAGTTTTCTACCCAAAGCATAAAGTATATTATGAAGTTTATTAAACTCACTTGCCACATTATTATTGAATCAAATTTAAATTACGGTTACGCTTTAAGTTCCTCCAGACGAACTTACAACCATAGCATGCTTATCCAGGTCCAGTCAGCAAGAATAGCTTCCAATTCACAGCACCAACTGACTAACTTTAAAATGTGGTTTATTATTCCAGGAACCTAGTCTCTTGTCCTGTCTGCATGATGTGTTTTGGGGAAACCTTCGGCAGAAAGGAGCATAGATGCACCATTTTCCTCCACCAGATGCAGGACATTGAATAACAATGTAGACCCAATTGCATATTGTCTATGAAAACAGGCTGGAAGTGACACTCTGGTACATATCCTTCCCCCTTCAACTTGTGAACAATAACTAGCGACCTATGCTAGAAAAGTCTAATAGTTATTATTTTATGGCCAGATCCTTACAGCCGCATTTCATTTTTGGTAAACAGTAGAATGATCTGCTTTACTAAAAAGCTCTATCTATGTCTCATATATCCATTAGATTTTTTCCCAGAAGGATTTTGGTTTACTCACATATTTTGGCTGTGATGCGAGCCACTACAGTAATAACTAGTCCTAGAAGTGGAGAGAAAGACTACAATTACAGATATCTAGTAAGTAGTATTATAACATAATTGCTAAGTAAAGGGAGGTCAAACGATCCGAGGTCAGGTCCAGGAAATGGCGCAGTACAATAAGGGGTAGTCAGAGACGAAATCCAATTCATGAGCAGGGGTCAGGAAAACCAGAAAGACAAGACAGTTTACAGGGAGCAGGCAAAAGAATAGTCAGGTCACAGGAAAAGGGTCAAAGTGCAGATAAAGATACTTAGAAATAGACTAGAAATGGACTGGAAAAGACTGGCAGGTAAAGAAATATAAATCCCCCACAATGTTTCCTTTCTAATCTCTACCACCCTTACTACTTCATCTCATATTAACTCCTGCAATCCCTTCCACAAGTAAGGAACTAGTCATCAGTCCACCCTTCCTCCCCAGCCATCTGACCTCCTCTTGACTACTATTTCTCCCCATACTGGCTTTATCACCTTGTCCTCGGCTCCACCATCCTGTCCAGGACTGCTAGATCTCATCCCCATCCACATCTCCCCTGGACTGTAGCTCATACCTTGGTGGCATCCCACCCCGGACTGACCCCTGGATGCCTCACCTGTCCCACGGCTGCTCCATCAGCCAACCCAGCAATCGCCTCTGTCAACCCCGACCGCCTCGACTGATCCCCCAACTTCCCCATCCGACCCCCACCTTGCATCTCATCCCCTGGTCATCACCTCATCCGTGACCGCTCCCCACTGATGACCATTCACCCACTACCACAACTTTCCCCACTCTGCTTCTGACCCCTGCTGCCACACTCACTCCCTGTTCTCCGTATGCAATGTTCCCGCTACTCCTCACACTCACTCCCATCCTTCTCCACTTCCTACTACCCCCACTTATCCCTCCTCCCAGCAACAAAATACTGCTCTCACCCTCCATCCTCACCCACTTCACCGACCTTTTCATTCACTTTCAATCCTCAATCACCAAACAAGCACGCCCGCCTCGCAAGCTCTCATGCTCCCACCTGCTAACCCTCGGCCTACTCCTCCTCCTTGCCGGTGACATCTCCCCCAATCCTGGCCCCCCCCGCAACATCCCCACAACAACCTTCATCCCCCGACCCACCGCCAACCCTCGCAACCTCACCACCACTAGCTCTCGCAACCCCACCAACATCAGACCCATTCCCCCAACCCATGCCCCACCTACCGCTCTACCCGGCGCACTCTGGAATGCCCGCTCAGTGTGCAACAAACTCCCCGACATCCATGATCTCTTTATCTCCAGGAAACTGTCATTCCTTGGCCTCACGGAGACCTGGCTCACCCCCTCCGACAGGGCCACCCCTGCTGCACTATCCTACGGCGGCCTCAGCCTGTCCCACACCCCCCGTCCCTCTGGCAAACACGGCGGTGGAGTCGGCATACTGCTGTCCAACTCCTGCACCTTCAGCCCCATCCCCCAGCCCCCATCCGTCACTGTCCCCTCCTTCGAAGCCCACTCAGTCCGAATCTTCTCCCCCTGCAACCTCCAAATAGCCATCATCTACCGCCCCCCCGGACCCACCGCCTCCTTCCTTGACCACTTCACCACCTGGCTACTTCACTTCCTCTCCACTGACATCCCCTCCATCATCATGGGCGACTTCAATATCCCCATTGACACTCCCCACCCAGCCGCCTCCAACCTTCTTTCCTTGACCACTTCCCTAGGGCTCTCCCAATGGTCCTCCTCTCCCACCCACGAACAAGGCCACACGCTTGACCTCATCTTTACCCGCCTTTGCTCCCTCTCTAACCTCACAACCTCGGTACTCACACTGTCCGACCACCATCTCTTGATCTTCTCCGCCCTCTCCTCCCCTGCCACACTACACCCTCTCCGCAAACTTGATCACCCTCGCCGAAACCTAAAAGATCTTGATCTTCCTTTATTCTCTGAATCTCTCCTCCCTCTCACCGACCTACCCTGCGCTGACGACATTGACACTGCCACCACCCTATACAACACCACCATAACGAACGCTCTCGACTTAGCCGCCCCCCTCACTCTCCATGCTCCACGCATTAACAGGCAACCCTGGCACACCACCCTCACTAAAAACCTGAGATGGGCGTCCAGAGTCGCCGAGAGGAGATGGAAAAAGTCTCACACCTCCGATCACTTTGCTCTGTTCAAGCAATCCATCACTGACTTCAAGACGGCACTCGCTACCGCCAAGCAAGTTTTCTTCTCATCTCTTATAACCTCTCTGTCCCGCAATCCCAAACAGCTCTTCAAAACTTTCAACTCCTTACTTCGCCCACCTGCTCCTCCCCCTTCTCCCCTCATCTCTGCTGAAGACTTTGCGACCTTCTTCAAGGAGAAGATCGACAGGATCAGAAGCAGCTTCGGTCCACTACCCCCACACCTCCCCTTCCCACCTACCCTGCCCTCCTCCTCCATCAGCCACTTCCCCCCCATAACTGAAGACCAACTCTCCTCCCTCCTGTCAAAATCACACCTCACCACCAGCACCCACGACCCGCTCCCATCCCACCTCATTCCCAACCCACACACCTCATCCCAGCCCTCACCCACCTCTTTAACCTTTCACTTAGCACTGGCGCCTTCCCCTCGGTCTTCAAACACGCCCTAATCACGCCCATCCTAAAAAAACCCTCACTTGACCCTACCTCTGTCTCTAACTATCGCCCTATATCTCTTCTCCCATACGCCTCTAAGCTACTTGAACAACACGTCCACTCTGAACTGTCCTCTCACCTCTCCACGTGCTCCCACTTTGACCGCCTACAGTCCGGCTTCCGACCTCTCCATTCCACCGAAACAGCCCTGACCAAAGTCACCAACGACCTACTGACCGCCAAGAACAAACACCACTACTCCATCCTGCTACTCCTTGACCAGTCTGCCGCCTTCGACACGGTTGACCACTCCCTTCTTCTCCAGATCCTGGAATCCCTTGGCATCACCCACCTTGCCCTTTCCTGGATCTCCTCATACCTAGCGGACCGGACCTTCAGCGTCTCCCACTCCCACACCTCCTCCTCACCCTACCCCCTTTCTGTCGGAGTCCCCCAAGGTTCGGTCCTGGGACCCCTACTTTTCTCCATTTACACTCTCGGCCTAGGGCAACTCATCGAGTCCCATGGCCTCCAGTACCACCTCTACGCTGACGACACCCAAATCTACCTGTCCGGCCCTGACATCACCTCCCTACTCTCGAAAATCCCTCAATGCCTTTCCGCCATCTCATCCTTCTTCTCTGCTCGCTTCCTTAAACTCAACATGGACAAAACTGAATTCATAGTCTTCCCCCCAAGAAATTCCACCCCACCTCCCAACCTATCCATCTGCGTCAACGACTGCGCCCTCTCCCCAGTCCCCCAAGCCAAGTGCCTCGGGGTAATCCTTGACTCCTCCCTATCCTTCAAACCCCACATCGAGGCCCTCACCACATCCCTCTGACTCCAGCTCAAGAACATCTCACGGATCCACTCCTTCCTCACCCACGACACCGCTAAAACACTCATCCATGCTCTTATCATCTCCCGCCTTGACTACTGCAACCTCCTTCTCAATGGCCTCCCGGCTAACTCCCTCACACCTCTCCAGTCTATACTCAACTCCGCTGCCCGACTCATCTATATGTCCTCCCGCTACTCCCCTGTCTCCCCCCTCTGCCAAGCCCTTCACTGGCTCCCTGTCTCCAAGAGATCCCAATTCAAAACACTAACCATGGCGTACAAAGCCATACACAACCTGGCCCCACCATACATCTCCGACCTGGTCTCCCGATACCTACCCTCACGCAACCTCCGCTCCTCCCAAGAACTCCTCCTCTGCTCCCCCCTCATCACCTCTTCGCACAACCGAGTCCAGGACTTCTCCCGGGCATCTGCCTTACTCTGGAACTCCCTACCCGAACACGTCAGACACTCTCCTACCCTGAGTAGCTTCAAGTGTCACCTGAAGACTCACTTGTTCCGTCAAGCCTACAACCTGCCATGAGACCCAGGCGAACGCCCCATACCTGACATTCCCCCATCCTACTGTATCCTAACCCACCCCTCATAGACTGTGAGCCCTCGTGGACAGGGTCCCTGCCCCTCCTGTACCTGTACGTCCTGATCGCCTAGATTTAGTGTACTTGTTCTTGTCTCCCTCATCCTCATGTAAAGCGCCATGGAACCTAATGGCGCTATATAAATAAATAATAATAATAATAATAAAGGAATAAAGTCAGGCTAGGTCAGGCGCAGAGCACAAAGGGATCAGTCTTACATAGACAGCAGCAAGTGTACGATTCACACTGGTTGGAGGAACTAGCATGATTAAGAGGACTTAGGCTGGCTTCACATTAGCGTTTGTGTCTGCATGCCATCAGCATGCAGACACAAACGCTGTCAGAAGCAGGGTCCAAATGATGTGTCCGCAGCGGATAATGTCCGCCTGCGGACACATCACTATGGAGCCCGGCAGCCAATCGGCGCTGTCCGGGGGCGGGCCGGGGGCGGAGATCAGCGCCGGAGATCTCCGCCCCCCGGCCGCCGGTAAGCTCCGGGACTGTCGGCGGGGAGAACAGCTGATGTGACAGCTGTTTGAATCTTCCCGCGCCGACACTGTGA
The DNA here is from genome assembly GCA_033576535.1 of Allobates femoralis. Classification (NCBI taxonomy): domain Eukaryota; kingdom Metazoa; phylum Chordata; class Amphibia; order Anura; family Aromobatidae; genus Allobates; species Allobates femoralis. The sequence continues at coordinate 602,020,569 of JARQOC010000003.1, read as the reverse complement.
GGAGATGTCGGCGCGGGAAGATTCAAACAGCTGTCACATCAGCTGTTCTCCCCGCCGACATCGCTGGGAGATTACAGGCGGCGGGGAGAAGGAGGACAGCAGAGGGTCAGCTGATCTCCCGGTGGCCGTCGGTGAGCTCCTGTGACATCACCGGCGGCCACCGGGAGATTTTTCAATGGGTCCGCAGCGTTCTCCCGCGCTGTCAAGCGCTGAACACTGCGGACCCATTGACGGCAATGCATTTTTTGTACGCTTGGGGACGCTTGCTGATCTTCCAAGATCCCCAAACGCACAAAAAAATGCTGCAAGCTGCATCCCGGGTGCGGATGCTGGACACCGGAAGGAGCAGATATCGTCCGCATCCGCACCCGAACGCAGCAAACGCAGGCACTATGCGTTCCTATGTTAAACATAGGAACCGCAGTGCGCATGCGTTTGAATGCTTATGGGAACGCAGCATACGCTGCGTTCCCATACGCAAATGTGAAGGCAGCCTAATCAAGGGAAGTAAACACAGATTGCCGCACAGACCCAGCACAACAAAAAATAGACTGAAAGCTTCCACACAATAGTAAGATAGCAGACAAGGACAGTGTGGAGATTATGACATTGGCAAGCTGCTGTCTATCTTTATGTATCTGTGAATAGAGCATAAAGTAAGGATTGCTTTTTAAAATACCCGTCTCCTGCCTCTTATTCAGAGCGCCCCAACAACCACTGATTCCTCTCTAATATTTCCAAAATTGTGAGATGTCTTGCAGAGGGATGCAGCAGTCTTGAAATTGCCAAACTTTTGAAGCATGATCACCGAACAATCAAGCGTTTCATGGCAAATAGCGAACAGGGTCGCAAGAAGCGTGTTGGGTAAAAAAGGAGCAAAATAACTGCCCATAAATTGAGGAAAATCAAGCTTGAAGCTGCCAAGATGCCATTTGCCACCAGTTTTGCCATATTTCAGAGCTGCAACATTACTGGAGTATCAAAAAGCACAAGGTGTACTATACACAGAGACAGGGCCAAGGTAAGGAAGGCTGAAAAACGACCACCTTTGAACAAGAAACATAAGATGAAATGTCAAGACTGGGACAAGAAATATCTTAAGACTGATTTTTCAAAGGTTTTATGGACTGATGAAATGAGAGTGACTCTTGATGGGCCAGATGGATGGGCCAGAGGTTGGAACAGTAATGGGCAGAGAGCTCCACTCCGACTCAGGGACCAGCAAGGTGGAAGTGGGGTACTGGTATGGGCTGGAATTATCAAAGATGAACTTGTGGGACCCTTTCAGGTTGAGGATGGAGTGAAGCTCAACTCCGGACCTACTGCCAGTTTCTGGAAGACAACTTCTTCAAGCAGTGCTACAGGAAGAAGTCGGTATCGTTCAAGAAAAACATGATTTTCATGCAGGACAATGCTCCATCACATGCATCCAACTACTCCATAGCGTGGCTGGCCAGTAAAGGTCTAAATAGAAAAATAATAATAATAATAATAGAAAAAATAATGACATGGCCCCCTTGTTCACCTGATCTGAACCCCACCTGTGGTCCCTCCTAAAATGTGAGATCTACAGGGAGGGCAAACAATACACCTTTCAGAACAGTGTCTGGGAGGCTCTGGTGGCTGCTGCACGCAATGTTAATCGTAAACAGATCAAGCAACTGACAGAATCTATGGATGGAAGGCTGTTGAGTGTCATCATAAAGAAAGGTGGCTATGTTGGTCACTCATTTTTTTGGTTTTGCATGTCAGAAATATTTTTTTCTAAATATTGTGCAGTTATATTAGTTTACCTGGTGAAAATAAACAAGTGAGATGGGAATATATTTGGTTTTTATTAAGTTGCCTAACAATTCTGCACAGTAATAGTTACCTGCACAAACAGATATCCTCCTAAGATAACCAGATCTAAAAAAAAAAACACTCCAACTTCCAAAAATATTATAATATTATAAAAATGCAAAAAGAAAAGAGACAGATGAGTAAAAGGGGGAGGAGACACAGATATACTCATGTCATGCCCTTCAAAAATCAGTTTTTACTACAGTAGTTGTAAGGCATCATGCACACGATGAGTAGTTGTTGAGTTTTACTTCAGTATCTGTAAGGCCACATCAAGAAGATGAGTATTTGGTGCGTTTTACTTCAGTATCTGGAAGGCCATGTGCAGATGATTATTTGGTACGTTTTACTTCAGTATCCGTAAGGCCATGTTCAAATGATAATTATTTGGTATATTTTACTTCAGCAGCTGTAAGGCCACGTCCAGAAGATGAGTATTTGTTGGGTTTTACTTCAGTATCTGTAAGGTCATGGTCAGATGATAATTATTTGGTGCGTTACACTTCAGTATCTGTAAGGCCATGTGCAGATGATGATTATTTGGTCTGTTTTACTTCAGTATCTGTAAGGCCACGTCCAGAAGATGAGTATTTGTTGGGTTTCACTTCAGTATCTGTAAGGCCACGTTTAGATGAAGATTATTTGGTGCGTTTCACTTCAGTATCTGTAAGGCCATGTGCAGATGATGACTATTTGGTGCATCTTACTTCAGTATCCGTAAGGCCATGTTCAGATGATGATTATTTGGTATGTTTTACTTCAGTATCTGTAAGGCCACGTTCTGAAGATGAGTATTTGTTGGGTTTCACTTCAGTATCTGTAAGGCCACGTTCAGAAGATGAGTATTTGTTGGGTTTCACTTCAGTATCTGTAAGGCCACGTTCAGATGATGATTATTTGGTGCGTTTCACTTCAGTATCTGTAAGGCCATGTGCAGATGATGTCTATTTGGTGCATCTTACTTCAGTATCCGTAAGGCCATGTTCAGATGATGATTATTTGGTATGTTTTACTTCAGTATCTGTAAGGCCACGTCCATAAGATGAGTATTTGTTGAGTTTTACTTCTGTATCTGTAAGGCCATGTTCAGATGATGATTATTTGGTGCGTTTAACTTTAGTATCTATAAGGCCAAGTGCAGCCGATGATTATTTGGTGCGGTTTTTAACGCAGCATCTGGAAGGCCTTGTGCAGGCGATGAGTATTTGGTGCGTTTTTTTTTTGTTTTTTTTTTAAATCTTTATTTATTCAAGAAAGTTTCATTAACAATAAAACAAAATACCATATGAAATTTTTACAATATATGTATACAGCCTAATTGTGGCTCCACCTTCTTATACTGTAACCAAATTCTGTTTAACATACATCACAATGTATGTTCCACATCACAGTTTAGCTTATTGAGTCAACTATACATATCTATCCAGAATTGGTAAGTCCCTGGAGTTGTGGAACCAAAAAAGTATATATCTTTATGATAAAAGCTATGATGAAGTTCGTAATGAGAAGAGAAAAAAAAAAAACAATCAATATAGCAGTAACATGGCCTTTGCCAAATTGTAGAGAAAGCTAAACATATATAAGCATGAAAATAATAATAGATAGTATAAGAAAATATAGGATGGAAGGGAACGGAAAGAAATGGGAGGGAGGGAACTGGATATGGACGTTTATACGGAGAAAAGTGAACTCAAGGCTAGGTGACTGCCCAGTAGATCACTGTCCTGTTTATTCGAGTCAGTCAGTTGAATAGTTCTTGAAAATGGACAGAATCCTGAAACATGATCCATTCAGACCACGTCAAGTTAAATTTCTCTTGGGAATCCGTTTCTGTAGCCATCAACTCCTTCATGCGCTGAATATTAGTCATCTCTGAGTACCAATCACTAATAGCGGGTTGTTCTGTTGATTTCCACAGCCTGGGAATAACTGTCCTGGCTGCTGACACACAGAAACGAAGTATGTCTTTTTTATTCCTGCTTACAGTGCCCGGTAATACTGATAAGAGTGCTATCTCTGGTGAACCTATAACATTGCTCCCTGTGATTAGGTTGTAATTTTTAAACACCTTATCCCAGAAACCTCGGACCCCTATGCAGTTCCACCAAATGTGTAACATTGAGACGGCTGCTGCCTCACATCGCCAACATCTGTCAGAGACTGATGGGGAAATCTTTTGAAGTCGATCTGGGCATAGGTACCATCGGGTGAGGACCTTGTAATTTCTTTCTTGTGCTAGGCTCGGTGAAGCTAGTGCGTGGGTATATTGAAAGCTCTTTTGCCATTCGGCATTTGAGAGTTCTCTACCCAATTCCCGCTCCCAAGCCAACTGGAATGAATGTTTCTTCGTTTGTTTATCCGTCAAAATAACCTGATAGGCGCCGGAGATGGCATGTTCTGGTGGAGATTCGTTAATGAACAGTTGTTCTATAGGAGCGGGAAGCTGACGAACCCTGCATGGGGATTTTGTTGATGATATATAGAAATTAAGTTGAATATATTCAAACCAATTCAGCCTTGATATTGGAGTCCTCTCCCGGAGAGTACTAAGTGGAGGTAATGCACCTTCCTCTATTATCTGTCCCAACTTAACATCCTGCACACTCACCCAGCCCAGGAACGACTGTCTTTTCAATCCGGGTGAGAAAGACGGGTTCTGAAAAAGTGGGGTCAGAGGGCTAAGAGTCCCATCCTTCAATTGAGACTTTCGTAGGGTATGCCAAACTCTTAACGTAGAACATGTGAGTTCGGAGTCCATTCCCAGCTTTATATTATCTAATGGGTCTATCCAGGGTAAATAACGTAATGGCACCTGTATTCCCTCCTGTTCTAATGCAACCCATTTCTTAGTGTTGGGTTTGTATTGCCAATCTAAAAGCCTTGCACATGATGCGGCCTGATAATAGGTTTTTTTTTTTTGAACCATTATTTTTATTAGGTTTTAGTCATAAAAATATTTGTACAGAATCAAGTAGCAATGTACCAAACAATTGGATCTTACATAGAAGAAGACTGTGTACAACAGTAGATTATAAACAATAGCGAACAACTTGTACATTATAATGTTCCCATATCCCTCCCTCTTCCCCCCCCATATGAAATTATCCACATATATTTAGTAAATATCTGTATGAATAAAAAAACATTTACGATATTATAAATAAAGTATCAAAGTTATTGCATCTCCTGTTCCTAGCATCTTAGCCTGCCCAATGTACCTTCTAACTCTTCCAAGGCATACCATGTTGATGATCGAAAGGGTAACATGAAATTTTTAATTTCTATATCTGTGAGTTCTATTTCAATGAAACGTCTCCATTTAAAGAAGAATTTTTTGGCCAGTTTACTTGGATTGCGGAGCGTATCTATGGACTCAAGTACCAATGTGTGTTGTAACGTCATTTTCAATTGGGCAAGGTCTGGTGGTCTGTCATTGAGCCAGTATTGGAGTAAGAGTCTCTTTGCTACCAACGCAATGTAGTGCCATAGTATATGGGGTTGTCTTACCGTGTGAGAAGTTGGGTGATAATGAAAAATCTATCGTACTGGGTCTAGCTCTCCTATATCTCCACAGATCTCTCTTGCCCATATATCTATTGCTCTCCAATATTCTTGGACTTTGGCGCAGGACCATAAACCGTGTTCCAGATCAGTCATGGGTGATTTGCATTTTGGGCAGTGGACCCATCTTTCCTGTTTGGTCGTTTTAGTTTTAGAGGGAGGGATGTTGAAGCCCTGAATGGTGCCGTGCATGATCCTAAATTGTGTGTCTTTCCATCTCTCGTTAATAACATGTTGTCTGACCACGCCCCACCCCTCAAGGATCTTCTGTGGAAGTTCCGGATCTGTGAAATGTTTACGCCATTTATTAAATAGGCCCCTCTTTCTCTGTGGCCTCAGGACCTGTTTTAATTTAGCATATAAAGTAGTAATAGATACTTCATCTTTATTCAAGGATATCAGTTCAGACCACAAAGAATTCTCAATTTCCCCAGAGATGTCTCGCAAATGTGATAGGAGATGATGTTTCAACTGACGATATTGTAAAATGTGGAATTGGGGTAGATTATATGTATTTAAGACTTCTGTGTCTGTCATCCACTTTTTTTCCTCTAGGTTTATAAGGTCCCCCAACGTCTTAATTCCCTTGTCTCTCCATATTTTAAACAAGGAGTTTTCGCGTCCCAGAGGAAAAGACGGACAGCCCCAGGGGTTAAGCAATTTCGAGATTCTCCATGCTAACTTAAGTTTTTTCCTGACCTCCTTCCACGTTACTATAGTGTCCTTATAAATCACCGTGTTCTTCAGATTGGGGGGCAGGAAAGACATCGGTGTATGTAACAAGGCTACTAGATCCCAAGGTCTGGCCCACTCCCTCTCCAAAGCGATATCTGAGAATCTGCTGGTGCCTCTGATCCAATCAAGGACATTGCGTAGGATACACGCTAAGTTGTATCCTCGAACATCTGGGAGCTGTAGTCCTCCCTCTTACTTGGACTGGGTCAATGTTACATATGCTAAACGGGGCCTCTTTCCTCCCCACAAAAATTTAGAAAAAGCTTTATTAAGTCTAACTATGTCAGTATGTCTCAACAGCATGGGGATAGTCTGAAGGGGATAAAGCAGTCTGGCAAAGCTAACCATTTTTAGTAAGTGGCAACGTCCCAACAGTGAGAGCGGTAATCCTACCCATTTTGCCAACTCCTTTTCTATCTGCTGAATGACTGGCAAGAAGTTCAGTTTGTATAACAGTGTAGGTGTTCTGGCTAAGTGTATTCCCAAATATTTAATACTAATATAAAATAGGAAGGGGGAACAAGAGGCGCAATAGTGCCCTATCACTCAGACACTAAGAGATGAGAGGTATATTGTCAAAACCACTCACCTATTCCAGTTGTGATGACCCACAACTGGCTTGAAGGCATATAATCAATACCGGCTGCTGCAGGACCTCCACCAACCACTCGCACGTGGGAAGACTCTCAGGAAGCTGGGAAAAGGTGTGTGACAGTCCGCGCCACCGGGTACCAAAGAAATCACCTGGGATGCAGGAAGTTATTTCAAGCTTTGTCTTTATTCTCCAACATGTTTCAGCGCTCCACCTGGCGCCTTGAATATCCCTGAGGAAGGCGCCAGGTGGAGCGCTGAAACATGTTGGAGAATAAAGACAAAGCTTGAAATAACTTCCTGCATCCCAGGTGATTTCTTTGGTACCCGGTGGCGCGGACTGTCACACATCTTTTCCCAGCTTCCTGAAATATTTAATACTATCTTTCCTTATTGGTAGGCCACAAAGATGTTGTTTTCCCTGCAACTCATTCCTCGAATCCATAAACAGGATTTCGCATTTATTTTTATTGAGGGAAAATCCAGTTTGTTTGCCTATCATTTCTATATCTGAAAGGATGTTTGAAAGATCTCTTTCGGGGTGTTGGACATATAGAATGACATCATCCGCAAATAATGAAAGTTTAATCTCTTGGGCTCCTACTTTGAAGCCTTCGTAGGAATTACATTCTTCCAGATATAGTGCCAAAGGCTCTATGGCCAAATTAAAGAGAAGGGGGGATAAAGGGCATCCCTGTCTCGTTCCCTTCTGGAGGGTAAAGGAGTCGGACAGGAAGCCTGGAATACTCACACAGGCTCTAGGATTACTATAGAGAGTCTGTATATAGTGTCTAAAAGGACCCGTAAGACCCACCAAATCAAAAACTTTACCCAGCCACGACCACCTGACATTGTCAAAAGCTTTTTCAGCATCCAGGGTGATCATGGCTGGGTTTCCTTCTTTCAATTTCGTTCTCTTTCCCAAAATATCCATCAAAAGCATCACCTTTCTAATGTTTGTAGTCGTCGATCTTCCCTTGATAAACCCTGCCTGATGTGTAGATATTATTTTGGGTAATATCATTGCCAATCTATCAGCCAATATTTTGGATAAAAGTTTCAGATCCTGGTTTATCAGGGATATTGGTCTATAACTTGCTGGGTCAGTGGGTGTCTTACCTGATTTAGGGATTAATTTGATATAAGCTAAATTCATCCTATCTGGGATAGGCGATCCCTTCAGTATTTCATTATATAACTCACAAAGGATCGGGGAGATCTGCTCTTTCATTGCTTTGAAAAAGGCTCCATTATAACCATCTGGTCCTGGAGCCTTACTTGGATTTAAATTTTTTATTGCCGCTTCAATTTCTCCAATTGTAATTGGGTCGTTTAAGACATGGATGTCGTCTTGGGAGATGGGCGGCATTTTGATTTTATTTAGCCAGGAAGGCTTTTCAGGTTCCGTTGATGTGGTTTCTTTATAGAGAGAAGCATAAAATCTGCCTAGTATTTTTACAATATTCTTAGGATCAGTCCATGTGTTGCCCTGCTTATCCTTTATTGATTGAATGGGGGAAGAGGTATATCTACCTCGGGCTAGTCTTGCCAACAGTCTTCCTCCCTTATCTCCAAATTTATGCAATTCTAGTTCTAGTCTATTTTTAAATATATTCTCCCGTTTTCCTGCCCACTCATCAAATTCTTTCTTAGCTTGGAGCCACGTTTCCTTGTCAGGAGTCGCCATGGTTTCTTTATACTGTAAATAAGCATTTCTCACCTTCAGACTAGTTTCCACAAATTTTTTTTTAGCCCTTCTTTTGATCCCCATGCTGTATGCCATGATATGACCTCTCATAACTGTTTTTGCAGTCTCCCAAAATAGCCCCGGCTCTGACCTATGGCCCAGGTTATCCACGCTATAATGCGTCCACCACTCTCCCAGTAATTTAGTGAAATTTTCCTCTTTGGTGAATGTGTCAGGAAACCTCCACAGATAATCGGTTCCTTTTTCATAATTATCTTTAATCTCTAAAACCAGTGGACTATGGTCCGAAATCACCATATCTTCAATTTTTATATGTATCAGTCTTTGTAAAATCTTAGTGGACCCAAAAAGCATATCTATCCTGGACCATGATCCATGCGGATGCGAAAAGTGGGTAAATTCTCTACCTAAAGGGTTAGCCAGTCGCCATGTGTCCGACAGCCCCACAAGTCTCATCAATGATTCCAAGGTGCTTTCTACCCTCAAGCCTCCCCCCTCCTGACTTCCCTTCCGCATATATGATGATGAGCGTCTATCCTCTTCTGCTCTCATCACTGTATTAAAGTCACCTCCTACTATTTTATTAGTTCCCGGATCTTGAAGTAGTGTGTTCTGTAGATGTTGGAAAAAAGGCCTCTGATTTGCGTTCGGTGCATATATATTATATATGGTAAAGATATCATTTTGTATTTGTATCGTCATTTGAAACAATCTGCCCTCACCATCGCTCGAAGTAGAGATAATTGAGTGGGCCAGAGACCTGTGTATTAAAACCAATACTCCCGCCCTTCTCTCCACCGCACTAGACCCGAGGACCTCCCCCACCCATAGCTTTTTAAGACGGAAGAAGTCTTCCGATGTCAGATGAGTCTCCTGGAGCAAAGCAATATCTATGCGTAATTTTTTAAGATGGCGGAGAACCATCATGCGCTTTGCTGGGGAGCGCAACCCCTTAACGTTCCAGGAGATCCACCTAACCATCAGAATCCTCCCCGTACAGGGCCTCTGTTTTACTCTCCATCACAGTCCACACATATGTTGGAAGATCAGGTGCGTACCAAAACAAGAAAGATAGAATACAGGAGATGCATAATTTATCACACACCGGAATGTAGACAAATCTCAACTTTTTACCCTCCCTTGTCCCTCCCCCCCCCTCTCACTAACGCACCAACTCCACACATCTGTCCAAGTAGAACACCTCACTTCTTTCCTCGAGTGCAGTCGACAAACATATCTCCGCCCCGCCTCAGCCTTTATCCTAGCCCAGAAAACATATTAGATTATAACGAAAATAGTCTCCAACCTGGCGCTTACTTTAGAGCTTCAGTTTCTTATTGTCATCCAATACTTTCATCCCCGCCACAACATAGATAAAATGATGTCATCACCTTAAACTTATATTAACAACATGTTCAATATTGTAATAGTATGATTAGCATTAATCCCTCAGTAATTGTATATTCATATATTCATTACACATGTCTTTTAGCATTTAGGAGGCTGTAAAAGCCTCTATGGTAACTTACGAAGCTTTGCGCAACATATCCAAAGAAATAAGGAAACCTGAAAACAAAGACAACGTAAGGGCAGTAAAAAGAGAGAGCTGGGAGGGAAAGAAACAAGATACGGTTACATATCACTTCCCACTTTTCTTGTATATCTCTCCTCTCTTAACGTAGTCGTCAAATGTGTGACTATTTTGCCCAACCAATGAGAATCTCAGTTGCTGAGTAATGGAATGTCAATGTTCCTTCAGTCCTTTCTCATCTCTTCTTCTGCCAACGGGGTCCCGTTTGTCTCTGCTGTCTTGGTGTTTCTAGTGGTGGTTTCTTCCCTGCCCCTTCATCTAACAGGGAGTTTGATTTTAATCTGTAGGACCTTACAGAGTCTCTATCTGTCTCGGATTCCAGATCCACAGCAGAATTGGTTTTTGCAGGCGATCCTGTGTCAAGTTGGGGCGGTGACGAAGGCATCCTTGCTCCTGGTGAACTCGTGTTGTCACGGATAGCCGCCATTGCTTTATCAGGATCAGAGAAGGTCAACATGGCTCCCTCCCTGGACCTGAATCGCAATATCGCTGGAAAATTCAGCTGGAATCGAATATTTCGTCTGTGAAGTAGCGAGCACGCTTCACTGAAGGATCTCCTGCGGCGCGTTACTTCTATTGAGTAATCCGCAAATACCAGAGCTCTATGACCATGGATTAAAAGGGGATGCTTTTTGGCCTTATAAGCACGCAGGATTTCCTCCTTGTCTCGGTGGTTAAGGTACTTTGCTATGGCATGTCTAGCTTTAGTAGGCTCTCTAGAGGCCGAGACAGAAGATCCAGATGTTACCCTCTTATCCTGCGGCTCCCTCATCTGTCCAATTCTGTGAGTGCGCTCTGTCTTACATCTATGGGTAAGACCCAGGGCTTTGGGAAGTTCCACCTCAAAGATTTCCTCTAGTTGATTCACTGGGATGGATTCAGGGAGTCCCACTATTTTGAGGTTACTCCTCCTTGCTCTGTTTTCAATATCCTCTAGTTTTGCATGTGCATATTCAGAGTGCTGTTGCAATGACATTAACTGATCTTCCAGCTCCTGTATTCTGTCCTCTGCTGCACTAATTCTGGATTCAGCCTCAATAAGTTGCTGGTCATGTGTCTCTAATTTAGTAGACAAGTCTTTTGTTGTGGTTGCCACCAACTCAGTTACTGCAGCTTTAAAATCATCAGCGAGGTGGATTGCAAGCTCTTTTGCCAATGCTTTATAATCAAAGTGAGGGGCTCCCCATCCGCCCACCATAATCTCTTTCCTGACTTCTGTATCCTGTCTTTCGTCTGCAGGGGAACAGCTCCGGGGTTGTGCAGTCATGGCGGCCCCTGTAGCCTGTAATTGCACTTGAGACCTTCCCTGGGGGTTCTCTGCGGCTGCTTGCGGCATTCTCCTCTCCTCCTCCACCCCAGTCTCGCTAACTCCGGTCCCAAGCTTCCTCACCAAGTCACCTTCTAGTGGCTCTGACTGAGCGCTGTCCACGCCATGTCCGTCCTGCCCGCCATTACCGGAGTCCTCATTGTGCGCCGCGTTCTTCTCTCCCTCCCGACTCCTCGTTACATAGCGGTCCATCGTGCTCATGATGGACGCTCCCAGAGCTGCAGCAGTCGTCGCTGTGGATTTTGATGCCCGGGGCCAAGCTGGAGACTGGATGTCGGCGGATTTGCCGAGGCGGGGAGCGGAGCAGCCCTTAGACGCGGCTGCACATGGAGGCGCCGGAACCGGAAGTGTCGATAATAGGTTTTAAAGTCTGGCAGGCCTGTACCCCCATATTTCTTTGGTGCTGTCAGAACCTTCAGCTTCACTCTCGGGCGTAATCCCCCCCAGACGAACCGAGACATAATCGAGTTGAGTTTTGTAAAAAAACTCCCTGGTAATGTGATTGGGATCGTTTGAAAAAAATAAAGAAAGCGAGGGAGAACATCCATGCGGCTCACATTAATCCTTCCCCACCAAGACAAGTTTAAATTTCTATATGAGGCAAGCTGCTTCTCAACCTTCGACAAGAGGGACATATAATTATATACTTAAAGTTTAGTCAAATCTGCCGGAATATGTACTCCCAAATATTTAATAGAGTCACCTGAAAGGGAAGTTGGATTTGAGACAGGAAACTTCCCCAGAAGAGAGAGGCACATTCATAGCTTCGGATTTGGAGTACTTAACTTTAAAATTACTTAAAGCTCCAAATTTCTCGAACTCCTTCAGAATATTGGGGAACGAGACATGAGGCTTGGATACATACAGTAAAAGATCGTCTGCAAACAAAGCGACTTTATGTTGGTGCTGACCAATCTGGACGCCATGTATGTGAACATTATTTCGCACAGCTATGGCTAAGTGTTCCATAACGAGCACATACAGGAGTGGTGAGAGGGGGCATCCCGGTCTCGTTCCGTTTCCAATGCCGAAGGAGGCCGACAAAGCTCCATTAACCTGAACCTTAGCTAATGGTTTGGAATAGAAGGTAAGGATCTTACTCAAGAACCGTGGACCCAATCCAATCTGGCGCAATGCCCCCTCCATAAAACACCAGTGGACTCTGTCGAAGGCATTTTCGGCATCTACCGACAAAAGTCCCATCGGGAGATTCCTTTTCTTAGCTTTGTTGATTAAGAGTAGAGTCTTAATTGTGTTGTCTCTAGCCTCCCGACCTCCGACAAAGCCCACCTGGTCTAGATCAATAATTGAGGGTAGCAACCGCGCCAGACGATTAGCCAAAATCTTAAAAAATATCTTAATGTCTACGTTCAACAAGGATATAGGTCTATAATTAGACGCCAATGTAAGGTCCCTATCTGGTTTAGGTAGTATACTGATATGTGCCTCTAGCGACTGGGGAGCAAGATCTATGCCCTCTGTGATAGAGTTGAAAGTGGTAAGCATTAGGGGGCACAGAGCTTCATACAATACTTTATAAAAGATCGGAGTGAAACCATCTGGTCCCGGGCATTTTGAGAGTGGAGTGGCTTTAACCGCTTCCATCAGTTCCGGTTCTGTTATATCTGCTTCCAGAGCAGACACCTCTATTTCAGGCAATTTGGGAAGAGCAGTTGCCTCGATGTAGTCTTTTATTTTATTGGCTAGTTCCTCTGGGTGAAGGTCTGCATATTTCCCTTTGATATTGTACAACTTGTCATAGTATGTCCTAAAGACCTCTAGAATTTCAGTAATTCTATGGGTTACTGAATCCCCTTTGGTTTTAATTTTCGGAACGTGAGTACAATTTGCTCTGGGGTGGAGAAGACGTGCCAACGGACGCCCACATTTGTTGGAAAATCTATAGAAATAGTTCTTTGTTCTCTCAATATGTCTGGAATAGATCTGATTTAGTAGCTCCTTGAGTTCATTACGTTTTCTCATGAGATCAGTGAAGATTGTACAGGACAACGTTTGTTTATGTCTATTTTCTAACTGAGAGATCTGTCCATATAGATCATTAATCAGTTCGTTCCTGGCTTTTTTCAAGCGGGAGCCATGTTTAATAAGAGTTCCTCTGAGCACGCATTTTAAGGCCTCCCACTTAAGAGGTTGTGCTGTGCTGTCATTTGCATGTATGGACATAAAATCCACGATATCCCCCCTCAATTCCTTAAGGCACAAGTTGTCTTTCAAAAGGTGACCATTAAGTCTCCACGTCCATGTTTTGTTATGTCTGTCCGGTATCTCTAGAGACAGAAAAACCGGAGCATGATCAGAAAGTAGGATATTGCCAATCTTAACGTCCGGGCTCCAATCCAGGGCCGAGTGACCGACTAAAGAGAAATCTATACGACTATAAGAATTGTGCACTGGTGAGAAAAACGTGTAGTCTCTATCATGTGGATGTAATGTGCGCCAGATATCCCTGAGCTGGAGAGTGTGCAGGAGCTTCCTCAATGTTTTTAGTTTTTTGCTGGGTACTATACCTCTACCAGAAGAAGAGTCCAACGCAGGATCTAAAACGAAGTTAAAATCGCCCCCGATGAGTACCGTACCTTCGGCGAATTCAGTAAGCCGCTGTAATAGCGATCTGCAGACAGAAGACTGATCCCTGTTTGGGAGATACCAGTTAGAAATTGCTAAGACAGAGGCAGCAACCTGTACTTTCAGGAAGATAAACCTTCCACCGGGGTCAATGACGGTGTCCAAAATCACATGCGTTAAACTTTTATGTATTGCAATAGACACCCCTTTTGATCTACTGTCAGAGTTAGGGCTGTGAAGCCATGTTGTATAATATTTATTCGGAATAGCTGGAATTGAGCCCGTTTTGAAGTGTGTCTCATGTAACAATATTATCTGCGCATGTTTTTTATGGAGACCGTAGAGGGTCTGGGATCTTTTTTGTGGGGAATTGAAACCCCGTACATTCATAGTACAAATCGTTAGAGGTGCCATTTGTCTAGAGTGGCTTTATACCTTGGTACTAGATGGTTGTCTCGCTACAGTTAATTCTACTATTATGTCCTATTTCCTTGGGTGGGTAATTAGGAGGAGAAAGGGAAGATCTGGGTAGGGAAGTCAAAAAAAAGGAGAAAAATAAAAAGAAAGGGGAGGGGGGAAAGGGGGAGACAAAGAAGAGAAAAGACAAAAAGTGCTGAGCATAAACAGAAAACGTAGAAAAAGATGTAAGGAATCCCCTATGTGGGGGAAAGTAATTTTAAGTGTTGAACAATTCTATAAACTAGCTTAAGATTAAGTAATCTTATAATATAGGATTGAACTATGTTAGTTCAATTTCCTAAATGGGGTACAAGAAAAATTTTTCCCACACCTGCCTGCAGCGTGTGGAACCCCCAATGGCGCGTGTCCTTTCCAAGTGCAAAAGAGGGCTCCACCCACCGCTAATCGAACAGCTAATAATACAGTGACAAACCTACTATCAATATGTCTTGTAAACCATAACATACTCATTCCTATGGCAGGAGTATCACATAACTATAACCGCTTACATTACAAAATATTCAATATCATATAAGATCAAAATATCGTCCGCCATATATTATGTGTTTTGTTTGGTGACCTGTGGGAAGAAAATAAAGAAGAAAGGAGGGCATCTCCATGCCTCTGTTTAGAGGTGTAGATTATCCAAAAACGGGAACACAATGCATCCTTTCATCCATCTCCAGCATGATCTCTAGCACCCTTATCATTGTTGCGTCTCCATCCGGAACCCCTCCGTTGGCGTCGTCTAGCTCTCTGTTCCCGTGGAGGTGGACCTGTGTTGAGGGCAGATGGTGGGCCCGGCCAGTCCAGTATCTGAACATCCGGTGCCACCAGGTCGAGCTGATGAAGAAAGTCTGGGATTTCTCTGGGATGAGTTAGTACAATAAAGCGGTCCTCTCTCCACGAGTAGGGAATATCCTGGGAACGAAGGACTTCGAGTAAGGGTCTGAGTGCCCTTCATTTCAATAGTGTGCGTCGAGACAGGTCGGCCAGGAGCTGAATGGGTTGGTCTCGGTAAGTTAGTGGTTCACGTTCCCTTGCTCTGGTACATATTTCGTCTTTCAATCTGAAATTATGAATCCTGCACCAACATCCCGGGTCTTGCTCCCTCAGGATGGGGTGGCCCCAGTGATCTATGGGCTCTATCAAATTCAAGAGGTGAGTCCATGGGCATGTTACGTATGCCATTTAAGAAGCCTCGTAGTGTTACATCTAAATTGATTGTATAGACTCTGGTAGTCCCCTTATCCTGACGTTATTTCTTCGTTCCCTATTTTCAAGGTCCTCCATGAGGTCGAGCATATATTCCATGTGGGATGCTTGGTCAGCTACTTGTTTTTCTAATGAATCTATGTGTCTGATAATAGAGTCAGAGATGGCCTCAGTGTTAGATACTCTATTGTTCAAGTGTTGGACCTCTGTGCGCAGAGTTGCTGCCTCCCTTTTAAAAGATGACTCTAGTTGGCCCACAAAGTTTTCAATCTCTTCACGGGTCAGGATGGCAGCTATACGAGCTTTGAAATCATCCCACACTTTTTTATTTTGACTGGTGGCAATGGGTGTTCCAAACTGTGGAGCTGGTGTCGATAGGGGTTCAATAGTAGAAGTTAATGTGGAATTCACTGATGCTGTGAATCCCTCCAAGCCCTCTTTATTGATATATGCACTATTGTACACACCAGTGCACTGTATTTGTGGTGCTTTCAGCCCCTCATGATGTGACCAGGGTGCTGCTGTAGCATTCAGGGGAGCTCTATTTATCATTATTGCTGTGAGGCTAGGTGAATGAGGGGCTATTGGGGAGTTATCACAGGCTCCCTGCTGAAAACTGTACATTGCATTGTCCTCTCCAATTCCCCACAGTCCCTGCATGTCGTCTGTGAGATCCACAGCCTCTGCACTAGGACTCAGCTCTCCCTACATTGCGCCCCATGCTCCCCCTTACCGCCTCCTCTGTTTGTTGTTTCCCCTCTGCTTGTGTCTGAGGTGGTGGCGTCTGTGTGCAGGCTGGATGACCAGGGCTTGTCTGCTGCTCCTCGGGTGCTCCAGCGGTCTCCATTCCCCCAGATCGCAGAGTGACTTCAGCAGGATCTGAAGCTGATGATCGCTGCGTCGGCTCCTCTTTCCTCCTGGCGCCTGCATGAGTGCTCCCGCTCTCTGGGTCCGCCATCTTAGCTGGGCACTGCTCCTGTCTGTTTCCCGCGCTCCTGAGGTACCTGGTGATAGTTGCGGCGGGGGGCACCGCAGAGCCCCGGTCTTGTGTGGGCTGATTCCCTCTCCTCTTCGGCGGCATAAGGATATAAAAATTGTCTAGCGGTGGCCAGTATTGATGCTTCAAAAGCGGTTAGGAGGACAGGAGCTGTGCACACAGCTTCCTCTCTCCATCATGGCCAGGACACGCCCCCCTGGTGCGGTTTTTAATGCAGCATCTGGAAGGCCTTGTGCAGGCGATGAGTAATTGGTGCAGTTTTTAACATAGTATCTGGAAGGCCTTGTGCAGGCGATGAGTATTTATTGCGGTTTTTAACGCAGCATCTGGAAGGTCTTGTGCAGGTGAGGAGTATTATGTCACATTTAGAGGTCTACAAGAAGAGTCTCCATTTTTTCCAAAAATTTGGGCACAGACACCACTTCTGTGGCATCAATCACATCAATCACAGTTGCAAAATTAAAATGGTGATTTTTAGTCAATAATCCACAAGGCTTTATTCTCCCCAGGATGACACAAGGGTGGAAAAGTCCTTGCGGATCCATGCCTTGTTCACCTTTATGAACGTTAGTCTGTCTACATTCTAGGTGGACAGACGCGTGTGCTTTTCTGTCAGCACACCATCAGCAGCGCTGAACACACGTTCCGAGATAACACTGGCTGCGGGGCACGACAAGATCTCCAAGGCATGAGTGGCGAGCTCAGGCCATTTTTCCAGATTGGAAGCCCAAAATGAGCAAGGCTCCATTTCCCCAGTCATGGCATCGATGTTAAGTTGGAGATACTCGTGTACCATCCGCTCCAGGCGTTGACTATGTGTCAGACTCCTCGTGTCTTGAGGCCTTGCATATGATGGTCAAAACAAATTGTGAAACGAGGACACAGAATTGCTGTTACCACCACCAGATACAGTGTTACTGGTACGGTGTGAGTGATGATGACTCGACAGTCCCACAGTTGCCAAGTAAGAACTGTGAGATTCACTCTGTGTATCACTGGTGGTTTGTGGAATAGCTGATCTGAGATTATGTATCAGCTTCTGCTGATACTCCTGCATGCGTGCGTCCCTTTGTATGGTAGGAATTATTTCTGCAAATTTGGTCTTGTACTGGGGCTCTAAGAGGGTGGCAACCCAGTAGTCGGCATTGCTTCTAATTCGAACAATCCGAGGGTCATGTTGCAGGTACTGCAACAAGAAGGCGCTCATGTGTCTTGCGCATCCAGGAAGACTAAGTCCTTGTTGTGTTGGTGGTGGGGAGGTAAGAATCATGCTTGCTTCCTCTGCCCTCTCCCCCCAACCTCGCACAACAGAAATGTCATCAAGGTCTCCCTCATCTGCTGAGTCTTCCATGCCCATTGCCACTTCGTCCACCATTTCTTCCTTGGCTCCTGCACCTTCCTCAAGACTTTCGTTGCTAACATGCATTAATCCGTATTCACCACCCTCCCATGCCTGCCGTATTGGTGCTGCCGACCGTGAGGACCTTGGAGATGTTGCCATCCCTTCCGCATAGGACTCCTCCTGTACTTCCTCCACCTCCTCTTGTCCGACCACTGACTCCAAATATTGTTTAGAGTGTGCTCCAGCATGTAGATGACCGGAATAGTCATGCTTATAATGGCATCGTCAGCACTAAACATCTTTGTTGCCATTTCAAAGCTGTGCATAAGGGTGCAATAGGTCCTTGATCTGAGACCACTTCTGCAGCGTGATCTGCCCCACCTCTGGATCTCATTGGCCCATGTTATACGTCATAACATATTACACCAGGGCTCTGGGGTGCTGCTACAGTCGCTGCAACATGTGCAGAGTAGAATTCCAGCGTGTTGGCATTTCGCATTTCAGCCGATGAACGGGCAAGCAGAAATACATCTGGAGCGAAGCAAGTCGTTGAGCTGCGGGATACGAACGCTGGAGCACACAGCGACCATGCCCTCTGCAGAAGCTCATCTAGGCCTGGATAGTGTGTCAAAAATTGCTGGACAACCAGATTCAACACGTGAGCCATACAAGGCACTTGTGTGATATTGCCCCGGTGAAGGGCCACACCCAGGTTTGCTGCATTGTCGCACACGGTCTTCCCTGGCTGCAGGTAGAGACAACCATTGCTGAAACTCAGTCGCCAGAGCTGACCACAACTCCTCAGCTGTGTGACTTACGTTTCCCAGGCATTTGAGGGTAAAGACTGCCTGATGGCATTGAGCCCTGCTGCCAGCATAGTAAGGAGGTGTGCAGGATTCATTCTGTGCAGTTACAATGCGGGTGGCATTACCAGAAAGGCTTTAGGAGGAGATGGAGGACCGAGACGAGGTTGAGGAGGCAGAAGCAGTCGAGGAACTTCTACCTACAGAAGATGGACGCACAAGTCGTGGGGACGGCAAGACTTGGACAGGAGACCCTTCTCCACCTTTCACCATAGTTAACCAGTGCCCAGTGAGCGACATGTAACGCCCCTGTCCATGCTTACTGGTCCAAGTGTCTGTGGTGAAATGCACCCTGTGACACAGTGAGTTCCTCAAGGACGCAGTGATGTTGTCTGCGACCTGCTGGTGTAGCGCAGACACACCTTTCTTGGAAAAATAGTGGCGACTGGGCATCTGGTACTGGGGCAATGCGACGGACATAAGGTCTCTAAAATCCTCTGTTCCACCAGGCGGAAAGGCAGCATTTCTGTAGCCAACAGCTTGCAGATGGTGAAATTCAAGCGCTTAGCCTTCTCATGGCTAGAAGGAAATGGTCTTTTACTTGTCCACATCTGACGGACGGAAGGCTGGCTGCTGTGCTGAGACGCGGTTGAGTAGGGTGTCCCCGGCAAACTGCAAGTCTGTGAGGGAGGTGCAGGTGAAGATGTAATGATGCCTTCATCCAAAGGTGCTGCTCTCGATGTCTGTGAGAGCTCAACACCTGCAGCATTGTCCACTTGAAGACCAACTGACGACCTGCCAATGACACTGCGTGTTGCGGGTAAGAGGTGGAATGTATGCGTCCTAAAGGCTGTGTGACAGCTATCCCCACAGTCACAGACGATGAAGAGCACACGGATGCACTTGATGGGGCACACGGTGGTAGGCCCACCCCTCTAGCCCGCATTGTAGCACAGTGAGCTTCCCACTGCGACTTGAGCTTCATGTTCATGTGGCGGTTCATACATGAGGTACTCAAGCTACTGAATTTTTAGCCTCTACTCAGAGATTGGTGACAAATCTTGCAGATGACATGAGTTGGGAGATCCTTGGCGATATCAAAAAAGGCCCAGGCTAGGCAAGGCTTAGAGCCCATGCGAGCTGCAGAGGCATCACGACTTCTGCTCAGAGGCAGAGTTGTGGCTGCGGATGTAGTTGTTGACGTGCTTCCAGTACTCCTTCTATGTCAAGGAAGGCACAACCTAACCTCGTCGTCATTGGCATCCTCCTCCACCACCCGATGACCTCATCGACTGGCTGACTGTGGGTTGACAGTAAGTGGGATCGCCAACCTCGACATCATCCTCTGTATTCACACACCCCTCGTCCTCAGATACAACCGCTTCCTGCCTTGAACGAAAACTTGATTTTTTCAATCAAATCTGGTATCTGAGTCTCATCAGCATCATCCTCCTTGTGACCAACAAGAGTAGTTACTAGTAGGGAATGAGGGTTTACATGAAGGTCAGAACCTTCTTCCTTTGGGGTCTGGCCTGGATCTGACTCACAAAGCTTCTGGGCATCAGGGCAGATCATTTCCTCGTCTGGACTCAATGCAGCTTTGGAGCAGACCTCTGATTCCCAGGCTATTGTGTGACTGCACAGCTCTGCAGACTCAACCATGTCTGTTACTCCAGACTCAGTAGGGCGGCTGGAGACTTGGGGGGCGGGAGGAATAAAGTGTGATTGGGCTGACACCTCAGATGACTGAAGGTTTTGTGAAGTAGAAGTTGAGGTGGAGGAGAGGCCACTTGATGGAGCACTTGCGATCCATTCAAGCCTTGTTGTTTTTGTACCTCATTTACCAGTAGTATCGATGATCATATCCACAAGAAAGGGATCATATTCGATTGGCCACATACAGAAGTAGACATCTTACTTTGGCTGCAAGATTGTCTTTCTTCAGCTGATGATAATGTAGCTTTAACATCTACCCCACGGACACTATGTTTTTTGTCCTTTCCACCACGCCTATTCCCCATTCCACCATCAGCAGGCCTTTTGCCACTCATTTTGAATGTTGTGGCACGGCTGGAAGCAGATGCCACAATCGCCCCCGTGTCAGGGTTGTAGGGGATGGAGCATCGGTGTTGAGAGATATGGGTTGCTTCTGAGGTGGCTGATAGTATCCTGCTAAATGCAATGTTATTTGTAAGAGACAAATTTGGTGAGTTTTTTTTTTTTCTATGTACCAATTTGGTGATTTTTGCTTAAAGCTAAATTATACATGTGTTATACATGTGGCTAGGTACTCGTAGGCGTGAGGGTCCGTAACGGGGGCTACGAGCTTACGCTATTTTGGTCCAAAATAACAAACTAACTCCTCACTATCATCTATAGAGTTATATTGCATTTTTTTATCCTTCTGCAGTCTACAGCTATGTCCTCTAGGGGGCGTCAGTCACTTGTGTTGCATATTTTGTTGCAGGGCAGCCCGCCTTGTCTAACAGATGGGTGTCATTAATAGGCTGCTTTCTGACTTTATGCTTCACTCTTTGAGTGGCTGCCGCCCTGTAGTGATCTCATGTCCAGTGATACCACCTGTCTCCTCCTTGTGGCACGGCTGGACACAGATGCCACAATCGCCCCGTGTCAGGGTTGTAGGGGGATGGAGCATCGGTGTTGAGAGATATGGGTTGCTTCTGAGGTGGCTGATAGTATCCTGCTAAATGCAATGTTATTTGTAAGAGACCAAATTTGGTGAGTTTTTTTTTTTCTCATTTTGAATGTTACAAAATTGGGAACTGTGTAGTTGTTGGCCAAGCAAAACTTTGATGTTAATCAAGCAGTGGTGACTGAACCAACACTGACCCGAAGTGAGACCTGGGCAAGGTGCAGTTAACAATTAGTAGAATGAACTACACTCAAGGTGTATTTGGTTGTATTAAACGTTAGTGAACACTGCTTTTAAGCAAAAAATGACAGGTTTGCTTGTTGCAGTAAAAAAGTAGTAGCATGCCTACACTCAAGGTGTATTTGGTTGTATTAAACATGGCCTACAGTAAAGGTTTAGTGAACACTGCTCGTTCTGTCTCTGACATACAATTCATCTTCAAATGTTTGTTATTGCATAATGTTGTTATTAATTAGTATAGCTGTAGATTCTTAATGAGCTTTATCTCATATGTAGTGTTCTGGCTCCCTCTAGCGGCCAATGCTATGTTTGCAGTCTATTTAATCTCTATGTCTTATTCTCCTCCCTCTTGCAATGCATTCTGGTAGCTCAGTCTCCATTTTACCTCTATATCTGGAAGGAAGAAGACACTCAGTAGCACAGTTCCCACAAGATTGCATTGCCGGTACAGTAACTATACCTTCTTTAGCTGTGTTCCGCTCTAATATTAGCCTATCGCAGCCAGTTGCACTCTAGGTTAATTACTAGTTTAAAAATGTTAATGCATATTGTGTGACTATGTGGAAAATGCATGTTTGCTGTACCCTCCACTAATTGTCTGTATTTGATTGCTTTGTTTTACCGCGCCAGTGTACTGTTACGTTCAATAAAACACGGATTCAACCACAATCTCCTTATTGGACCTCGGTGCATCGGTTTACCTGCCTGTACAGTATAGCTACATGAGCCCCCGACCCATTTAGTGAGGACAGAACACTGCTTTTAAAGTGATCCTGACCTCACAAATTGCGTCCCCATGCTGTTTAAACCTATCCCTGCAGCACCTTAAGTGCTTCCCAGACATCCCTTTCTCTCTAAATATCGATTTGGCAAAGTTTATAAAATCATCTTACATACCATGGAATCTGCGGCTTCTCAGCCGCAAAAGGCGTGCCTGCTTGCCGCTCCCCACTGCCTCCTCCTTCATGATTATTCATGCCCCGCTGGGCGTGCTGCAGAGAGTGGAGCCGCGTCCTCTCCTACGATGGGCGGTATTCCCGGTATGACGAAAATCTCGTCATATCCGGGTTTACTACGTCAGTACACTCATTACTGGCTAGAACAGACTTCGCGCATGAGCATTCGCAGCACGAAGTCGGCAGTACACCCAAATGGGTGTACTGACGTAGTAAACCCGGATATGATGAGATTTTTGTCATACCGGGAATACCGCCCATCGTAGGAGAGGACGCGGCTCCACTCTCTGCAGCACGCCCAGCGGGGCATGAATAATCATGAAGGAGGAGGCAGTGGGGAGCGGCAAGCAGGCACGCCTTTTGCGGCTGAGAAGCCGCAGATTCCATGGTATGTAAGATGATTTTATAAACTTTGCCAAATCAATATTTAGAGAGAAAGGGATGTCTAGGAAGCACTTAAGGTGCTGCAGGGACAGGTTTAAACAGCATGGGGACACAATTTGTGAGGTCAGGATCACTTTAAACAAAAACTGACAGGTTAGCTTGTTGCAGTAAAAAACTATTAGAATGAACTACAGTACACTCAAGGTGTATTTGGTTGTATTAAACATGGCCTACAGTGAAGGTTTAGTGAACACTGCTTTTAAGCAAAAACTGACAGGTCAGCTTGTTGAAGTAAAAAATTATTAGAATGAACTACACTCAAGGTGTATTTGGTTGTATTAAACGTGGCCTACAGTAAAGGTTTAGTTAACACTGCTTTTAAGCAAAAAATGACAGGTTTGCTTGTTGCAGTAAAAAATTAGTAGAATCAACTACACTGAAGGGTGTAGCTTCTCTCACAAGTGGGCTACACCACTGTGGGACACTGAGGGTACCTTTACACGCCGCTACGGCAGGATGGATGCATCCCGCTACAGGCTACAAATGTAGCTTGTAGCGCCAATATAGCCCGTCGTAGCGGCGTCTGAAGACGTGACGATACAGCCGGCAACAGATACATCTGTTTACGACCTCTGCTCGAAAACAGAGAGCTACAAAGCCGATGGTAGCAAGATGCATCGGCGTGTAAAGACTTTACGGAAGGGATCTCTGGACACCCTGCGATGTAGCTGCAATGTAGCTAAGGCGTGACCCTGGCTCCGTGTTACCGCGCCCCATGTGCGATCATTGGTGGAAGCTGCTGCATGACGATTGGTAGTCGCTGCATAGGGAGGCATATTTAAGGAGCTGACGAGTCACACTACACAATCGCTCGAGCGTGCTGTATTACTCAGCCTCCTGCGTTGCCTGCCCAATCAGGATGTTATTGCTTTGTCCTATCAGCGTACGAGCGTCTCGTAATCCACAATTGTGGCACGCCTATGTGCTGTCCCTGCTGCACCAGGTACGCCCATAGTAGCTGGTTATAGCGGTGTGTAAATGAGCTACAGATGGCTACTTGAGACACCCGGCGATGTATCTAGCTATAGATGTCACGTAGCGTAGCGCACCTTATGGCGGCGTGTAAAGGTGATGCGTTGAGCGTTTGTAACCGTTTGAACGTGCTCGTGCACGTGAAGTAGCGGGATGCATCCATCCTGCCGTAGCGGCGTGTAAAGGTACCCTGATAGTCTGCTACTAGCCTGAACATTCTGAACATGTGCACGTAGACCTCCATGTCTGCCCCTAGTCCGCTGGGATTTTGGAGGTCGCTACAACTAAACCACGTCTTCCGCAGCCTCCCCCCCAAGAGTGAAGATCGTAACTCCAAAACGATGTTTGAGCTTGTCAGGGCTCGGGATTTTGCAGACACGCGCTTTCTAAGTCCTACGCCTTGTTAACTGCACCATCTGATCGGCAACCCTTAACTTCATGCTACAGTGGGAGACTGACTTGGGTTTAGACCTAACTATGGAACAGAGAGCTGGGATTTTCACCCTGACTCATGCCTCTTCGATTAGTTCGCGCTTTCAGGAGGCAAATTATAAGATGCTTTCTTGATGGTACAGGGTCCCTTCACGGCTCTATAAAATGTTACCTACAACTGACCCAAGGTGTTGGAGGTGTGGCAAGGCGGGAGGCACATTTCTACATATCTTCTGGGAATGTAGTGTCCTTGGTCCATTTTGGACTGAAATATGTAGTGTGATCCACTCGGTCACGTCTTATAGGGGTGACCTGGGTCCAGCGCTATTCTTGCTACACCATGGCGAGATGCCCATTAAGAAGTACAAACACTCCCTGTTGAGATTTCTAGTGATGGAGGCCAGGGCCTGGGTTCCTCTGTTTTGGAGGCAGACGACATGCCCGCCAATCTTGTTGTGGATAGTAAAAGTTAATGACCTCATGCATTTGGAAGATCTGACTTCATCGCTTCATGACTCCTATACTAGTTTTAGAGACACCTGGTTCGACTGGATGCAATTCCAACACAGAGATGTATAAAAAGTATACTTATTCATCGGCCAGTTTTGAGTGACATTCCTGTAACATTTGGATGCGGTAGTACCCGCTTGTATCCACATTCCTACTTCCCCCCCCACCTGCACTCTTTTCCCTGAGCATTCTCCATCTCCCCTTATTCTTCTCTTTTTTTCTCCCCATAGTTTTTCTGATTATTCTTCTTACTTACCTGAACAAAATAAGACTGTAAGTTGACTTGTTATTTATATGTGTAATGTTTATTAAAATCTTTCACTAAATAAATAATTATATAAAAAAAAAAGAAAAAAAAAAAGAACTGGCACAGTCTCGGCTTTACCATACACCAACACCTTGGCAGACAGTGTGAACAGAGACTTAGCGGGGAAGGAGAGAGAAACTCTCTGGTCGTCTCCTTCTGAACGACCCGAGGTAGGCTGCTTCTGAGACTGCGTGGTCTTGGAGAGAAGTGGACAAACCTTAATAAAATGGTCAGATTTTCCACAGGAAAAACATGCTCCGCCCACTTGGTGAACAGTAGCCACAGGAGGTTTAGCACGAGAACCTACTGCCCCCAACTGCATGGGTTTATCAGGTACAGTCTCCTCAGCAGGGATAGGTACAGGAGACATAGTAGGTTTCAGTCTCTCCCTCAGACGTCTGTCAACCTGTATGGCTAGGGACATCGCAGCCTCCAATGACTCAGGTGCAGCGTACTGAACTAGGGTGTCGTGTAGTCTAACTGACAAACCCAAGCAGAACTGACTCCGGAGGGCTGGGTCGTTCCACTGGGTGTCAGTCGCCCATCTCCGAAACTCCGAGCAGTACTCCTCCACTGGTGTGTGCCCTACTTGAGTTTGCCGAGATTAGACTCAGCAAAGGTCACCCTATCTGGTTCGCCGTACACCTGAGCCAGAGCAGCAAAAAACCCGTCCACCGACCATAGCGATGGTTAGTCGGCCGGGAGGGAAAAGGCCCAGGTCTGGGGGTTTCCTTTACGAAGGGAGACTATAATCCCCTCCCCTGTTCCTCACTTCCTGATGAACGGGGTTCGGAGCCTGAAATAAAGCTTACAGGCTTTACAGAAAACAAAAAATGTGTCTCTTCCCCCAGAAAACCTATCTGGAAGAGAGACCTTGTGTTCTGGCATGGCCTGAATATGAGCCGACGCCAGGTAACCCACGACTTGCTGCAGCTGTTGCAGTACCTGAGTCTGCAGACCAGTTACCTCTTCAGAGATGGTCTGCATCAGGCGAGAAAATGCATCAGCTGAGGCAGTCTGAGACATAGTGACTCAAGGGAAAAGGTATGGGCTGCTGATAATGTCACGGTGTATTGAGAATGCTGAAGAGGGAATGGCAGTTATGGGCAGGGTGACCAGGGAAGACTAGTCTGCTCTAGGAACCCTGAATGGCACTGATCCCAAAGGTATCTCTGAAGGTGAGAAGGTTCGGGCCTCCAGCCTCTCCCTAAAACACCTCCACAAGCCCTGAGCTATTCCCCTCACCCCTCCACAGAACTAGGATACAGCAACTCCAAAGGAAAGGACGTAAGCAACACAAACACAGGTTAATACACCACGGCTTCCAGGCATAGAGTGAAACTTTATCAGCAGCACCACCTGGTGGAAGGAAAGGCTCCTTAAAGGCTAGGGGGAGGGGAGTTTACGTGAGTCACATATTAACCTCTCAACCAGCAGTCGAACCTAATAGTGAATGCAGTTCTGGAGGACAACACAGGAGGCCAGGACCTTCGCAACAATCAACCATGCAGCTCTTAAAGACAAACATACACAGCAACATCCAGCAATGTCAGCGCCATCTAAGCACGTGACAGAATAAGGGGAATAGGGGGAAACGCATAAGCCAGGGAGAACTTCCAAGATTGAGAGAATGCATCCACCCCGGGGCCCGCCTGAAGGAGTCAAAGAGAAAAACCTCACCACCAGCGCATGGTGAGGAAAGGCAAAGAGGTCCACATCGGGATGCCCCCATCTGGAAACCAGAGATCCGAAGACCTCCTGGTGGAGACACCATTCCCCCATGAATGAACATCCCGCCTGCTGAGGAAGTCCGCCTGAACTTGTCGGACCCCTCAGATGAAAAGCAGACAGGGACAGAACGTGTCTTTCTGCCCAGGAAAAATTCTTGCATAAATTGAGGTAAGACTTGCGAATCTCGTACCTCCCTGATGACGAATGTGAGCCACCGTCGTAACATTGTCCGAAAAGACCCGGACGTGCTGACCCTGGAGCAAGGACTCTGCCGCCCTGAGAGCTTCCTCAACTGCTTTCAATTCATGGTAGTTGGAAGACTGGGCACTGACCTGAGGAGACCACCTGCCCTGGAAGTGGCGACCTGAAACCACAGCACCCCAGCCCCGTTTGCTGGTGTCCGACGTGAGAGACATCAAAGGGGGACTGGTCCCAAGCGACACCTTTCCGGAGGTTCCGGGGAGGCAACCACCAGGTCAGAGAGGATCTCACATGTCCTGGAAGGACCACTTCCGAGAGGGAGGACGACCTGTCCCAGGACAAAAGGAGATGCCTCTGTAGAATCCTGGTGTGAGCCTGTGCCCAGGGATGCAGGCCGTCAAGGATCCCAGAGCCGACATCATGTCCCTCAGGGAGGGCTTGGCGCTGATCCCTGAACCGGGAAAGTTTCTGTACCAGTTCCAGCATGAGACAAGTCTAAGAGAATGTCCAGGAACTGATTCCAGGACGATGGAACCAGATCGGACTTATCCTAATTCGGAAGCCACCTCAGAGAGCACATGACCTGGAGTGTGGTGGCTACAGACTGATGCAGTTACGGAGATGACGGAGCCAGAATCAGAAAATCGTCGAGGTAGGGAACAATACAGATCCACAGTCCCCTGAGAAAGGAGACCCCCTCGGACATCAGTTTGGAAAACACCCGGGCCGCAGAGGACAGCCGGAAGAGCAGGTCGTTGAACTGGAAATGGATTACAGTCGGAAGCTCGACACTGCAAATCGCAGAAATTGACAATGTGTAGGATGAATGGGAACATGATAACACTCATCCTTCAGATCGAGTGGCCATAACCCAATCCTGGCCGATCAAGGGAATGGCCGTACGTAGTGATTCCATCTTGAATCAACGGTAAACGACCGACAGGTTCAAGGGCTTCAGATTCATGATAATCCGTTATGAACTGGACGGTTTCTTCACCAAGAAGAGGCGGGAATAATGACCCCTGCCCTCTTCCTGAAAAGGAACTCGAGATATCACCTTGGACTCCAGAAGAGCCTGAAGCCCTAGCCACAATGCGTCCTGAAGAGACCGGGAGGGAAGGGAGGTGATCTGGAGGCATCTTGGAGGGTAGGCCTTGAATTCTATCTTTAAGCCGTCTCGGATGGTACGAAGCACCAATGGATTGATGGTGATATCTTGCCACCTGGGAATAAGTCAGAGAGCCGACCCCCCAGCCAGTCGCAGTCACTTCTTGTCGGGCTGCTGATGGTGCTGGGGAACGAGGATATTCGTTCCTTTGCCCCCTTTAGGGTAACTCCACCACCCCGACTTCCCCCTCCCTCTGTATGAAGGGGTTTGCTCACGGGGGATGAAAAAAGCACTGCCTAGCAGAGCGTTGTTCTGGCAAGGACTTTTTCTTATCAGTGGCCTGCTCGAGGATATCGTCAAGAGCCGGCCCAAACACCAACTCCCCTTTGAAGGGGATGGAACACAATCTGATTTTGGAAGTCACATCCCCAGTCCATAATTTAAGCCAAAGAGCCCGTCTGGCTGAGTTAGACAAGGTTGCTGCACGAGCAGATAATCTGACAGATTCCCCAGAGGCGTCAGCCAGAAAACCGTCGCCTTATGCAGAAGAGAAAGAGAGTTAATGATCTCCTCTCTAGGGGTGCCCTGGGAAATGTAGTCCTCCAGCTGGAGAAGCCACCGACAAAGAGACCTGGCCACACAAGTAGCAGCGATATTAGACTGCAGGATGTAGCACGAAGAGTCCCAGGTCTTCCGAAGAAGACCCTCAATTTTCCTATCCATGGGGTCCTTCAACTGCGAGGAATCCTCAAAGGGAAGGGCGTTTTTCCTCACCACCCTGGACTCCTGGACGTCTACTTTGGGAAGTTCCTATCTGGAACATTCGCCATCAAGGGGAACCTATGTTTCAGCTCACTCGGGACACTGAGGCGTTTCTCAAGAGACTCCCATTCATGCAGACAAGGTTCAAAAGATTATCATGCACAGGGAACACTTTACGGGACTTGGCTTTTAAACCCCCAAATATGATATCCCATATAGGAAAGGATTCAACCTCTTCCACCCCCATGGTGGAATGCACCATATCAAGTTCATCCATATCGTCTGAGGAAAAGAAAAACTTTTTATTGTCAGACAATGAAGAAGTCCTAGGGTCTTCAGAATCCCCAAAAGCGTCAGGATCAGAGGAAACCACCTCTAGGTGGAGGAAAAATAACAGGGGGAGGTGGATGGGATATAGCAGACACAGAAGACTGGATCTCCTGCCTAATAAGGGACTTTATACTGCCCATGAGGGTCGTTGTTCCGCACGCAAGACCTCATCCGTGCAAGGTTGGCACAGCTTCTTTTTGCGTGAGGCACGTCATTTCACAGAGCAGACCCCACACTTTCGGGCAGAAGAATTCTCTTTCTCCCTCCTGGGTCCAGAATCTTTGTCTCCCTAAAAAGAGAAACCTATAAGGCACCAGAAGAACCCAGACCCAGGGAATGGGGGACCCATATCCTGCTACTCACAGTAGGGGCATGAACGCAGGGCTCTGCAGCTGCAGGCACGAGAACTTTATCACTGTCCATGATGGCCAGCCAGTACTACCCGGGCCCACCCTCGTAACCCTCTGAGGGCAAAGAAATTATAGGAATGACAGGGGGATAGCTGAAAGCACCCTCAGCACCTGGAGCCTCCTAGCAACCACCCAGAGGCCTACCTGGACAGGAAAACCGGGCCTTATGTAGCTGGGAATCAGCGTTAGAACACTCCTCTTTTGGGTCCAGCTGACCGCCCCAACATGCAGGAGCCCTGGATAGGCTGCCAGCCAGCTGGCAGCGCGCGCTCCCATTCAGGACCGCAAAACTGGAAGTGACGCGGTAACCTCAGTGACGTCACTTCTAGTCCGCATGAACACCAGCCGGCGATGCCCAGATAGGAGGACACCGGGGAGCTCAGAGAGGCCTCCGGCCATACACCGCACCGCTTTGCTCCCCCAAGAGAGCGCAGGTGGTGTGGGGAGAAGGTCCCGGATGACATGCAGCATGGAACCGGGAGCAGCATCTGCAGGCAGGAGAGCTGAAGCCTGCAGACCTCAGCCGCCCGGCTATGTGAGTAAACAGTGCCCCTAGTCACCGGCCACAAGCAGCACCACAGCAACCTCTTCATGCCCCATAGGGGACAGGAAAAACCCTGGAGGGTGCAGCAAGGAGAGGGGTATTTAAACTCATTGTGTTTCCTGTCCCCTATTTAGGGCAGGGAGGCAACCCCCATTCTGCTGTTGTGGAAGGTGACTAGAGAAAACATGGAACAGAGAGACATTCAACAAAATGACATTCGGAGTTCTCTCACCCATCAGATGAGAAGAGGTACCAGTTCCAGGGAAAGACCCTTGTCCTGTGACAATTCTCCTCTGGCGGTTTCGTGGGAAGGGTGACTGCTGCTGCGATGTGACTTCTTTTGAGACTTCATCTCAGTTGGAGCCTCCGCCCCATTTATGCTGCTGCAAGAAGCGCTGCCTGTCTGGAGCAATGATGCAAGTAATCAAGGTATCCAGATGATTGAGCGCTCCCAAGGAGATTTACCTTATGATAAGGACATTAATAATGGAACAAAAGGGAACTAATAATGTTTTACATACAATTGGTTTTTTGAATTATACCCTTATATGTATATGTGTGTATATATATACAAAAAGGAAGAGAGAGATATATGTGTATATTTATTCTATTGTTCTTTTTTATCTTGGGAGGAACTGGTTAACACTAATGGGACTGGATACTGAAGAGCCAGACATGTGTGATTAATATGATTAATTAGGAGGGATAACACACACTATATAACCTCCAAACTTTATGTAATACTTCATATACCTGAGGAAGGCTATTTTATGACATTTATAGCCGAAACGCGTTGTTTTAATTATGCTTTTATGACTTTTATGACTGTTTACTTCTGTGAAGCCATTTGACATAAATCTCCAAGAAGGAAAAAGGAGTCAGTGTCCTTATCATAAGGTAAATCTCCTTGGGAGCGCTCAATCATCTGGATACCTTGATTACTTGCTTCATTCCACGGGCTCATAGCTGGGAGTTCCGCTCTCTGGAGGATAGCAGCAGCATACCAAGGAGACAAAGACCTCTGTAAGACCCCCAGTGGGTTGATATGCAAAGAAACAAGACACAATAAAGGTGAGTTCTCTTGCCCAGTGTACTTCTGAGAAATATTGTACTTTTACATTTAGATCTGCGCCTGTTTTCTCTCTCCCCACCCTCCTCTGACTTACAGCCTCAAGGTCTATTGTGTGCAATTTACTATAAGCTGAAGGCTTTTCCCTGCAAGCTTGGGTGGAGAACTGGTTCTGGATTTCCAGGAGAAATTGTAAGGCAGCGATTCCTAAATGGATCATTTCAGAGACAGAGTGACAAGACGGCAAGAAGCCTTTGCCGCCATCGATCCACGAAAAGAATATCCAAGTACTGTTAACCAATTATGCACTGATCTTGATTTAGAGACTAAAAAGAAATTAAGAAATATTTTTTATAAATTTGAGAACACTATGAAGTTAGAAATTCGTCATCAAATAGATGCAGAGTTTCTGAACCTATGTATTAAACACAAAATTATCCCTAAAGGGTTAATGATACATTTTAATAGTACCTTTCCACAAGATAATGATTTCTCCAAAAAGTGGCAGGAAACCCTAGATGCCTGCTCATATAAACTCATGACTATTTTAATAGAAAAACGCAAAGAACTGGCACTCTTTGCTACACAAAAATGTGAGTCCTTAGTTGAAGATCTAGAGGGCTACAAATCTACCTCCTATTATGAAGCTTTAAATTCTGATACAAATAAGAATTTAACAAATTTTGAAAGTAATATTATGGAAGAAAAAAAGAAAAAATTAAGGAGGGATGTTTTTTTAAATAAAAATGATGGGCAGGTTAAATATAATGGAACCTCTATACAAAATCACCGCCCTCCCTTTTTAAAAAATCACCTCTCACCAGTAAGAAATAACTTCTCTAAAAAACAAAAGGATACAGTCGATCAATTGCGCACATTTTATAATTCAAGATTACCTTATAATTCTAGACAAAAAACAACTGGTTTTGATTGGACCAATACAGGAGCTATACCAAAACAAAAAGGGTTAAATCACTCTACCCCAATAACAATGCATAGATGTGATGAAATTTTGACAGCTATCCCCAAAAAAAACGGTTGGAAAAACGATTAATAAAAGACATGATACAATTGATTTAAAGTTACCAGCACCTAACCCAGGGTTGCCATCCCTGGGTATATTGAGGAGAACTACAGAAAGAAAGTCCCTGGAAAAGGATTTATTGAAATCTGATTCAGCAAAGATTAATAGTGAATTGACGGAAAAATCTATTTGTGATGATAGCTTTTTTGAGAACATAACTATACACAGTACAGGTGAATCCCCTTCAGCCTTTGTGACAGTTATACAGGCCCCCACTCCTTCTCCCAGTTCAGCAAACTCGCAGATTTCTTTTTTAGAAATAGGTCCGATACGGCCCTCACCCTTAATGGAAACAATTGTTCCTACAATCCTGAGTCAATCACACATGGCACCTATCCTGTCACCCTTGCAGACTATAAATCCCCCACCACAATCAATTGGGGTTTCCAACTCTCAACCACAGATAACCCAATTTTTCACATTGAAAAATACACCCCAAAGAAAAAGAAAAGGAGGTTTCGGGGAACTAGAGCAGGAACACGTTCCCAAAAAAATTCCCAAAAAACAACCAAGAGACTCAGGCCGATCCATGAACAAGATGGAATCGGAGTCCTTACAAAAAACAAAGTCTGCACAGGAAATGGACAATAAGGATAAAGATATAAATAGAACTGAAAAGAAAAGGGTGTTTAATCTATCTAAATATCCTATGAATGAAACAGAGGAGAGATTACTCACAAAGGGCTTAAATTTCTGCCCTACTCAAGATACAAACAATTTTGATCTGTTTATTGATCTGAATAAATTTGTGAGGAAATTAACCCTCAAAAGACACTTTGTGCTCCAGGAAAAGAATAACATTAAACATATGTCTACAATGAATACAAATGAAACACCCTCAAACTTGGACCCTAATATACACTTAGAAGTGAAAAGCCGCTCTAATTTCAACCCGGTACACCATAGGGGTAATTATATAGAAACTTTTCTGGGTCTAGTTGGTGAGGAATTCCGCCGATTAGATTCAAAGAAAACCGCAAAAATTAAAACAAATCCCAAGAGGGGATATATAAATAACCATCCCCTTAAGTATAATATCACTAAGGAAGAGAAAATGGCAATGGCCAATTTGAAAAATAATGATAAAATCATAATAAGGGAGGCGGATAAAGGAGGCGGAGTCATAATTCAAGACAGAGATATGTACATTAAAGAAGCACAAAGAATTCTATCGGACACTAAATATTACATCAAACTGGATAAAGATCCTTCTAAGACATTTCTGAGAGAATATCATGATCTCATAAATGATGCTTATAAGGAAGGGATAATAAATAAAAAAGAAAAGAACTTTTTGGTTAATAAAGAGCCATCTATGGCCTTTTTTTATCATCTTCCAAAGGTGCACAAAGATAGTGTCAATCCTCCAGGACGTCCCATCATTTCTGGGATCGACTCTCTTACTAGCCACCTGTCTCATTTTTTAGATTTACATCTTCAGGACATAGTAAAATCTTTACCATCACATTTGAAAAATTCAGCACAACTAATACAAGAACTGAACACCATACAGTGGGAGGATAATTTCCTAATAATAACAATGGATGTGAATTCATTGTATTCGAACATTGATCATGATTTGGGCAAAGATGCAATTAGACATTTTTTTGTCACAAAATAAAGCCATGCCAGGGAGACAGGTGGATTTTTTGATAAAGAGCTTAGACTTCATACTCAAGCATAATGTGTTTGAGTATGATGGACAATTGTACCTACAGAAACTTAGTACCGCAATGGGGACTCGGGTAGCCCCAAGTTTTGCAAACTTATTTATGGGGCTATTCGAGTCCCTATCACCCCTTTGCTCCTCAGAATGTGTGAGTAATATAATATTATATAAACGATACATAGATGACCTGATTATTCTATGGAGGGGTGACAGGGAAGCCGCAGAATCCCTGGTGAAGGTCATGAATGAAAATTCTTGGGGTTTATCCTTTGAGGCTACTATAACGACCAATAGAGCTGTATTTCTTGATCTAGAAATTATACCTGAGAATGGGAGATTGACAACTAGAACTCACTTTAAAAGTGTTGATGTTAATGGGTATCTCGACTATAGGAGTGCCCATTATATCAAATGGAAAAACAATATACCGTTTGGACAGTTCCATCGAGTCCGAAAAAACAATACAAAAAAGTCAGATTATGTAATACATCTGAAATTTAAAAAAAACGGTTTCAAGAAAAGAAATACCCGAAAAAAATCATTGGGGAAGCTTATAAAGTGAATCTAAAAAAATCACAAGATGAATGCCTGAGAATAAAAGAAAAATCAGATAGGATGACGGTAAAATCTCAAGCCCCTATAATTACACAGAAAAAAACTCAACCACCCATAATGATGAATAAGGAGAGATGGGAATACAACTTCATTACCTCATTCAATAAAGGGAATCGGCTGATTAGAGAGACCCTCTCTAAACACTGGCACATTTTAAAACAGGATCCCCTCTTGAGAGATTTCTTGCCAGAAAGACCAGGGATCACATTTAGAAGGGGAAGGACTCTCAGGAATATATTGGCACCTAGCCGTATGAAAAAAAGCATCATGAAAAAAAGTATCACGAAAAACATAATTATCAAGAATACTAAATTAATTTCAGCAAGAGATGATATTTCCATAGCCAATTTTGGTATGCACTCTGCTGGTACTTTTAAATGTTTTCAGAAAAAATGTCAGTGTTGTCATCTTATAACTCATGGCTCTCAAAGTATAACAGCGACTAGTACAGGAGAGATGTTTCCGATCAAACATTTTCTCACCTGTACTAGTAATTTCGTTATTTATGTTATTACTTGTGAATGTGGACTACAGTACGTGGGTCGCACCACACAGATGGTCCGATCACGACTGAATTCACATCGTTATAACGCAAAAATTGGCCTTATGACCCATAGCTTATCAAGGCACCTTTTATTAAATCACAATAAAAATTTCAAAATAAAACTTACACCAGTTGAGGAGATACCTTTGGAAGCTCCTAATAGAATGCAACAACTGAATAAAAAGGAGGCTTTTTGGATTTACAGGCTGCGAAGCCTATATCCGGATGGCCTAAATGATAAGCTTGAAAACATTTAGTAGGATAATTTATAGATGAGAACAACTTTATTGTTTTCTGGGGGCCCTTTCGCATCGGCGTTTTTTTGGGGTTTGCGTCGGATGCGGTGGGGGGGCCGCACCTGCCGCGTGCCGGCTGCGCTTGCGGCGCGGTTGACGCCGTGCGGGGTGTGGGCGTGCTTGCGGCGGGTGCGGTTTTGCGCTTGCGGCGGGTGCGGCAGCGGGGAAGGCCGCGGTTTTTTTCGCTGCCGCGCCTGCCGCGGGAGCGGGGCCGCGCCTGCGCCTTGCGTGGCGTTTGCCACGGCCGCGCCGCGGGTGCGGCCGGTGTGCGGTGGTTGCGGCGGATGCGGTTTTTTCGCCGCGTCTGCCGCGGATTTTGGAGGGCGCTGATGTGAAGGGGCCCTTATAGAGATAAAAATCTTGTTGAGGTTCATATTTGGGATCCCATCATTTTATGAGGTGGGGACATTGAGGTTATCGGGAGTGCTCTTGCAATGTTTCTCCTTGTGGAAGTAGGAATGTCTGCTCTGTGGGTCCTAAAATGACATGTGAAGCGGTTCATAACTTGGTGCTGACATTGTAATGGTCCACCTGCATTTATGGAGGCATTGGTCTCTGGAGGGAGAGGAAGAGCAAACTGCTGTCTCTTGAATGATAATAAATAATATGAAACATTGTCTAGAGAAGGAAAAGATGGTACAGTGGGACTCTGGGTGGTGATTTAGTATAAATTGAATAAGATCGATTCCAACAAATATATGAGATATATGTACATCTATTATTAAGGAAAGTGATACGTTTTCTATGGAGCACTCTTGTATTAGTCCCCTTGGGGAAGTAGAAATATCTGCTTTTTGGGTCCTGGAATGACAAGTGAAACTGTTTACAATGTATAATGGTCCACCTTTTATTATGGAGGCAGTTGTTTCAGTAGGGAAAAGAAGATTTAATCACTCTCTGGTGGAGGATAAGATGGTTTAGCAGGTTTTTGGGTGAAGATAAAATGATTGAATGTGAATAGAGCAAGATCGATCCCAGTAGAAGTATGCAATATATGAGATATGAGATATATTTGTATATATTATCAAGGAAATTGTAAAATATTTTATGGTGAAGTTATCACGCTAGTATATAGCGACCCAATATAGCTGTCTCTTTGAGGGGGATAGAGATATATTGGGACGTAACAATTATGTGGTACTTATGAATGGGTTGACTTGGAGCAAGTGTCCTATAGATGAAGTGTATAGCCTAGTGGTATATACCTCTGACTGGGTAAGATATGTTGATAGAAAATGTGCAGGATCGATTCCATCTGTAATTATTGAAAAAACATTTAAAAATTTTTATTTTTTTTTTCTTTTGGGAATATAATTTTTTGATATCAAGTGGATCATAATTAATAAGAAATAAAAATAATACTATGATATTTGGACCTTGATTTCGAAACACAAAAATAAAAAGAAAATAGAAAGAAAACAAAGATAAAGATTAATAATGGAACAAAAGGGAACTAATAATGTTTTACATACAATTGGTTTATTGAATTATACCCTTATATGTATATGTGTGTATATATATACAAAAAGGAAGAGAGAGATATATGTGTATATTTATTCTATTGTTCTATTTTTTATCTTGGGAGGAACTGGTTAACACTAATGAGACTGGATACTGAAGAGCCAGACATGTGTGATCAATATGATTAATTAGGAGGGATAACACACACTATATAACCTCCAAACTTTATGTAATACTTCATATACCTGAGGAAGGCTATTTTATGACATTTATAGCCGAAACGCGTTGTTTTAATTATGCTTTTATGACTTTTATGACTGTTTACTTCTGTGAAGCCATTTGAAATAAATCTCCAAGAAGGAAAAAGGAGTCAGTGTCCCTATCATAAGGTAAATCTCCTTGGGAGCGCTCAATCATCTGGATACCTTGATTACTTGCTTCATTCCACGGGCTCATAGCTGAGAGTTCCGCTCTCTGGAGGATAGCAGCAGCATACCAAGGAGACAAAGACCTCTGTAAGACCCCAGTGGGTTGATATGCAAAGAAACAAGACACAATAAAGGTGAGTTCTCTTGCCCAGTGTACTTCTGAGAAATATTGTACTTTTACATTTAGATCTGCGCCTGTTTTCTCTATCCCCACCCTCCTCTGACCTACAGCCTCAAGGTCTATTGTGTGCAATGGAGCAATGATGCAGGCAGGAAACGAAATGGAGCACTGAGGCACCGCTCCACTTCAAACTGCCCGCCTTTAATCCTGTGCCACCGCTCCCTGCAGCCTTTACTCCCGGGATGAACCCGGAAGTCCAGGTACCTAACATGGCCGGAGCACTCGTCATTGGGGCCACCTTCTGACGTGCACATCCCTGGGCACGGCAGCCGCCAGTGAGCCCCGCCGTGCGTGACGTCATAGGCCCGCTCCCGGACATCTGGCACACTCGGCACCCGACACGCCTTTTCTGGCTGGCCAGGCACGTGTGCAGCCCCGGATGCCCGGCGGACTCCATCCACAACATGGCGCCGACAAGCCCTGCAGGACCAAAGCCTCCACAGACCTGGGAGCCGCAACCCTGGTGCTCAATCCGGTCTACCCCACGCTGACCTCTGGGGATCAGCTCCTGCTGACTTATCTGTTATGACCCTTGTAGGGTCCAATCTTCTGGAACCGCTGTTCCTGAGGCTCCCTGTTCAAGGACAGGAAACCATCTGACAAGGGGAGAGGAACCACTCCTTTTCAAGCCTGATGGTTCCCTGTCCTTGGAGGGAGGATCCCTCTCTTGTTTAGGGTGCTTTCATGGACGACCGATAAAGGATTGTGTTTTAAATTTTGATGAGTGCCATCTTCTCTTTTCTCTCTCCGGAAAATATGGTAATAAAAGACTTTCTTACTATATAGATGTGCACCACCTGTAATTAACCTGGTTATCAGCCCAGTTGGTTTACTAATGGAGTAAGGTATACCAATAGTTCAGTGGTGCCAAACTTTATCTGGATGCTGATGTAGTCATATAGTTATCCATTATGCAATACCATCAAATCGGCGTCCACCTGGCTCTATACTTATTCCACAGTAGGACGACCACTGCAAACAACCCAAAGTCATTAAAACAATCTTCAGCATAATGAACAATGAGTCCTAAACCACTAATCTCAACATAAAGTCTGGGATTCCATGTAGACACAGAAGGATGTTTACAAGCCTACATCCACAGACCATCTGTGGTTACTTTTCCAAGATATTTGGAACAACCTGAGTTTTTTCAGGCAACTAAACAGCTTTACCTAGAACTGATGTTTTAAGGCAAAAGAATGTTCACACCAAGTATTGATTTAATTTAGATTTAGCTTTTGTTCAGTTTCCATGTTGTGAATTGTTTAAAAAAAAAAAAATAGAAGTGCTAACAGTGTAATATATTCCCATTTTAAAGAATTTTCTCAACATCTGCTTAAAAAATTTGCCAATACTCTTTTTTTTTTTTTGCAAGAGGCGAATAAACAGAAGAGATTTTAAGGTACAAAACGCTGGGAAATTTCAGCATTTTTTTTGTTTAGTTTCTTTTATGAATTAATGCAGTAATTCAAAAAACATTTCCCTTTTTAAACTTGGAATGCAAACTAGTATTTTTATTCCAGTGGCACAGGTGTGATATTATCAAACATAACCATTTTTTCTAACAAAAAAAAAAATACAAAGAAACCTTGAAACTTGTGTTAAGCGTAATTGAAATCAATGCTTTTGGCTATGAACCTGAACATCGTTTACACTGAAATCCAGTGTCATTACTTTGCCAGTCTTCGAAGTCATATTGTAGACATTTGATTTTGCTGTTACATGTAAAAGGGTTAAAACACTGTTTTTTTTTTTTTATCACATTCCTTTTTTTATTAGTTTTATATATAAGGTAATACATTTATGAAGACAAAATATAGAAATGGTGAAGACATTGATACAATAACCAGCGTCTACCAAAACAAAACATAAATACGTAGCAAACAGTTGCAGTCTTTAGCAGTAGTCACCAATATTAATGTTCATGGATTAGAATTGGGGGTGCAACCTCATGAAACCCCGTTGAGAATCAATCCATGCAACCATCCGAGCCTGCATGGGCTGTGAGATCCTTCCTGACGTTCAATGAAAAAACTGGCCATAAGGTTCCCAAGTCTCGTATCCACCTCTATCTGTTGTAAAAGTCTTTGGCAAAATGTCTTATGTATATTGTAAATTTCTTGAAACAAAACTAACAAAGGATAGAGAAAAGACATGGAGGGAGGTAGAAATTTGGGGTATTCCTAGCGAGGTGAGTAGAGAAAACCAGATTGGGGATTTGCGAGGATCTTTAAGCTTGTCAGAGATTGTACTTGTTGAAAAATTCTGGTCATAGGATGGTCATTAGTTAGGTCAGTGATTTGTAGTTAGGGTAGTAGTGCTAGAAAGGAAAAAAAAAACTACATGGAGGGTTGGCTCCCTGCTAAGTCAGCATAATCAGTGGACTTTCTAAATGAAATCCAAGCGGACCACATTCTAGTAAATTTGTCTAAAGAGCGATGGGCATGGGCGGCTATCTCCTCAATGTGGTATAGTTGGTCTGCCTTATTTATCCACTCTGCAGTGGTCGAACAAGATTGGGTGCACCCCTTCGTAGGAATTAGCAGTTTGGCCGCAGCCAACAGTAGAAGTATGAGTTTTATGCTTGGTTTGCGTCTGCCTGCTAAACCAATTGAGAAAAATGAGCTCCAGTTGCAGTGGTTCAGGAAGAAAACATATCCTAGTGATAATTTTTAGAGTGTCTGTCCAGAAAGGCCTAATCTCCCTACAAGACCACCAAACATGGAGGAACGTGCCCTTGGCTGACTCAACACCAACATGTTGGGAAACCAGAGTTGGGCTTTGTCTTGGGTGGTATACCACCTTGACAATATTATAGTTTTCTTGAACTCTGACACACTTAGCAGGGTCAAACGAGTAATTGTAAATGTGTTTCACCTCTCGGTCTCCCAACTCGATTGCTAGGTCCCTCTCCCACATTGGTATATAGGCTTGTTTCACAGTTACAGGGGATGTTGTATTCGATATAACCTCGTTAGTACCCCCCTTGGTGGTTGCATTTGTGATGAGTGTTTCAAACAAGGTCAGATCTCTGGTTGAATCTCCTGTGGGATAGTAGGAACTCATAGCCTTTTTGAGCCTATTGAAGAAAATTGACCGGGTGATCTGCTGGAATAGTCTGCAACTCTGGGTAAGAGGATAGCGTACTATCCACAAAGAGCTCCACCCCCACCTTGACCCCATGGAGTAGGTCTGTCGAACCCATTCGAGTCTGGTCCAGATAGATATCTAAAAAAGTTGAGAATGCGCAATAGGGTCTAATCTTTTTTATACAAGATGAAAGGTTCAAAATCAGAATTGCTCACCTGATAAGGTTGTGTCACACACAACCAGCTTGATCGCTCAGAAATGCAGCTGCTGCTGGGACCATACCTCCACAGGACACTGCGGTTATCAATCTTCTGGACAAAGTACCTCAAGGAAGGAGCTTGGTATGTTGCTCTGAAACACGTCAGATAATAAACCAAGTCAGCACTTTGATCCAGACATCCCGTTGTCTCTGGTGTCCTCTATATTCATTTGGCAGCAGCACGGACCTTGAGGTACTTTGTCCATAAGACTGGTCCAAATAGAGGCCTAGCAAATCCATTACTCTAGCTCAGTGTTTCCCAAACTCTAGTCCTCACAGCCCCAACAGGTCATGTTTTCAGGATTTCCTTAGTATTGCACAGGAGATACCTTGATAATGATTCAAATCACCTGTTAAAAACTAAGGAGATCCTGAAAACATGACCTGTTGAGGGCTGTGAGGACTGGAGTTTGGGAAACACTGCTCTAGCTAATGGCGATGGGAGTGGCATCAATGTGTTAGAGTAACTTGCCCACGTAATATAATCCTGGAGATTATACTTGGGATATCTAATCTACGTACAAAATCTTTGGAAGCAAGTAGTAGCACATTAATTGGTATTGGAATAGATTCATCTGCTACCTGTGTCCATAATTTATTTTTGGGTCTCCTTGCCCAATCAATGATCATAGATAAGATAGCCCCATTGTGATATTTCTGCGGGTCACGCAGTCCCATACCCCCCTTTGTTCTAGGTAGAGTGTTAAAACTTAACCCGGGTTTTGACCCTTTCCAGATATATCTCCCAAATATGGTGTTTTATGAAAGAATGAAGTAGGGACTTTGATCAGTAGCATCCACGAAACATAGCTAAATTTGGGCAACATGGAGCTTATAAGTATTTTTACGCCCATCAAGGATACGAATGGCGTATTCCAAGCTTTAAATGTTTCAATTGTGGAATTCAAGAGTAGTAAAAAATAAGCTTGAAAAGTGTGTGCCAGTGAGGGCTTAGGGTATTTGATATGTTGTGAA
Organism: Allobates femoralis; assembly: GCA_033576535.1. Lineage (NCBI taxonomy): Eukaryota > Metazoa > Chordata > Amphibia > Anura > Aromobatidae > Allobates > Allobates femoralis. The sequence goes on along the minus strand of JARQOC010000003.1, from coordinate 601,978,541 downwards.
GTCAGCTTATTGGGAATCTAGACTTGATCTCTTGTAGGGTCGGTTATCACATTCCTTTTATGTGTTTTATAAAGCTATCAACTAGACTTAATTACATACAGATTAGAAATAAGTAGATACGTTTGAACAAACATTGAATGGTCATCTGGTGAAATATCGTTCAACGGATCAAGCAGCATACATTTTATTGGATATTGACTTACAGCTATTCAAAGCAGCCATACATGTTCAAACATCACTCGAGAAAAGATTGTGGCTGGGAAGAAATGAAGCTTCATTTTGAAGGACGTATATAGATTTGATATGTTATAATATTGGTCGAGAACAAACCTTGTGTTACTTGAGTAGTAGTGTTGTGAATATACACAGCTTGTGGAAAAAAAAATGTAAACATTCTCACAAGTTAAACATTTATTGGTAGATTTTTTTTTTTTTTTTTAAGGGATACCGTCAGGTCATTTTTCAGTATGATACTAATATTACCCTTGAATAGTACATGGGCAGACCTTTTAAAAACATGTAAAATCATTCTTGTAACACTTGTTTCCATGTTAGCAGCATTGTCAGACCGAGCAGAGAGCTGCTGAATTAGTTCAGTCCCATTATAAACAGAGACAATTAGTCCTGTGCTGTACAAACGGTCATATAATTATGCACACCTTCTCAGCAGCTCTCTTCCCCCTTTGCTAACAGTGCAGTGTCAGGTTTCAATTACAGGTCTGTTCGTTGATATTACCAAGAGAGCTACTGCAGGTCTGCTTTATCTAGACTCCATTTGTTCCTGTAAAGCAGATACCCTACTGTGATGTGACAGTTTCTGTGTTGTAGTTCACCTCTTGCAATGCTGCACACAGAGCAGAGGGAAAACAGTCTCCCCTTCCCCCCCCACTGATCTCCTGTGCTGTGACATGTATATTCATGCATGGGGAGTGGACAGCAGAGAACTAAGTGGATCATTCACTGTAAACAGATGGAATGACTATTTGAAGTTTAGAGGAGAGGAATATAAATAAAAGAAATACATCAATAGAGAGTTTAGAGGGAGGAATCAGTAAAATGGATAGCAGTTACGTGTAGATTTTTGACCTGACAGTTTTCCTTTAAACACAATTCTGTGAACTCAAACAAGAATTTTGAAAAGCATTTTCAAGGATCTAATTTTCACAAACTGGCTAGTCGGTGTTGATTTGATATACAAGTGTTTCTTTACTTTATTATTCTGCAAATATTAATTTAAGCTTACAACGTTCATACAGGAAGCACTTTACAAATTTTCCCAAAGAATTTATTCATCTTTGTTCAAGCATAAAAAATTACTTGCTGTACAAAGTTTTATCTTATGAGGTAAATGCTTTTCTAAAGTAGCCTCATCCCCATAAGGATCCCTATTTTGTTTTACTCTACGTTCTGCTTGTCATCAGAACTCTCTTGTCAACTGCAGAACAATTCTTCAGCTTGTTAATAAATTCAGTTGGGCTGTACTACCGTACAATAGAAATGGTCTAGAGACTTTAAAAGTTGTGTGCGATTTTCTCACTTTTCAGCTGCAAATGAGAATCAGCTTTTCAAAATACTGCTTCAGAAAACATGTTTCTGATCCATTTTTGTTTTGTCCATACACAAGTTTCAATGGAAAAAGCGGATCAGAAAAGCACACCTAAAAGTGACATGTTCATTTTACGAATCACTTTTCAAGGGAAAAAAAAAAAACACACCAGATCTACAAAGCACAGATTGAGCAGCAAAGCTTGAAAACCCATCGACTTTGCTGGGATTCATTTGTATGATGTGTTCACTGCAAAAATGGATCCTAAAAAACAGATCAAAAATGCAGTGTGAACATCGCCTAAGGGTATGATTACACTGTACATTTTTGCAGTGAACCCATCACTCAAATGGAATATCAGTAAAATGGATGTGTTTTCAAGTTTTGTTGTTCAATCTCTGCTTTGTAGATCCTGTGTGTTTTTCCCCTTGAAATGTGATCCGCAAAAAGGATGAGCATATCAATTATGGGTGCGCTTTCAGATCCACTTTCCCCACCGAAACCATTGTCTATGGGCAAAAAAAAAAAAAGCACCAAAAAAAGCGCAGCCAAAGCAGATCAAAACAGATCTGTTTCTGGTGCCTTTTTTGAAAACGTGATCTAGATTTTCAGGTGAAAAGGCACAAAATAGAACAGATCAAAAATGCACCATGTAAATATAGCCTAAAGGTACCGGTTACATGCTTCAATGTTGTTAAGATATCACTGACGATCTCATGGGCGCACGTTCGTTAGGGCATCTTTTTGACACCGTTGGGGAGATGTCACGTCTAGATATCGTGGATGACGCACCAACAATGTAACGAGCAGCTATCGTTCACACAACCCAGCGAATGATACTTGTTCACTGTTATAAATAGGCGAAGTCGTTATCACAGTGTCACACACAACGATGCAGCAGGTTGGCTGATCGAGGATCATTTGATTTGAAAACATGCTCTCAAATCTGCGATCAACAATCCAATGATTTATCGTAGTCGTATCTCGGTGTTACACGCAACGATGTCCTAATGATGTTCTTTGAACGACTCCAAACCCCTTACGTTTGAGCGATATCGTTCACGATCTTATACCGTGTAATGGGGCCTTTAGTAAGCTTTCTGAAGCCCATGGATTTCAATGCATGGCATGCCCTGGGCTCCATTCATTGTCAAAAGCCATTATCTCAACATGATAGCAGTAAACACTCCGGAACAAACCACTGATACCTAAATGTGTTACATCAGATCTTGTGTTGATAATTAGTTCTAATCAGGGCTTTGGAGCACATTTTGAGATGAATCAGATATGTGGCTCACGGACGTCACAGCCACGAGGAGTTGGAATTATGAAGTCGGTGTCCATTTTGGTGGAGTTGGACTCAGGGTATTTGCAGAGTCAAATGAGTTTGACTTACCGACTCCACAGCCATGGTGCTAATAAAACAGCTCTACTGAATTAGCTGCTTAAGAGAAAACTTGAGACTATCCCTTTAAGGGAGCATTTTCACAAACAACTGAGTTAAAGATTCAGTGCAAGAGTGTCCACTTTTAGACTTGAACACTAAGATGGACAAGCGAGTTTAGTACTTTCAGTAAAGTTGATTTTCTGCATCTTCGTTAATAAACTTATAATTTGTTGTGCAATCATTCGGTGATGAAATTAATCCATTAGGGTGACCACTTCCTCTTCGAAACCAGGAAACCATTCCATTTCTTCCATATGTGTGAATGTTTCATGATCAGACTTCAATTGTGCCTCACAAATAGGAATTTGTAGTGCGAAACCTGCATTTCTCCTCTTTATGCTGGAAGTCAGATGCGCTGGGAGTAAAATATAAGCAGTCTTGTTCTCAAATGGTGGTTTCCACGTTGTAAAAGTGTGCTTCAGGTAATAAACCCATGTCTTCACTGTATTGGTTTCTACAAAAACTAACATCATAAACTATAACCCGAATCAAGAGCCATTATCCTTAAACGTTCAGTAACAGTCCACTTCTCAAGGACAAAGCATAGGATAAGCTGAGACCCTGCCTGTGCTTGCCATGGAGGTCTCCATGCATAGCGTCACACACTAACCCCTCCTCTCACTTCTGCAGCGGCGGCCATGTTTGCCGTACAGAGACAATGAAGCGAACAGACACATACGGTAAGAAGAAAACACATATCTAACTGCCCACCGTCGAATCACCTCACGGAAAACCCCTATAGCGCATATAGACAGACGCCCGCAGCACCACGGGGGACCGAAGTGACGACGAAACAGCAGCACGAAGCGCTCCGACCGTTACTTCCTTCACAGCCGCACTGACAAGACACGAGCCAAGCGCGCGCTTTCAGCACGGCCCTCGTTAGAGAGCGCGCTAAGCTAGTCCGCCTTCATACAGGAGGGTCTTCAGTGTCACGTGTGCTACTGGGCGTGGTCAGTCCCCGTGACGCGGTCCCGGCTCACTCCTCGGCTTTCCCTCACGCTTTGTGAAGACACGTTGTCTGGAGACGGCGAAGTGCAGCTTCAGAGTTCTCGGATGTCCAGCACGAAACTACTGCGCTCATATCGGCAAAGAGCCCGGATATAAGCGAGGACCGTTGAAGGTGTGTGTATATTTACCTCAGCCCAGTGCGACCGGCTGCCGTCCTCTAACGGATGCGCGGTCACGAGCATTTGGGCGGGAACTGCCGAGCTGTGCGCACTGCGGAAGAGGCGGGTAATCGCGCCGGAAACCGAGCTGTGTGTGAGAGAGAGCTTGTGATATTAGGGCTGGTGAGTGTGAGGACAGGCATGCTTCGTACAGGTTAGTTATCAATAGGATTGTCTGCTAGGTTACCTGGGCAGCCTTGCTTAGTGTAAGGTGGCTGGACTTTACCCACAGTCACGTGGGATCATTTATCTCCAGCTCTTACACTAATGCTGATGAATTGAACAATTTGATTGAAAGAGGCTTAATTACATGATTGGAAGGATATCACTAATGGTAATGATATTGTGCATGTGTAACGTTACTGAACAATGCTGCTGGGCTGTGTAGTCAGTAAGCCAATACTCAGACTCTTCAATTTCCCTAATTCCACCAAAATGGACACTGACTCACACTCCACAGCCCTGGCTGGGAAGTCAGAAAGCCAAACCTCTTGACTTCACCAAAATGGACATGGACTCCAGCTCCATGACTCCACATCCCCTGGCTGTGAAGACAGTAAGCCAAACTGCTGACTCCTCAATCTACCTGAGTCCAGCTACCAAAATGTACATGGACTCTGACTCCATGATGCCAACTCCATAGCCATGCCTGTGAAGTCAGTAAGCCAAATCTCCTGACTCTACCAAAATGGACATAGACTCCAGCTCCATGAGTCCTGGACTTCCTGCAATGCATGGCCATGATACATGGCATCCCAATGCCTGAAGCAGAAAAAAATGTATTTGCACAACTTCTTCAATACAATAGATTTCGTACCATTTTACAAAATTTAGCAATTTATATAAAAAAAAAGTATTATGTTACTGGTAACTTTTATTATTTATTTATCTTTTTATTCTTTGCAGATTCCAAGAAAGCGATGATACTGGAGATTGTACATTATGTAATTGGTCTAGAACACAGTGTGTCACACCAGCAATAACTATTGTCAGCTACAAAAAGTATTCACTGAGCCATACAATTCAGTATAATTTAAAAACAGGCCAGCAACTGACAGATTGTTATACTTGAGCAATTTTGTCACGACTGGACTACGTTATGGCCTTTACAAACTATAGTAGTTTAAACCGTGCTCAGTTGACCTTCGAATATCTTCACACTAACTCGTGAGTATTTTTCATGTCTAGAAATAGTTGTTATTGACAAATATATATATTTTTTTCTGCACACATCCAAAATAAGTTTAATTGCTTTTTGGCACTGCAGTGAATACATTGATTTGCTACTATTGTACAGTGGTTGCAAAGTTGGGGGACACACAAATGTTTGTTGATCAGCCACATGTTTGCTATTCAGTGGTTATATAACAGTTGCTGACTGAACTTCACTTGCACGCAGAACAATAATAGTGCCCATAGATGCTTAGGCCATGTGCACACTAGTAGAGAAAGTTTTTGACGTTGAAGGTAGACTTTAAGTCCATCTAGTTCAACCCATAGCCTAACATGTTGATGAGGGAACCCCTGGAGGTTTGGTTACAGGGGTTGCATGTTTGAGATTCAAACATGACCCCTTATGTCATCGCACTGACCTGACCATGAAGTACCGGAGCTCAGTGATTCAGGCTCCAGTACTCTCTCATCATCTACAGCTTTTATGATTAGCTGTCCTGGCACAATGTCATCATTGCATTGTGATACATCTGTAACGTTGGTGCAGCCTGACTAATCAAAAAAAAAAATCTACTAATGGTCGACGGGTGCCCTCAGAATCATCTATTACTGACATGACCCATGGAAAGGAGTCTGTGACTTGATTAGCAACAATCACTGTTCAAAATGTTTATGGGCTTAATAAAGACAGCCAAGTATTCTGCTTGTTGTGACTGTCGATCCTATTGCCTTTCTAAAGAATGGTGTCTAGTGGGTAGGTGATAAGTGTCAATCTTGGGGAAAAAAAACCTTTATGTGGTAGAGTTCCAATCAAAGTTGTCAATTGTATTTCAAAATGAGTAATAGGTATTTGTGTGAGCGCTGGGGAATCAACCGGCACCAAGGCTATTATGAATAGTTACCTCTCGGCTTTATTTGTACAATTGGAATTCCACTTGAGGAAGACGCTTGGAGAGCGTAGAAACGCGTTGTGGCCTAAAGGACCCTGCCTTTTTATTGTACAAATAAAGCCGAGAGGTAACTATTCATAATAGCCTTGGTGCCGGTTGATTCCCCAGCGCTCACACAAATACCTATTACTCTTTTTGAAATACATTCGTTCCTCCGCTATGCGGAGTGAGGTATGGAGCAGCTCCGGGCAATAGGACCTTGGATGACGTCCTGAACACGCCCACGGACCCACCACGTGACGACTCATATGTGAGGTGCTGGGATTAAGGACGCAGCAAAATCTTCATCATCCACAGCCGCACATTAGCCGAGGACACAGGGAGATAAACATCAATGCACTAATTCTTGTTGTGCAGACAGCACAACAAGCACAGGTGAGGTTCCCATTCAGATAGCCTGCCCCCGATGACGGTTACAGAGTGGCGCAACAATATTACCTTCTTTGTCAAATCAAAGTTGTCAAGTCACTGTTTCTATGTATACTATGTCGTATTATTTTGAATCTACTTGTTTGCATTTAATGTGATAAGATAGTATGATCTAGAAACTATACTAAGGCTTTTATTTTTTTTGCAACATTATAAACACGAGGTAATTTTTCATTATGTTAAAAAAATCATCTATAACTAAACATCTCATTCATTTATTATGAAAAGGTGTAATACATTTCAACATCCGTTGCCCAAAAGCTATACTCTACCCACCCATTGATAAAAAGCACATCATACATATAATTATGTGGCATCTAAGGATATGTAGATGCAACCCAACCTCAGTCTACGCATGTTAAAGGGTTACCATAACACCATTCACATTTATGGAAAATTATCCATGCAGTTATTTGCAAAGTTGGCAGCTAATGGCTGATCACTAATTGTACTCTCGATATTCTGCCTAGAAAATGTCAGCGTTAGCCCTATGTATTGACAATCTGAGTACAAAAATAAGCAAAATGATATGTTTTTAGTATACGTCTGATTTATACAGCATTATAGGTGCTTCTCATGTACAAATTGGGTATTTTTCATTCTGTATTTGAAAAACTAAGTGTACATTTAGTGATAGATACAAGCATTTGTTTTCCACTGTATTTTTGCCCCTGATTAGGAACAATAGGAAAATAAGAGAAGCATTGTTACCTGGTATAAAATCCCATGTAAATATTTCTTAGCTATACCATTAAAGAAGACTTATTAGCGTTTGTCATATTTGTATTTTAAATGGGACTTTTTACCCATTAACATACCTTTAAGATAAGGTGTCCCATGACAGACAATGCACAAAAATTTTCTTTGCCAGGCTTGATCTTTAGGTCGCTGTCGGGCGTGGTACTTGCAAAGCCATTAATGCCAAAAGACAGATTTTTATTATGGTTACATATCAGTAATGTAATCTGCAGGCTAAACTCGTGGACAGAGTCTGAGACCCCATGATCTTCATAATTAACCCTTACAGGCAGCTAAGGGCTTTGCTTCAGGAGTATGTATTGGTGTTGGTCCACAGTGGCAAACTCGCTGATGTAATAGATGGGTAGGCACGAATTAAGCCAAGAGATGTCAATGGTCTGACTGACATTTTGAAGGAAAACGGAGCAAAGTTATAAACTAAATGAAGAGTCACAGCCAGGTTTGGATCAGGAGTCAGATTAAAAAACAAAGGCAAATAATGCAGTAGTCAAGGCAGGGTATTAAGTTAAAAATAGTCAAGGAGTTTACTGTTCCGTAAACAGGCTGTGTCTGACTTCTTGGAGGGAGGGAGGTCACTTATATGCTGAGGAGAGATGAAGCTGCACCCTTGGGTGCAGGGAGATCACTGAAAAGATTTGGACTAGTGGAGAGTGCGCTAGCTTGTCTAGTAAACAATTGCAGAAGTTGGCAGAAGGTATCACGAAAAAAAACACAACAATGAGAATACTCACAGTGAATTTCAAGTGGCTTAAGGGGGTCTTCTGATTTAGTGAATTGAAAAAATCAATTTTTTTTTTCTCCTCTCATCCTCCTTGACAGCACACAGGAGGTTGCTTTACAACCAGGACAGGAAATTCAAAGAGGTTAAATTGACCTTCTCACCTCCTATCACCAGTGTTTCCTTTTCCCATGGGGCATGAAGAGGTCTCCTGATGCTTTGGATGGCGAGCAGTCCTCCTTACCCTGTAAGCTGTGCAGTGGGTTGATCATGCCGGTGCTCCTTCCTCCCTAATGCCGCTCACGGATGAGCAGGACTCCGGCGCATGCAGGCAAAGCTGAGCAGTGGCTGGGCTGGGGTCCTCATGCAGCTCCCGGACGCCTCTCCCCTTCCTGTCGGCTCCTGTGCACATCGCGCGCCTGGAAGGGACCTCGAACACTAAAGCAGGGTAAGTTTCGCGTTGCATTCCACGCCTGAATGCATTTGACTTTAGGATCCCTGACAAGCAGTTTCGATGCCGGCCGCCATGCGGAAATGAAGGGGAGGAGCTGCACCTAGCAGAGCCTATGCGCTAGACCATGGACTAGATGCATAAAAGTCCCTTGTGAGAGACACCTTTCAGGTAGGCTTCATTATCATTTCTAGCCATGTGAGTAAGATGGAAGATGCTTCTCTATGCCCTGCAGATGTGGAGTCTAGGGCTACCTCAGGCTTCGTAACTTTACTTTGTAGGGAGTATATTTCTTGTCCCTCTATGGTAGGGTCTGGTCACTGTTTCCTTCTAGCAGATGCAGAAGAAGTCAAAATCTTGAACTGCAGATGCACGGTCTGTAGTTAAAAGCCGACCTCACACAAAATGATCCTGTGTCAGGAGTGCACAGAGAAAGTTGTGAGGAAAAAATGTCCTTAATGGAGGAGCTAAAGGGATTATTCAAACAAGAAATCTGATTCCCCCCCCCTCCCCCGTCCTAGCCTCAGTTTTCCTTCCCGCTCCTGTACCTCGACCTGTAGCTAAGAAGAGGAAGGTCACCATCATAGATTCCAAATCGGAAGCCTCTGGCGCTTCTCTTTCAGAAGAGCACATGCAAGACAGTCCAGATATATCCCAGAATGCTAACCCTCCGAGAAAATATTATTCTTCCACGGAAGATATTGCAGAGTCAGTGTCCGCTGTTTGGAACACCATGGAGGCAGAAGAGGAAGAGTTGTCCCAGTCCGTACAGGATTAAATGTTTTGGGATTTAAAATCTCAGAAAAAGTCAGTCTTCACCGTCCATGTCGATAGCAAAGGAGTTAGTCCTAGAAGAGTGGAAACATCCTGAGAAGTGCCACATTTCTCTGGGATGGTTGAAAGGCAGATTCTCCCTAGATAGTGCTATTTTAAAAACTCTGTCTGAGGTTCCTAAAATAGATGTCCAGATAGCCAAGATATTCAATAGAACAACTCTTCCATTTGAAGATTCCTCCCAACTAAAGTATCCAATGGATAGAAAGACAAGACAGACTATTAAAGAGATCTTCTTCCACCTTGCTTTCAACTAACATTGCTTCCACCTGGATGGTGAGATCAATGTTTAGGTGGCTGAATCAGCTAGAGTCCCATCTGGCAAGAGACACTCTTAAAGAGCATCCCCATGCTTCTATACCATTGCTTCAGAAAGCCACAGGCTTTTTTGGCAGATGCTTTTTGCAGAGTCCGTCAGAATTGCAGATAGATCTCTGGTGCCAGCTAGTAAAGCCAGATATGGCCTCAAAAACTAAAATGTGCTCCATCCTTTTCCAGGGGGAATACATATTCAGCCAAGTTCTAGATCAACTTCTAGAAAAAGCAGCGGATAAGAAAAGTCTTCTGGAAGCCAAATCTAAGCCGAAGTCCTTTTTTTATCAACAAACCTTTCGGTCTCAAACCCATTCCCATCAACAGAAAGATGAGGAAAAAGGGCGCCCTGAAACTACCCAAAAGGGGTTAAGAGGAAGAGTCTCCCATCAGCAGGAAAGAAAGTGAAGCCATCCGAGTAGGGGGCAGGATTACCAATTTCCCTCACACCATGACCGCACCGTGACATGAGAGAGGAGGATCCGCCCAGGAATAGGAAACCGTACTGAAGATAAAAGGGGCAGCCCCTCTCTCGAGCCCTTCAGTGTGATTTCCTGTTCCTAGGCAGGAACACCTATTGAAGATACCTGTTCCTGGGACTGGTGATGGCCAGGAGGCACCCAGCTTCCCTTCATGCCGCCGGGGTCAGGGTGTGAGCTGGAGCCTGCAGGGTCTCTTACGTGGATCCCCCTTCTTTTTGGGCCCGGGGAGGCATTCCTGCTGTCCTCTCCCTGTGGGAGACGGAGCCGGCTGGTGCGGCGTGCAGCTGTAAGCCGCGTCTCCTCTGGGCGCACACGCAGTCTGTGCGGCCGCTTCCGGTCGCAGCCTGACGACGTCACACGCCCACTGAGGGAGTGGCGCACTTCCGGTTTCGGTTTGATGACCGCAGGCGTCTGTGTTTTACCGCTCTTTCCCTCCAGAGACGCGTCCAACAGGAGTGTGCAAGCGTCTCCAGCATGTCGGACACAGGCCTACCAGCATGGATGAGCCCAAAGCCTCCAAGAGCGTGGTATTTTGCCGACATTTGGATGGGTGAGTGCCTTATTACAAGGCAAACATATTGATGGCATGTTATATTCTTCTTGTTGTGGGCAAACCAGTGTACTACCATGCCCAAGCATAGAGCCTGTATTATGTGCAAGGAAGACCTTCCTAAGGGTTACATGTTACAGCTATGCCCTGCCGGTATAGAATGCTCTATAATGGAGGAAACTCCAACCCTATTTCAGGACATTAAATCCTTGATTAAAGGGGAGGTTACAGACATGGTACGGAATGAGATGCACCTTTATGGGGTCCCTTCCTCTGCTCCTACTGCTACTCTTGCTGTTACTACGGATTCACAGCCACAAGGGTCAGGATGTAGCTCCCAAGGAAGGATATATTACTCCAGGAGGGGCAGCATGTATACTCTGACTCATTTTACCCGCCCTCTTCTGATGAGGAAGACGGCCATGCATGTTTTCTGGCTGAGGACATTAGCAGATTACAAACGCTTCTCAGAACTACTATGGAGGTTGAACCTCCAAAGGAGCAGAAATCTGTCCAGGATGAACTGTTTGGTAGCTGACAAAATCGTACACATCGTGTTTTACCTTTCATTGGAAAGGAGTAGAAAACCAGTTAGGAAATGCTCTGTACCCCATGTCCTGAAAAGGAAATATCCTTTTGCTGATTACGTCTCCCAGTCTTGGGAAACATCCCCTAAAATTGAAATCCACCGTCAGACTCCTTTTTTTTTTTTTTTTCCCGCTTGCTTCATGGACAAATATCTCGGACTGGCGTTGTCCCTCAACGGCATCCTGACTCCTCTGCATTGTCAGTGCCTGCCCTTTGGCATCTCCCTAGCACCAAGGGGTTTTATAAAGATCGTGGCAGACATGGCTTCTGCCCTACGAAAAGAGAATATCTTGCTGATCCCTTATCTGGATGATTTTGTCATGTTAGATGCCATGCGACCTCTCTGCATACAGGCAGATCAAAGAGTCCTCTCCGTCCTGCAAAATGTTTGGCTGGACAAATCCGGATTAGAGCCAGCACAGACTCAAATGTTTCTGGATAACACCCTGAATTCAGTCACCCAGATCTCTCTGCTCCCCAAAGACAAAATCCTGCCTCTCGTCCATATTATTCACAAGATACTAAGAAGACATGCTGTGACCCTTCGAGAGGCCATGTCCCTGCTGGGGTCTCTGACGGCCACCATCCCAGTGGCATGCTGGGTCCGGCTGCATATGCGGGTGTTGCAGACACAAATATTGGCGATCCAGTCCGACAGTCAATCCAGTCTAGCTACAAAATTCCGGTTGTCAGCAGTTGTCCTGGATTCCTTAGCTTGGTGGGTGGAACAGTCGAACCTAAGAGTAGGGGTTCCTTGGTCCACTCCAGATCCAGTCATCATTCTGACAGATGCCAGCCCCAGGGAGTGGGGGCCCGTCTGGAAGATCAATACTTACAAGGCAGATGGGAATTGGAGCTGACAGAGGTGTCATCCAATCTAAAGGACCTTATGGCATTCAGCAGGGCAGTGCAACGGTTCCTCTCGCGAGTTTCAAGCAGGCATGTATTATTCCTCTCAGACAGCTCCACAACAGCGCCTTACATCAACCACCAAGGGGGCACCAGATCACACCTCTTACCGCTAGAAACGCACAACCTGTTCAGTATAGCCGAACAAAATCTTATCGTCATTTGAACGGTTCAGAAAATGTGGTCGCAGATTTTTTGAGTCTTCCTACTCTCCGACGAGGGGAGTGGGTCTTAAATCGGGATGTTTTCAACCAGCTTTGTGTGAAATGGGGAGTACCAGACATAGTCCTCTTTACGAGCCGACACAATCGTCAAGTAGAAAAATTCCAGGGCTGTGGAGTCGGTAAGCCACAGTTGCGACTCCGACTCCTGGATTTTATCAGGTTCCGACTCCGGCTCCCACTCCTTCATAAATGGCCACTTCGTAACAATAAATTTACTGTTGTAAAATATTACCATCGTGCTTATTCAGTTTCTCACCATCATATAAGTAATCAGACCACTTAGGGCAAAAAAAACCTATATTTATTAGAATACAATTAGAATATAGCAAATAACTTTTATAACCTTTTCCAAACTGTAAGTAAATATGCAATAAACACTTATGCAGTTAATGAGAAGAAATCTATAAATTTGTCCTCAGAAAAAGTATTGCCTCTGTCAGATCCTCCTTCATGGATGCCCTCAAATCTGATCTAATTATTTTGAGAGCAGAGAACAACCTCTCTACACTAACTTGGGTTGGTGGCAAAGCAGTAACCACTCGGGCAACATCTCTGACAATGTCAGGATACAAAGGAATCGCTTGTTGCACTGTTATTTTTGATGAATGGTCAAATTTCTCAATTTCTTTTAGTGCACATGAAAAATTCTGCTGACATGTACTGGCTGTGTTCTTTGATTGGGATGACTCTTTTTCTATGCGGGAACGCTTTGCACGGTCCTTGTGATCCAAATACTTTTCGAAATTAAATTCTTCATCAGTTGATGATGAGGATGAAGATGTGGCAGGACGACCAAATTCTTCTTGTTCCTCCTGACTGTTCTGCAACCCTTTCCTCCTCACTGCTATTTCAAACAGAGCTTTTTTTCCTTTACTTGGCTGTTGATCATCTAGAAGAATCCGATGCATTGGGTCTATATAAACAGCTGCCAAAAGAATGTTATTTTGTAATAGTAGCTCCTCTCTCCGTTTCATTGATGTAGCAATGCCACTTGCAATTAACCCTCCTCTTTGGGACAGGCGAAACATCAGGTTCTTCCACTCCTTTAAGAAAATACCTTGAGTTAAGTCCTCTGCTTGTAATGTTTTAGTCACTGTAAATGGGTGCTCTAGCTATTTCTTCCATCTCAGTCACCTGATTCCACTGACTTTCATTTAGCGTCAGTTGAGGGTTAGGCATGTCTACAAGAAAGGTTTTCAGTTCAACCAAGCGCTGAATCATTAAGTAAGTACTGCCCCATCGTGTGGCTTGATCAATAATTGCCCCTTTTCCAGCACGTCTCTTCAAAATTGAGTCAACTTTAGGGGTTCTGGCAACAGTAGCCAATTTTCTCACCTTTCCAATCAGTGCAGCAGCATGTCCTTCTTGCAGACTGTCTCTTAAAGCCAGCTGTAGCGTATGCACAGCACAACACAGGCGCATGTGATGAATGAAAGAACGCATTGACAGTTTCAACAAGATCATCTAAACTATCATGTTGCTGATCATCTGAAGCAACTTCAGTTTGCTCCTCAGTTACAATACTGTGTTCCTCTATTTCAAACATTTCTGTGTCTGTGGACCCAGAATGTTCTAGCTGCTGGTCACCATCATTACACTCATTCATTAGCTTAATAGTACTTATATTTGAAGCATTGTCAGTTACGACAGAAAGAACTTGCTCTTTTTTAAGTTCATAGTCTTGCAGAACCTTTTCCACCAAGACCTGGAGAAACTCACTGGTGTGATGAGCTTTGGTGTCTTTTACTGCCAATGTCTTGGTAACTATTTCATTTGTCACAAACAAATCGGACATTGATGGCAAAATAGTTCACTCTGTGACGTGTGCAGGCATCCATTTTAAGAAACAGAAAGCATCCCTTGAGAGTTTTTTTAAGTTCTTCCTTTTGTTTAAAAGCTTCTTCGATTACTAATTTTCTAATACACTCTCTCTCTCTCTCTCCAGAGAAACACCAAGCTTGCGGGCCATTTCCCCATTCAGACACATAAACGCTGGTCATGAAAATAATGAAATAGGCACTCTATCCTTTACAACAAGCTCTAGGATCTGTTTTTTTAAATGTATCTACTGTCATTGTCACAGTAACTTTGTCACTGACAAAATATCTTGCAACTGATGGCTGCAAAGTTCTCTACTCCTTTGTTTGGCTGGAAGAGCTGGGCACTGGTTCCTTGGTTTGGATGCAGTCTTTCTCTTCCACTGCTTTCAGTACTTCTGGATGAAAGCGCTGTAAATGTCTCTTTAGATTAGAAGCTCTGGTAGGAGCATTTTTATCTTTGCCTGAATATGCACTGATCTTGGCTTGACAGCATCTGTTTTCGTCTGGATCATTTGTCATACACTGACAGACAATGTTTTCCATCTTGAGTGATGGTGAAATGTTCAAATACTGCTGATTTAATGTGATGCCTCTTTGCCATTCTCAGGTTTTTAATTCTGCATTCACAATCCAAATGACAATTGTTTTTCCTAAAAACAATTGTACAAAATTATTGCCAGGTTGTACAACTGATATAGTGGTCAGTAATACTGTTCTTATTCCTCATGTACTCACAGTTAACTGATGCAAAGTTTGTTGAAAGGACAATACTTCTTACAGTCTTCCTCTTCTGAGTAGCAGGCAGCTGTGAGATGCTTGGGAGATGAACACCTAGTATGATCTAGGCTAGACGAGGAGGAGCTTTACTACTAAGAATTTGCAACACATTTTCACTTTGTTTCATACATTGTAAGTAGAGGGGGGTTGGGGCAGCATGAGGTTAACCAAGTATAAGATTAGAAGGGCAGTGGAGAACAGTGACACTCAAGAAGTAAGAAATGTCTCTATCTCCAGCAGAACTGCTTATCACTGTTGTTCATAGTTTGATAGAACATATATATTTGAGTAACATTTATAAAATTCATATGAAAGTTCAATTATGAAATATTAATACATTTTTTTTAAAGCTGGAGTCGGTATATTTCTACCGACTCCAACCAAAACTAACTCCGACTCCACGACTCAGTCTCCACAGCACTGAAAAATTAATTTCCCTAAATCCCTGAGAAAAGCCCGAACAGGATAGACGCACTTCTACAGGATTGGACGTTCAGACTTCGCTATGCCTTTCCTCCATTTCTTCTGATTCCCTTAAGGTACCTTTACACGCCGCCATTGTGCCTAGCAACAGGTATCCACCGCACGTGCACATGCACGTTTTTAACGGTGGATACCGATCGCTGATGTTGCATGTACACGCCACCCGGAAGTTCTGACAGATCCTGCAGCTTACATCCTGTTGAATACCTTCGCTGCTTCACACACCGCTACCACAAAGGAATATGGGCATACATCTTTCGTGCTGCAAGTACATAGGCGTGCCAGAGTTGTGTATTCCGTGACGCTAATACGCTGATTGGACAACGCAATAGCATCATGATTGGACAGCCTGCGCAGGAAGGCTGGCTATTACATGACGCCATTGCAATTGTGTATTGTGAATGGACAGCTCTTTAAATATGGCGCCCTGTGAAGGGACAGCCAATGGTTACATAGTAGCCCCCACCAATGATCGCTGATGGGGTGTGGTATCCATGACGCTGTGGCACGCCCCTGTGAAATCACTAGGCGACGCAACATCCATGCCTGTGCCCCGTTTAAGTCTTCCTGTATACTACAAATTAACAACCTGTATTCACATTCCCTAATAGCTCAGTCTGTTAAGTTGATTCCCAAGCAAAATGTCACTTGTTCAAATTGAGTATCAGCCATGAAGAAGCTTTCCCACAAAAGGGGAACTGCATCGTCCAGCTTATCAATAGTGGTCTCTAGGCCTAGAAAATTGCCAAAATGCATCATGCAAGTGCCGTGATACTTGGAAAAATACAAAATGACGTCTGTCTATCTATTTAAAAGCCAAGAGGTTGCTGTCCAGGCAAAATAATATTATCGGAATCAACAAGTCTGCTCAACAGAAGGTGTCTCTGCTCTGGCAAACCTTGCAGTTGAGGTGGCTCATATGATTTTGAATTGGTGATCACACACACGTCCCTGCAAGCAACACGTGACTCATGTTAAACAAGTCTGGAATGGTGGCCCCAAAAAAGGGGAAGTAGTCTCCACTTCAATATCATCATAAGAAGCATCACCACGAATTTGTGAAAGTGCGAAAAACGAACAGTAGAAATTTGAAACTGGTGATTTCAAGCAATGAGACGAAAGTCGATGCACCAAGCTTTAATGGGCGCAAATTGGTCTGAAAGAAACAAGGAAAAAAGGAGTTAATGGATTGAGAAATTGAAGGAATTATCAAGTTCAGTAGACGAATTCTGATGATATGGGGTTGTTTTACAGCAATAGGTGTTTGATTTCTTGACCAGCAACAATGGGTATGTCTATGCTGAGCTATATGTGAGTATCCTACGAGATGAGTTACTTCGTAAACTCAAGTACTACACTTATGAATAGGGAGAGAAAGCATTCAAGCAGGATAATGACCTAAAGCATATGCTGGGATTAGCGAAGAAATAGTTCAGTGACAAGATGTTCTTGATTGGCTCCAGATCTCAAACCAATTGTGGTTAGAGTTGAAGATAAAGCTTTATGCATACCCAAGTGAGATGACCTGTATGCACCAACATTGGGAATGTGTAAAAGTGGGGATCCGATTTTGGTTGAGACATGCTTCAATCTGATTAAGGGCATACCCAGATGAGTTCAGTCAGTCTTGAAAGTCAAAGATATTGTGACAAACTGCACCACCTCAGTCCTTCACTGACTATTCTTAATACGTCAGGCACATGACACTGTCTCATCAATTTTGCCAAAACGTGATTTTCCTCACCCCATGGCGATGCATAAGGTCAGCTTGGCACAGTTTTACCAGACACCCCTATTTTAACACGAGGAGTGAGAGAGGGTAATTCATGCAACCTCCAGCATGGCCCCACACTTGCTTACAAACCTGACAGGCTGAGAGACACCTTTGACTAGCCAACACTTTACTTACCTGGGAACAAAACTTTTGGCTGATATAAAAAAAACAACTATCAATATAACTTCGCATCCCCCCACCCCCCTCTTAAGGCCATTGAGTCTGACTGCAGGAGATGGGCTAAATCGCTCTTTCCTCCTGGTTTGCTGTTGCCAGATTATGAAGATGAATGACCTGCCCCCAGAGTATTATACCTCCTACAGACCTTACCTACTAGGATACCACTTGACTTTTTCAAAAAAATAGCATTCATACAACATGACTTTATTTGCGCTGACAAATCAGCCATAGTGAATAGGGCTATTCTTACTAGACCAAAGACAAGGGGAGGAATTGGCTTGCCTGGCTGTCAAAAGCACCATACGGCCACTCACCCAGCGAGAATGATAGACTGGTGCAGGAACGGCAGTCACAAAGCATGGGTTAATACAGAACAAGTCTTCTTCCCAGTCCTCTTAGATAAATTGCCTTGGGTAAAGCCTTCGGCCCCCCCCCCAAACCTGCTATCACATCCCACGATTGGTGCCACACTTAGGTTCTGTAATAAATTACTACTACTCCCTTCCGTTCTCACCATACTCCCCGCTTATGCCTATCCTAAGCCATCCTGACTTCCCCATTGCCAGGTTAGATAAAACCTTTGCAGCCTGAATTGCGGCGGGGAGGGATAGAGTTGGGGATCTGGTGGGAGGTGGAGATGAGTGGCCTTCTCTAGATATTTTGACATCCTGGAGGGAACTGACAAGACTGGACTGGTGGAGATGCTTGCAATTAAGACACTTCCTGTGTTCGTTGCCCCCAAAATCCTGTTTCCAACGCCCTAAGATATAATTTGAGGCTCTCTGTGTGGGTTCAGGGACTGTTAGCCACACTATGTGTCTTTGGTTTACTGTATCCTAAACCACCCCGTAGACCAGCCTCTTTTAGAGCGGTGGGAGTCTAACCTGGGAGTCACTTTTACAGATGAGCAAGCTTCTAACATCTTCACACTCGCTCATAGCACCTCTATCAGCTATAAATTACAAGAAGCCAATTTATAAAATTTTATATAGGTGGTTCAGAGTTCAGGTGACTATTCGGTCGGTCTTCTTGGAACCGATGGTAGTTGCTGGAGATGTGGAGACGGACCTGGTACTTTGGCCACATTTTTTGGGACTGTGACAAGCTTAAACCATTCAGGGAGGCGGTGAAGGAGGTGATAGACCATGTCACTGACATTAAGGTGCTTTTGACACCTGCCCTGCTGCTATTACATCATAGTGAGGCTCCTTTTCGACTCTACTGGAACTCGTTGCTCAAATTGTTGATTATGGCTGCTAGATCTTGTATCCCAGCTCTCTGGAAACAACCCACATCACCCACTGTTGCATAATGGATCAATAGGGTCAATGACCTAATGTATATGGAGTTGACTTCTTCCCTTTGAGAGTCTCAGACAAAGTTTTGGTCGACATGGGTAGGCTGGATGGATTTTCAGCAAACTGAGTGTTATAGCCGATTCATGGAGTAATGCGGGGATTGTGCTCCGACCCTTGTAGGGTGGCAGTTTGATTAAGGGTGACTTGGGTCTGTTTGACGTTCTCTCCCCCCCCCTCCCCTCTCTCTTCCCATCTCCCCCAGTCCTCTTCTGCTTCCCTTCGTCCCTCTCTTTTTTTTTTTCCCCCCTTTTGCTTACCTATCCCCTGTGTATCCCATCTCTACTCCCTTCTCTCTTATACTTGCTTTTCTTACCTAATACTCCTCTTTTGCTTTTTTTTCTACCTTTTTATTCTCTTCTTCCGATAATACCCTATATTATGAAAATTTAACTATTTTCCATTCATCAGTGGCAACCTTTATACACCATGTTGGTGACTTAAATACATCACCTGTTATATGGCTCTCCGGGTAGAGCTTGATTCCCCGGGGCAGTGGTAATAATAGTCTATAGATGGTGCTATGGATGTTGTAGGATAGGGGTAGTAGTAGAGATGATGGTAGTTTGTGAGGGCACGCAGGGTTTGAGCACAAGGATCACACACACGGCTTTACTGCAGATTTTTTAGCAGAGTACTGTCCACGGAGTCTGTACTGGGGCCGGGTTGCTCCCACCCTGTCCGGATCCTCAGCTCCCCTCTCCTGCGCTGTGTGTGTGGCCCTGCTGCCGCTTCAGCTAGGCTGCTGGCCCTGTTTCTCCTCACAGGTACCCCCTTTACTAGGCAACTTGAGTCTTTCCGTGTGCTTCTGACCCCGCCGTGTTGCTTAGCTGAGGTACGGTGTAGGTACGTAACCTCTACTATCCTGGTGT
This sequence comes from Allobates femoralis, assembly GCA_033576535.1. Lineage (NCBI taxonomy): Eukaryota > Metazoa > Chordata > Amphibia > Anura > Aromobatidae > Allobates > Allobates femoralis. Next base: position 601,958,739 of record JARQOC010000003.1, on the reverse strand, counting down.
TTTCTGTGCTGCGTGTTTCAGTCATAGATTCGGATCCGGTATCCGGCTTCTGCGCTCCTCTGGGGCGAGTGATGAGGTAACTGTCTCCCAGATATGTTCCTCTGTTTCTCTTACTCCTTCCCTCAAACCCTGGCTAGGCCTGGAAGTGGGTAGCAGGCTGTGGAGAGGCCTAAGGCAGCCCCTTTACACCGCCAGTCTTTCTTCCTCCCAGGAACTGAACTAACTCCAACTGACTAACTGTCACTGCCACTCTGAGTTAAACAACATTAGTTCCTCCCACCACTATGCTTTTCCCCACTTCCTCTCCACACCAGAATATATAGGGAAGCAGCTTTAGCTCCCCCTTCTGGCCTGGAGGCGCTAGTGTAGTGTTGTGGGTTGTGTGGGAAGTTAACCCTTTGTCGTGTAAGGGCCGCTTCACACGGCGGCATGACCCGGTCCGGTTCTGTCCGGGAGGACCCACACAGCTACGGACCGGATCATCACACAGGACTGGGGGGCTATTATGCCCTCTGGTCCTGTGTGCAGCGCACGCAGCTGCTGACAGGTATGTGTGAGGTAATATATACTGCCCGGCCGGGGGGAGGGTTTACTGTTGGCTGGAGATTAGGCTCCCTATAGCAACCAATCACAGCTCAGCTTCTATTTTCCTACAGGTCATTAATATGACATATTCAAATTCTATTTTGTTATAGCTAACAGCAGTTATTTATTAACCCGGGCGTAGCCGGGTAGTACAGCGAGTTGTATCAATAAAGGCTTTTGTGTTTTTAATATAAAAATATAGTACTCCATTTTATGGTCACACACAGGTTTATTGTAGGAATTTATTATAAAACTGTTCATGGAAGGGGACCATGCAGCCATTTTGAAACCATGCTCCCAGCTAGATAATATTGTTTTCTTTACGAGTATTGTTATATGTGAATACATGTTGTTGTTTTTTTTTTTTTTTTTTTTTTTTTTTTATTTGGGGGGGAAATGTTCAAGAATAAATGTTGATTGTTGTTCCTGGAAAAAAGAATAGAAACCTCCCCTGAAATTTTAGAGCAAAAAAATCACAAGATTCATTCTTATTTTCGAAGAAACACTGTATCTTGTTTTGTGTCTGACTGTCTTTTTATAGTCATAATTATAGAATAACCAATATAAGGGGTTCACAATCTGTCATTGGATAACAAGAATCCGTAATGTGTATTTTAATAGCTCAAGATCACATACAGAGATACTTTTTAATGTTTCTGTAGAAACACTGTGTTCCAAATTATTATGCAAATTGGTTTTAAGTGTCATAGGGTTGTTTTTTTTGTCTTTGTTTAATGAAACCCATTGATGGGATTGTGTCTCAGAGTTCTTTGGATCACTGAAATCAATCTCAGATACGTGTGATAATTAGTTTGGCAGGTGGGCCCCAAAAAAAGGAAAACTGGGTGTTCCACAATAATTACGCAGGCCACAGTTTTCAAGTAACAAGGGAAAGAAAAAGGATCTCTCTGCTGCCAAAAAGCAACAAATAGTGCACTGCCTTGACCAAGGGATGAAAACTTTAGATATTTCACGAAAACTTAAGCGTAATCATCGTATTGTGAAGAGATTTGTGGCTGATTCTGAGCACAGACGTGGTCATGCAGATAAAGGCAGAATGAGGAAGGTTTCTGCCAGGCAAGTTCATCGGATTAAGAGAGCAGCTGCTAAAAAAGCCTTACAAACCAGCAAACAGATATTTGAAGCTGCTGGTGCCTCTGGAGTCCCTCGAACCTCAAGGTGTAGGATCCTTCAAAGGCTTACTGTGGTGCATAAACCTACTAATTGGCCACCCCTAAACAGTGCTCCCAAGCAGAAATGGTTGCAGTGGGCCCAGACATACATGAAGACTAATTTTCAACCAGTCTTGTTTACTGATGAGTGCCGAGCAACCCTGGAAGGTCCAGATGAATAGAGTAGTGGATGGTTGGTGGATGCCACCATGTCCCAACAAGGCTGCGATGTCAGCAAGGAGGTGGAGGAGTCATGTTTTGGGCTGGAATCACTGGGAAACAGCTGGTAGGCCCCTTTAAGGTTCCTGAAGGTGTGAAAATGACCTCTGCAACGTATATAGAGTTTCCAACTGAGAACTTTCTTCCATGGTACAAAAAGCAAAAACGTGCCTTTAGGAGCAAAATCAGCCTCATTCATGTCAATGCACCATCTCATGCTACAAAGAATACCTCTGTGCCATTGGCTGCTATGGGCATAAAAGGAGTTAAACTCATGGTGTGGCCACCATCTTCCCCTGACCTCAACCCTATAGAGAACCTTAGGAGTATAATCAAGCAAAAGATCTATGAGGGTGGGAGGCAGTTCACATAAAAACAGCAGCTCTGGGAGGCTATTCTGACATTATGCAAAGAAATACAAGCAGAAACTCTCCAGAAACTCTCAATATCAATGGATGCTAGAATTGCAAAGGTGATCTCAAAGTAGGGTTCCTATGTTAACATGTAACTTGGCCTGTTAGGATGTTTTGGTGTTAAATAGCTTTTTATTTCAGTGAATGTGACCTGTTAATGCTGCAAATTCAACAAATGAGCATTTTCAGTTCTTTCAAACATATCAAATGTTTAGAAACTCTACTGTGCCTAATAATTTGGAACCGTGCATTTTAGAGTTTTTTTAATTTTAAGATTATACTGTTATCATTGAGAGGTTTCTTCAATAAAATTCGATGTATACTCTAACGGGTCATGACTTTCATTACACTGACAGTCATTTGCACTGACCATTTAGGAAAATCAGAGAAAAAGAACGTTTGCATAATAATTTGGAACACAGTGTAGAAGCAATGTGGAAGGAATTATCCAGGCCTTTGGTAATTTTTTTCATATGCACATACGCTAAGCACTTATTGGCAAGTACCGTATTTTTCGCTTTTTAAGACGCAGTTTTGTTTCCCCCAAACTGACGGAGAAACGGGGGTGTGTCTTAAAAAGAGAATGTATAAAAAAAAAAAATTAAAAATTACATATCACCTTGGCGGGGGGTGCCGGAGGCAGGTTCCAGAGGGTGAGGAGCACGGGTGTAGGACCGTAGATCCGGGGAGTACAGGCGGCAGCGAGCGCTGGGCGCCACCATGTTTTTTGTGGGCTGCTGCATTCAGTATGTGCAGCCGGCCGGTAGATGTAGAAACTTCAAATTGGCCGCAGGTCTCCTTTATGGCCGCTGCCATTCTATTGAAGTCTCTCCCGACTGGCTGCACATGGTGAATGCAGCCAGCCTCAAAAAACATGGTGGCACCCAACGCTCGCTGCCACTGGTACCTCTCCACTGCTTCGGTCCTGTACCTGTGCCCCTCACCCTCAGGAACCTGCCACCGGCACCCCCGCTCCACAGCCGCAATTCCCCCATCGGTAAGACCATATATAAGGGATGGGGGCATATAAACAGGATGAGGGCATATAAACAAGATAGGGACATATTTTCAGGATGGGGCATATATACGGATTGGGTAACATATAGATAAGATGGGGGGAATGTGTATGCCAGGATGGGGGTATATATACAGGATGGGAACATGTATGCCATAATGATGGAAATATCTACCAGGATGGGTGGGCATATGTACCAGAATGGGTACATGTATATATCGCTCATCCTGGTATACATGTTCCCATCCTGTATATATCAGGATGGGGACACGTATGCCAGGATGAGGGACACACATGCCAGGATGAGGGACACATATACCAGAATGTGGGGGGGCTTATATACCAGGATACCAGGATGGGGGGTGGGGTTTATGTACCAGTATGAGGGACATAGACGGACCCCGATTAACATTAAAAATTATTTTTTTTCTCTTATCCTTCACCAAATATGGTAGTGTGTCTTATAATTAGGGGCATCTTATAAAGCGAAAAATATGGTAGTTGCTATCTACCTGCCTGTAATGGCCGGTGGTGACTTGCTTCAGAGCAGCTCTGTCTCTTCTGGTCTACTTGCGACAAGACGTCATTGCCGACATCATGCTGATTAATAGCCGGATTCCTGCAGTTAGGGAGCTTGATGTCAGCAGTGACACCATGTCGACAGAGCACAATGGAAAGGAAGAAGCTGCTCTATTGATGTGATATCATGGGAAGCAGGAGAATCCATGACTTCGGCTTGGCAGAGATTGTCGCCAGACAGAATAGGCAGGTAATTAGCAACTACCTGCCGGTAAGTTCTTAGCCCCATATGAAACAAAATGAGCAAGTCCTACATAACCCCTTTAAAGAGGACCCGTCGCACTCCCTTGTGCTTTCCAAACAGAAAGCACCACTGAATGCAGTGTGTCTGCTGCATTCAGGGAAGGGGTCGCCCATGTGTCTAACCCCCCACCCCCTTGTAACCTGTAAAAAAACACTTTAGAAAGTCTAGAGATAAGGAGTCCGGAGGGACTTCTCCGATTATAAAGTCCTCGCTGTTTAGAGGGACCTCCCGCCCCCTGCCTCTCTGTGCTTCCTCCTGCCTGTGACATTCGCTCCGGAGCCCGTCCTGTTCCTGATTATGCTGTAGCATACAGCAGGGTGGACTCTGGTGCAGACGTCACAGGCAGGAGGCTGCACAGAGAGGCAGGAGGTCCCTCTAAACAGCGAGGACTTTATAATCGGAGAAGTCCCTCCGGACTCCTTATCACTACACTTTCTAAAGTGGTTTTTACAGCTTACAGGGTGGTAGAAACATGGGAAATCCCTTCTCTGAATGCAGCATACACACTGTATTTAGTGGTGCTTTCAGTTTGGAAAGCACCAGGGGGGGTGACAGATCTTGAACTGTCAAAATCAGTTGTCCATTTGTCAGCTAGTTGTCTACTTCCCACATTACTTCCTGAAATAATTACTTGTCATGTAATTTTTTTCTATATGCTCATTCTATTTTATTTTACATAGGACTACACATGAGTTTCTGTTTGGAGCATTGGCTGAATTAGTTGATAATGCTAGGTATGTAAAAACATTTTCTTGTTAAATTACTCTTTTAAAGGGAACCTTACCTCGAAAAATGTGCCCCCAGCCTCTATATACCTGTACCTGCACCATGGTAATAGCTTTCTAGCCATCTCTTTGTGTTTTTAAATCAATATAGTAAAGTTTAGAAAAGTCGTTTTTATACCTTAAAATCTGCGGCTTCTCATTATTTGAGAAGCCGCAAAAGGCGTTCCTTTCTTCTCCTCCCTGCCGCCTGCTTGTTATTTATTCACGCCCCTGTGGGCGTGCTACAGAGCAGAGAGACTGTGCGTGTCATGACTGTGCGGTAATGCCGCTATGACGCAAATCGCCTCATATCCGGCTTTACCACGTCAGTACACCCATTAGGTGTACAGTGAACACACCTCGCGCATGCGCACTCTGCAGTGCGAGGTCGGCAGTACACCCTAATGGGTGCACTGATGTGGTAAAGCCGGATATGACGCGATTTGCGTCATAGCGGCTTTACCACCCCTTATATGACAGTCTCCCCTGCTCTGTAGCACACCCACAGGGGCGTGAATAAATAACAAGCAGGCGGCAATGAGTACAAGAAAGGAACGCCTTTTGCGGCTTCTCAAATAATGAGAAGCCGCAGATTATAAGGTATAAAAACAACTTTTCTAAACTTTACTATATCGATTTAAAAACACAAAGGGATGGCTAGAAAGCTATTACCATGGTGCAGGGACAGGTATATAGAGGCTGTCATTCATTCTTATTTGCCTCTAGCAAATCTAAGAGCAGTCCTCACTGAAATTTTGCTTGGTCTTCCAAACCATATCTTGACATCCACTGTTCCTGTTAACTTCCAAATTACATTTCAAACTGAAGAAATGGCAACTTTAAACATGTTTTGGTATTTTCTTATAGCCTACTCCTGCTTTGTGATCCTCCATAACTTTCGGAGTGCTAGGCAGCTGCTTAGAAGAATGCATGGCTGCTGTTTTTTGGCAGAATGATGGAGGAGGCTGGGCCTTAACAATGCTGTGAAAATTGCATTACCTAACTGCTAATTAAGGTCTGAAACCTTGGTCAAAATGATCTAGCACACAAGTCTCTAAAGGTGCCCAAAATGTATAGTTCCATTTCTCTTTTTGTAATTTGTAAAAGATGAATATATATATAATTAAAAAAGGAAAAAACAGCACCAGTAGTAGTTGTGATGTGGACTCCTTTATTGCCCACTGGCGTGGCAATATTTCGGATGTAACAATCCTTTTTCAAGCAAAGAGGACATTGGGCTGCCAGAGAAAGCGTGCACCATTATAAGGTATTGTTGTGCTGTTCCTATTTTTTCACACGCACATACATATATATACACATATATACAGTCATGGCCAAAAGTATTGAAACCCCTTCAATTCTGTCAGATAATACTCATTACTTCCTGAAAATGTTTGCAATCACACATTCTTTGGTATTATTATCTTCATTTAATTTGTCTTCAATGAAAAAACACAAAAGAGAATGAAGTAAAAAGCAAAATATTGATCATTTCACACAAAACTCCAAAAATGGGCCGGACAAAAGTATTGGCACCCTCAGTCTAATACTTGGTTGCACAACCTTTAGCCAAAATAACTGCGATCAACCGCTTCTGGTAACCATCAATGAGTTTCTTACAATGCTCTGCTGGAATTTTAGACCATTCTTCTGTGGCAAACTGCTCCAGGTCCCTGATATTTGAAGGGTGCCTTCTCCAAACTGCAATTTTTAGATCTCTCCACAGGTGTTCTATGGGATTCAGGTCTGGACTCATTGCTGGCCACCTCAGAAATCTCCAGTGCTTTCTCTCAAACCATTTTCTAGTGCTTTTTGAAGTGTGTTTTGGGTCATTGTCCTGCTGGAAGACCCATGACTTCTGAGGGAGACCAAGCTTTCTCACACTGGGCCCTACATTATGCTACAAAATTTGTTAGTAGTCTTCAGACTTCATAATGCCATGCACACAGTCAAGCAGTCCAGTGCCAGAGGCAGCAAAGCAACCCCAAAACATCAGGGTACCTCCGCCATGTTTGACTGTAGGGACTGTGTTCCTTTCTTTGAATGCCTCTTTTTTGCTATGTTGATTCCTTTGCCCAAAAAGCTCTACTTTTGTCTCATCTGACCAGAGAACAATCTTCCAAAACGTTTTAGGCTTTCTCAGGTAAGTTTTGGCAAACTCCAGCCTGGCTTTTTTATGTCTCGGGGTAAGAAGTGGGGTCTTCCTGGGTCTCCTACCATACAGTCTCTTTTCATTCAGACGCCGACGGATAGTACGGGTTGACACTGTTGTACCCTCGGACTGCAGGGCAGCTTGAACTTGTTTGGATTTTAGTTGAGGTTCTTTATCCACCATCTGAACAATCTTGCGTTGAAATCTCTCGTTAATTTTTCTTTTACGTCCACATCTAGGGAGGTTAGCCACAGTGCCATGGGCTTTAAACTTCTTGATGACACTGCGCACGGTAGACACAGGAACATTCAGGTCTTTGGAGATGAACTTGTAGCCTTGAGATTGCTCATGCTTCCTCACAATTTGGTTTCTCAAGTCCTCAGACAGTTCTTTGGTCTGCTTTCTTTTCTCCATGCTCAATGTGGTACACACAAGGACACAGGACAGCGGTTGAGTCAATTTTATTCCATGTCAACTGGCTGCAAGTGTGATTTAGTTCTTGCCAACACCTGTTAAGGTACCTCTACACGCGGCAACTTTTCTAGGAATTTCACTGGCAACTTACTGGTTGCAGTGAAATCATGGAGACATTGTTCCATTTGTACACGGCAACAAGATAGAACAATGTGTCCATGATTGCACTGCAACCAGTAAGTTGCCAGTGAAATTCCTAGAAAAGTTGCAACGTGTAAAGGTACCCTTAGGTGCCACAGGTAAGTTACAGGTGCTGTTAATTACACAAATTAGAGAAGCATAACATGATTTTTCTAAGGGTGTCAATACTTTTGTCCACCCCTTTTTTTATGTTTGGTGTGGAATTATATCCAATTTGGCTTTAGGACGATTATTTTTGTTTTTTTTTCATTGAAGACAAATTAAATGAAGATAATGGTACCACAGAATTTGTGATTGCAATCATTTTCAGGAAGAAACTGAGTATTATCTGACAAAATTGCATGGGTGTCAATACTATTGGCCATTACTGTACACACACACACATATATTTATACACCCACACGTATATAGTATATTTTAACTGAATTGCAGAGGAAATGTATTCTCTTTAACATTATGCAATTTAGAGATCAATTCATCTTCAACTTGCTTACCTGTTCACAATAACTAATTTTGTCCAAACTTTTGCATGCCTCTGTGTCTCTGGACACACATTGAGGATTTGAAAAAATGAACAAACTTCGGAGCAGCGCAAATAAAACAGCAGCAAAAACTGCCCACTCACTATTGACCTAGTGACAGTTGTTTTTCAAAGTAAAATGAGATTGTATATAGTATTACTTATTTTGTCTTTTCATTTTTACAGGGATGCCAATGCTACAAGAATTGATATTTTTACAGGTATGTTGGGATGAAACATAATAAAACATTTAATTTTGCTTACCGTATATACTCGTGTATAAGCCGACCCGTGTATAAGCCGACCCCCCTACTTTTGCCCCCAAAACCTGGGAAAACCTATTGACTCATGTATAAGCCGAGGGTGGACCCCAGCACAGGTATACAGCCCCCAGCAGTGTGGTATACAGCAGCCCCAGAGGTATATATAGCAGCCCCAGTGGTAGTATACAGCAGCAGCCCCAGTGGTATATACAGCAGCAGCCCCAGTGGTTAGTATACAGCAGCCCCAGAAGTATATACAGTACAGCAGCCCCAGTGGTAGTATACAGCAGCCCCAGAGGTAGTATACAGCAGCCCCAGAGGTATATACAGCCCCAGTGGTAGTATACAGCAGCCCCAGTGGTAGTATACAGCAGCCCCAGAGGTAGTATACAGCAGCCCCAGAGGTATATTCAGCCCCAGTGGTAGTATACAGCAGCCCCAGTGGTAGTATACAGCAGCCCCAGAGGTAGTATACAGCAGCCCCAGTGGTAGTATACGGCGGCCCCAGAGGTATATACAGTCCCAGTGGTAGTATACAGCAGCAGCCCCAGAGGTAGTATACAGCAGCCCCAGAGGTATATACAGTCCCAGTGGTAGTATACAGCAGCCCCAGTGGTAGTATACAGCAGCCCCAAAGGTAGTATACAGCAGCCCCAGAGGTATATACAGCCCCAGAGGTATATACAGCAGCCCCAGTGGTAGTATACAGCAGCCCCAGTGGTGTATACAGCAGCCCCAGAGGTAGTATACAGCAGCCCCAGTGGTGTATACAGCAGCCCCAGAGGTAGTATACAGCAGCCCCAGAGGTGTATACAGCCCCCCCATCAGTATACAGGGCCCCCCCTTGGTGCACAAACCTGTAAAGGAAGAGATTAGTATACTTATCACTGTCCCCATCGCGCTCCTCCGTCTTCATCCAGCGTCTTCCGTCTTCTTCCGGCTTCCTCCTCTGGTGCGCAGACAATGACGTCATTGCCTGCGCCGACCGGAGGAAGCCGGAAGAAGACGGATAAAGACGGAGGAGTGCGATGACGGCAGCAGGACAGCGATAAGTATACTAATCTCTTCCTTTACAGGTTTGTGCTGCAAGGGGGGGCCTGTATACTGATGGGGGCGGGCCTGTATACTGTATACACTGTATACAGTGTATACAGTATACAGTGACTCGCGTATAAGCCGAGGGGGGGACTTTTTAGCCCAATTTTTGGGCTGAAAAACTCGGCTTATACGCGAGTATATACGGTATTTTATATTTTGTAAAATGTTTGTTCTCTAATCACATATGCCATTTAATGTGTTGATAGTCAATTAATTTAGAAGTGCAGTTTGTAAGCACTGGGCCCTCCTCAGCATAGTGTAATATAAAAGGGAAACTAGTGGTTTTGTTCTCAATGCATTAGTAATGTCATACGGTACAAAATGTAAATTGATTTCTCATTGCTGTGAATGTGCTTAAAGGGGAACTCAGGGGAGAGAAAAAATTGTTGTATTGTTAGGGTATGTGCACATTGGACGGTTCTGCATCATTGCAGACCGTCAGAAAACCGGAGTAGAATTTCAGGAGATGAAATTCCTGACCTCAGCAGTGTCCATCGTTTTTTGAGCGGTTTTTGAGCATTTTTTTAGCGTTTATACAGCGTTTTCTCGGCGGTTTTCTGGCGGTTTTTTGGCGTTTTTAAGACAGTTTTTTGTGCACTTGTAAGCTAGATACGCTGGAAAAACGCTCAAAAGAAGTCACAAGCTCTATCTTTGAAAACCGGTGGAAAACCGGTGAAGAAAGTGAAAAGGAGAAAAAAAAATGTTCTAATGTGAACAGCGTTTTCTGAAATCCATAGACTAGCATGTTAATCCAACCGCTGGTTAGGGTTAACATAAATTTACATAAAACTCAGCTGAAAACGCTAAAAAACAGCTCACAAAACTTCCAATGTGCACATACCCTTACTGTTCACTACAGTTCATGTTTAAATCGCTTATAAATCACTAAAATCGTATCTGCTCCTCTGCGCTCACCCCCCCTTCCTTATGTAACAATAGGTCTCAGAGCAAATTCAGCAGGGGGGTGGCCATCAGCATGATGCTCAGACTTCATGCCAGCCCCCACTCTATGTGCCTGCTGTATGTATCTCTGTACTCTCATGAGCTCGCAGTGACAGCTGCACAAACATACACACTCACTCAGTTCAGGAGAGTTGTGTGATACATACAGCAGGCATATAGAGTGTGGGTGGCAAAGAATGGGGGCTGACATTAAGTGTGAGCATTGGAATCGGCAGCTAAACCCCCTGTTCATTACAGTAGCTTTAAGTATGAGGGGGCTGGAATATAGGATGATCATTGAGCCCCCTGGTGGCAACACCCTCGTTCCACACCCATGTTAACATGAATTTAATAATTTATAAGTGATCTAAGCATCATAGAACTGCAGTGGTCAGCTCTGCTTCATCTTGTAGGAGGGCAGGGGCAGTACAAATTTTTTTCCGTTCCCCTTTAATTTAAGAGTACACTTTATACATGAACCTCGCTTAGTGATGGAACCAATTGTGGCCTTATTCCCTTAAAGAGATTATTCTATTAACAAAGTACATTTTAATCAAAATAATTTAGAATAAAAACATTTCCACAATTGGAAGTGATTTAAAAAAAAAAAAAAAAAATTTCTGTGCGGAGATAATCTTACATAAGAGCCCCTCCTATATACTGTGTGGTGGCTGTTTCCAATCATACAGGGACATGGTCTGATCATACCACATCTCCTGGGCAGGGTAGGAAGCAGAAGAATCTCCTGTGAATCCAAGATGGCTGCATTGCATGTGAACAACTGCCTTCTCCCCTGCATCTCTATGCGATATTACATAGTCAGACATGTCAGATCGCATAGAAATGACATCCCCCAGTCCCCCATTGTCCCCTCCGGTTCCCCACCTGTGTCAGCAGCTTCCATACCCTCCAGCCCCGGTACCGCCACACACATCTGCTCTCTGAATCTCTATCCGGTCTGACGTGACCAAATGTCAGATCGGACAGAGCTGTCATGCCGCTGCACCCCTCTGGTTCCTCAGCCACTTGTCAGGTCCACTCCCTCCAACCCCACTTCCGCATACCTGCATAATTTGTGGATTCCCTGTGGCCCCCCTTCTCATCTTAACTAAAAAATCTGATTAAAAAAAATATAATCGGACGCGTAGAAGCAAATCTTTTTGCGAAACTGCGTCGTCGTCCGCCCTTCGTGGTCACCTCCCTGCGGCCTGTCATGAATCTGTGATTATCCGCGTCGGACCGCTGCAGTCATGTGACCACGGTCCTATGACGCACTTCCGCCCTTTCACACGCGGAAGTGAGCACGCGGTGGCACGCACGCAGTCGCCGCCCCCTCCTTTAGCAGCATGGAACAGCGGTGATAAAAGGATGCAGATGGGAAGAGTGGGGGCCGCCATCTACTATGATTTGGGAGTGAGGGGATGTATTGCACACCTGCCCTGGGCGCCCTGGGACTCTAATAAGAGCCCTGTTGGAGAGACTGAAGTCCCTGATGAACCCACCAGAACACCATTGGGTGGGAGAAACGCCGCGTCGGACCGGTCTGCATGATCTAAGATGAGTATTTTCACAATACTTGTTTCTTAAAGGGCAACTGCCCCCCTGTCTAATCTATGGTCCAACTGGTCCACTAATGTGAAATTGATGATTTGTATCTTTATTAAGTGTGAGGATTACCTGATAGACACAGGTTGCAGACAAGGAGTACTATTTTTTTTTTTTTTTTTTTTTTTTTTAATCAACCTTTTTATTGAATTTTCAACATTCCAATGTACAGGTCATCCAGCAAGTATAACAGTACATAGAAGAAAACAAATTAAACAGTAACATGGTATGCTCACATAACAAGGGTATACATCTGTCCTAACCATATCTCATGGTTTAGTATACCAAATAATTTTCCCATTCTCTCCCCCCCTTTCCCCCCTCCCTCTGCGATAACTCTACTTTGATTCATGTGTTCAAATGTCTCTTGTAAACTCTTAAGATATCTAAATAAACTTTTATAATTTTCAGGCTTATCTGTGTATGTCTTTCTTATGGTGTTGTGTCACATCTGAGTTTTCCTAAGGAACCTTCCAATTCTGCCTTCGCATACCATGTCGTATTCCTAAAGGGCATCACAAAAACCCCAATGTCATGATCTGTCATCATTGTCTCAACGAAAGGGCGCCACTTCTGAAAGAATTTTGTGGTCAGTGATGATGGTGACCTCAGTGCTTCTGCTCTCTCCAGTGACGCGACATTTTTCATTACAGCTACAATCGCCTTTGCTTCTGGTACTGACTCGTCCAGCCAGCATTGTAGTATGAGGCGTTTAGCCAATATAGCTATTGTATGTAATAATGTCAAGGGGACCGGGGTTTGGTCAGTCGTGTCGACGTAGTGAAACAGCCATAGCAGCGGGGATAGTCCAACTCTATGTCCAGACATGGTTGATGTTAGTGTCTCAACCCCCCTCCACAAGTTTTGGGTTACTGGGCATGACCACAGTCCATGTTGTATATCAGTCATCGGGGTCTTGCATTTGGGGCAGGCTAGCCATCTCTGCGGTCTCCCCTGTTTCGGTGGGATATTAAAGCCCTGGATAGTCCCATGCATCACCCTATATTGGGTGTCTCTCCACCTCTCATTTCCCAATTGTCGCCTTGCCATTTGCCATCCATCTAGTAATTTTGATACCAAGTCTTGGTCTGGAAAGTATTTTTTCCATCTTCGGAACAATTTGTCTGGGGCAGTCGGTCGTAGTACCTTTTGTAGCCCTGCATAGAGAAACGAGATGTTTATGTTGGACGGATTCGAGTCGATCGTGTTTGCCCAGAGCGCATTATTTATCTCTCCCTTTATATCTAGGAGGCTATCCATTAGTTGATGTCTTATCTGGTAATATTGTAGAAAATGGTTACTTGGAAGTCCAAATTTTTGCAATATCTCCGGACCTGTCAACCACCTCCTCTCACTTAAGTTCATGAGGTCTTTCATGGTGCCTACTCCCATCTCTCTCCACTCCCCAAAAAGCTTATTTAGGCGGCCTATTTTGAAACCTGGATGGTTCCATGGAGACAGGTGTGCAGAGATTTTCCATGAGAGTCTCATTTTTTTTCTAATGGCTTTCCATGCGGCAATGGTATCCCTGCAAACCATCGTGTCCTTAATCTTTTTTGGTATAACCGATAGCGGGGGTGAAAGAGGGCCGGTAACCCCCACGGATTGGCCAATTCACCCTCCAGCGTAGTGTCAGAGTATCTGTCGGTGTTATGCAGCCAGTCCGCTACATGTCTGGCCATGCAGTCGAGGTTCTAGCCTCTTATGTCTGGCAAACCCAGTCCACCCGAGTCTTTTGTCTGTAGAAGTGTCTGCATCGCTATCCTCACTCTCCCCCCTCTCCACAAAAATTTTGAAAATGCTTTATTGAGCCGCTTGACATCTGTGTGTTTCAGCAGTAAGGGAATAGTTTGGAGTGGGTAAAGGAGTCTCGGAAAGCTTATCATTTTGATCAAGTGCGCCCGACCTGATAGAGACAAGGGTAGGTCTTTTCATCTCAGTAGTTCCTTTTCAATCTTTTCAATTATGGGAGCAAAGTTATATTTATATATCTGTGCGGGTGATCTGGCCAGAAGGATTCCTAAGTAACGTATCTTATCTTTTGCTATCGGTATATTTTCATATTGATTTCCTGTTGACAGGGGAGGTGTTTTTTGAAGAAACATGACTTCGCATTTGTTTTTGTTAAGTGTGAAACCTGAAGATCTGCCCAATCGTTCTATTTCTGTAAGGACTTTCTTGAGATCTTTGTCTGGGTCGTTCAAAAAGAGAATGACATCGTCGGCAAACATCGCCAGACGTACCTCTCTCGACCCCACCATGATGCCCGGGAACACCTTATGGTGTTCTAAATATAGTGCCAGGGGTTCGATTGCCATATTAAAAAGTAAGGGCGAGAGTGGGCAACCCTGCCTAGTTCCCTTATTAAGCCTAATGGCGTCTGACAGGAATCCCGGTATGCTCACCTTAGCTTTCGGGTTGTTATATAGGGCCCCAAGATACGTCCTAAAGTTACCTTTGAGATTATAAGTTTCGAAGACCCTATCCAGCCATGTCCATCGTATATTGTCAAAAGCCTTTTCGGCATCTAATGTGACCATGGCTGGATAGCCTCTCTCACCCCTCTCCCTCCCCCTCACTACATCCATTATCAGCATTGCTTTACGTATGTTCGTTGTAGTGGATCTTCCGTTTATGAAGCCTGCCTGGTGAGCGGGGATTATGTTCGGTAAAATTGAGGCTAAGCGGTCGGCCATTATTTTTTACATTAATTTTAGGTCTTGGTTGATTAAAGATATTGGCCGGTATCCCGATGGGTCTAGGGTATCTTTTCCTGATTTGGGAATTAATTTAATGTAAGCCATGTTCATGGCCTCTGGTATTTGGGCTCCTCGTAGGAATCCGTTATATAGGTCGGTAAGTATTGGGGCAAACTGATCTTTCAGGGCTTTAAAATATGTCCCGTTGAATCCGTCAGGGCCGGGCGCCTTGCCAGCACTCAATCGTCCTATTGCTCCCTTGACCTCGTCTCCTGTGACAGGGCTATTGAGGAATAGTAGATTATCATCAGTTAGTTTTGGTATGGGGAGTGAGTCTAGCCAAGCAGCACCTCCGTCGTCAGTACCTCCAGTATCCCGGTCTAGATATAGCGATGCATAGTATCTTCCCAATATCTGGACTACCTCTTTGGGGTTGTTTCTAATTGTTCCGTGTCTGTCGCGGATTCTAAGGACATGTGTCTGAGGTCGTTTCTCCCTCGCCAGATTGGCCAGCAGACGTCCGGCCTTGTCTCCAAACTTGTGAAGTTTAAGATCCATATGTGTCTTATACAAGGCCTCGCGTCTGACCGCCCACTCGTCAAATTCTTTTTTCGCCTGTAGCCAAGATTCCTTATTAGCAGTCGTTCCAGCTGCCTGGTAGAGACAGTAATTTTCTCTAACTGCTGAGCTGGCTTTGATATACTGGTCTCTTATAAATTTCTTGCGTTTTATTTCGTCCGCCATAATATGTCCGCGCATTACCGCCTTCCCTGCTTCCCAAAACAGAGGGGGATCCGAATGGTGTATCTCATTATCTCTGGAGTAATGTTGCCACCACTCTTTCAACATTGCCACGAAATTTTCTTCACGTGCCAATGCGTCTGGAAATCGCCACAGAATATCCTTTCCTTTTGGGTAGGAATCACTGATCTCCAGAAGCACCGGGCTATGATCGGAGATAACCATCAGTTCTATATTAATTTCCATCACCCTCTGGAGTAGGCGCGGGGAGGTCAAGAATGTGTCTAATTGCGACCACGTGCCATGTACATGCGAATAATGCGTGTATTCCCTGCCCAAAGGATGTAGGGAACGCCAAGCATCAGGTACCATGCAGTTAACTGACAACTCTGTCAGGAAGCTCTGCTGCCCATCTCCACCTTTCCGTTGTAAGGTTCGTGTCTGAGCCCCTCGTCTGTCTTCTAGTTCATTAAAGACCATATTGAAGTCACCCCCTATTAGCTTAATAGGTTCTCTGTCAGTCAAAAGGCGCTGTCGAATGTCATTAAAGAAAGTCCGTTGGGCTGTGTTGGGAGCATAAATATTATAAATACTCAGTACATCATTCTGCAATTGTAAGACTAAGTGAATTAGTCTCCCATCATCTGCATCACATGCCATAACTTCATGCACCAAGGATTTATTAATCAAAATTAGAACCCCTGCTTTCCGTTGACTGCCCCCGAGCCATATATCTCACCTACCCACATCTTTTTTAGGCGAAAAAAGTCTTCTTTGGTCAGGTGGGTTTCCTGAAGTAGCGCCACACCTACTTTCAGTCGTTTAAGATGTCTCAATATCATCATGCGCTTAGCTGGGGAGCGCATCCCCTTGACGTTCCAGGTTACCCACCTGACCATGATGGTATTGCAGCTTTTAGTAATGAATAGCAAAGTTTACATACAATATGGGAGTGGTCCCACGTCATCTCAGTTTCCTTATCACGTGCCACTATCCTACACAGTTTCCCTCTTGTGTACTTTCCTGAGAGAGACAATTTTATATTAGAAACAATTTCGCAGTATCCCAAAAAACCTTTCAAAACAACTATATTACCACTTTCTCTTCCCCTCCCTGTATAATCCCTCCCTTTTTCCATTTTTGCTCACTTCTCTTTTTTCCTCCATTACCGTCTCCTCTGGCACCGCAATGGATCCAGGGCGAATAATTGTATCTGTATTTGAAAACCGCCACATGTGCCAGGTACAAGTATCGCAGGGCAGACGAGGCGGCAGCAGGAAGAAGAGGAGGAGAAAGGCAAGACACTTCAACAAACATATATTCCCTTCCCTCTCTCTCCCCCTCCCCCACCCGTTCCCCCCCCCCCCCACCAGTGAGTTCATAAGATCAAGGCACTGGTAGTTTTTCCCTCACGTGCGTGCGGTCTATCGTTTCAAATCTACAATTGGTTGCCTTTTTCAAGTAGGGAGACATCTGGTGTGTCCGTATATATCAGCAGTCATGCTTCGAGGTGTCAGGCCCATTGATCCGACAACATTTCTCAATAAATAAATCAGAAGACGTTGCAGTCCATTGGGGTGGTCAGTTAAGTTCAGATCAAAAGGAGCATCTAATATGTGCTGTCTCATGGTCTCAGAGACATGGCTGGGTAGAGGCACATTCAGCTAAATCTCATCGTTTGGGCGTCTTTTTTGGCTGTGCTGGATTTCTTCCTAGACCAGCCCGATTTTTGCTGTCTTTGATTTCCCGATGGTATTCGGTCTGGTGTCGCCGTTCCCACACCCGCTCCTGAGCGCAGATGATAGGGGCGTTGTGGTTCTCCATCTCCAGATTCTGACAGTTGAATGTTTAGCGTATTTCTAGTGTCAGGAGAGGACGGGTTTGAATTAGGTGGGGACGTTCGCTGTCTCAATACATATTCCATGGCTTCTTTAGGCGAGTGAAAGGACTGTGTCTCTCCTCCTGGTGACCGAAATCTCAAAGTGGCAGGGTATAGCATCTGGAATCTCGCGTTTTTCTTGTAAAGTAGCGTGCATACCTCGCTGAATCCCTTGCGTTTTTTCATAACTTCCGCGGAGTAGTCCTGGTAAAGGAGAACTTTGTGTCCACGTATGTGTAGGGGAATACGGCTTGCCTTATACGCTCTCAAAATCTCCTCCTTGTCACGGTCGTTCAGATATTTCGCTATGGAGTGTCTGGGTTTAGTCGCATCACCTCCACGTCTTTTGATCACTGTCTCTGCCGGTTCCGTTTCCCTCGGTGGGCCAATTCTGTGAGTCCTCTCAGTAGGACAAGGGTGTGAGAGACCTAGTGTTTTCGGAAGGTCCACTTCAAATATGTCTATTAGTTGGTTAGAAGAAATTGTTTCAGGGAGGCCAACTAACTTGAGGTTGCATCTGCGACTGCGATTTTCTAAGTCATCTAGTTTACTTAGTGCATAGGAAGAGTTTTTATGTAGGTCTTCTAATTGTTGTTCTAAATCCAGTATGCGATCCAGTATGCGTTCCTCTGCGGCTGCCAGACGCTCCTCCGTCTCACTTAATCTTTTTTTTTTTTAAACCATTAGAATTTTTATTGTTTAAAACATAACAAACATACATATGCCTTAATCTTTGGTCATGGCTAGTCAGTTTCGTCTGCATCCCTTCTGTGGTTGAACGGATCATTTCCGTCATTGCTTGGCGGAATTCGTCGGCCATATATGTCGCCATTTCTTTTGCCAATTGTTTGTAATTAATAGCAGGTAGCAGAGTCGGGACCACCAGATTATTAATGTCTTGTTTATATGGTGGACAATCAAGAAGTCTGCGCGCCAGCTTTCCTCCCGCCTCATCTCTCTGCACTTCGTAACCCCCTCCATCTTCTTCCTCCACATATGCCTCCGCCTCGTCATGTCTCTCATCCCCCTCAGTACCTGCTTTCAGCATCGGTCCTGGGTTATGCACATCTTCCGAGGCTGTCCTCTCCTCTATCTGCCGCTCCCTCAGAGCCGCGTCGGGCGCCGCTATCATTGCCCCTGCTGCTGGCGCGGGTTTTCCCGCCATTGTGTGCCCGTCTTTATCTCCGCCGCGGAACACAAACCGATCTAGTGCCGTCGGCTTCATGTGACTTCCGCGACCTCCGATGACGGTTTGCGGCGAGTTGTGGTGTTATTTGGGTGGGTTATTTGGCCCTGGATTCCGGAGCTTCCCTTCTACCGTCTATGCATGGAGGCGCCGGAACCGGAAGTTGTACTATTGTTTTTGTGTATGGTGTGGTACCTTGATGGTGAGGAGTGGAGGTTTCAGCTATGTTTGGTACTGGGCACAAGTGCTGATAACTGTTGTTTATGCATTAAAAGGAAAAGTACCCAGCAAACAAAAATCCTAGTATTTTGACATTCACTTCTCCCCCTAATTATATATAAATAGGTAACCATTACCATATTTTAGGAAAAGTGTCTCCTAAAGTGTTTTTTTTCCACCACACTTGTCTAAGGGATAGACCCGGACATCGGGGAGATCCACAAACGTTTTTTTTGTTCCCTTAGATTTATTGTTGGTATGGGGATTCAAAAAGGAGGAACGTCACCTTTATTCACAAATAAGTAAGGACCAGAAGGGATAGCCGCCGAGGAGCAGAGACACCATACGGGTTTTTAGGTGAAAACTCCGCTGTTAGGCAGGGCGGAGATAGGGAGAGAACAGGGCGACCTTTCCCCCTCTACCCCCCTTTACAAGGTTACACTGTGTGTATGGGATCATAACTGACCCTGGTTTTAATAAAAACATTAAAAGTTATATTTTAGAAGATACTACCTTTGCTGAAACGAATCTGTGAATATACCGGATTAAAAAGACCCTTGCTGCACAATACTGGTGAGTGCTGCCTCTTTCTTTATATTTTCATTATTGCTTGTGCTGTGGATTAGCACCACCAGGGGAAGAATCTGCATACAGGGCAATCCTCCTGGAGCATGACTGTTGATACCGCCACTTAGTGCCCTGAAGCCTTATCATTTGACAAAAAATCTAGCTGCTTTTGTTTGAACTGTGTGATAGATCCTATCATAGAGATCAGATGGGCAATATTTTGTAAATATGGCAGCAGTTAGTTCTGCCTTTCTCATCTCCCTTGTAGTTGGTTTGAGAGAGAAGAGAAAGACTACCTGCTGCCATTTGTGACAATTTTTTTTTTGTAGCGAGCTAGAATTATTCCGTTAATTAAGATTAGACTTACGGTTACCGTATATACTCGCGTATAAGCTGAGTTTTTCAGCCCAAAAATTGGGCTGAAAAGTCCCCCCCTTGGCTTATACGCGAGTCAATTGGTTATATACTGTGTGGGGGGGCTGTCACCGAGGGCTGAAGGAGGCAGGAGAAGGCAGGGGGAGGCTGCAGTGACAGCGGGAGGTCACATGATGCCGCTCATTAAGTGCTATGAATATGCACGGCATCCCCCTGTCAATGAGCGCCAGGGGGAGCCGTGCATCTTGCACTTTACTGACTGTATTCAGCCTCCCCCTGCTGGCACCCACCCATCACTGTACAGGGCTCCCCCCCCATCACGGATCAGGGCTCCGGGATCAGGGCTCCCCCCCATCAGGGATCAGGGCTCCGGGATCAGGGCTCCGCCCCCATCAGGGATCAGGGCTCCGGGATCAGGGCTCCCCCCCATCAGGGATCAGTACTAATGTGTGCTCCTGGCTCCCCCCGCACCGATCATCTCACCCGTCTTCTTCCAGCCACAGACTTCCTCCGGTATGCTCGTTCTCCCTGTATGCCGGACTGGCGCATGTGCAATGACGTCATGCACCGCGCACAGCAATAAGCCGGCATACAGGGAGGACTAGCGCGTACCAGAGGAAGCCCGTGGCTGGAAGAAGACGGGTGAGATGATCGGTGCGGGGGGAGCCCGGTGCTGAGAGCAGTGCGGGGGGGGGGGGGGGGGAGAGGTGATCCCGGATCCCGGATCCCTGAGCCCTGGGGGGCCTATACATTGATGGGGGGGGGTGCAATGTGACAGCAGGGGAGAGCTGTTAACCCCTGCTGAGGTCCTGTATACCACACTGCTGAGGTCCTGTATACCACACTGCTGAGGTCCTGTATACCACACTGCTGAGGTCCTGTATACCACACTGCTGAGGTTCTGTATACCACACTGCTGGGACCTGTATACAGCTGTGACCTGTATACCACACTGCTGGGAGCTGTATACTGCTGGGACCTGTATACCATACTACTGGGACCTGTATACTGCTGGGGCCTGTATACCACACTGCTGGGAGCTGTATACTGCTGGTGCCTGTATACCATACTGCTGGGACTTGTATACTGCTGGGACCTGTTTACCACACTGCTGGGAGCTGTATACTGCTGCGGCCTTTATGCCATACTACTGGGACCTGTATACTGCTGGGACCTCTATACCACACTGCTGGGAGCTGTATACTGCTGTGGCCTGTATACCATACTACTGGGACCTATATACTGCTGGGACCTGTATACCACACTGCTGGGACCTGTATACTGCTGGGACCTGTATACTGTTGTGTCCTATATACCACACTGCTGGGACGTGTATACTGCTGGGGCCTGTATACTATACTGCTAGGACCTGTATACTGCTGGGACCTGTATTCCACACTGCTGGGGGGCTGTATACCAATGCTGGGGCTGTATACCACTGCTGGGGCTGTATACCACTGATGAGGGGCTTGTATACCAGTGCTGGCGGCAACTGTATAGTAGTTAGGGGCACTCTATACCAGTGATGGCTGCTATATACAGGGATGGTGGGCTATTTACCAGTGATAGGGGGCTTTATAACAGGACGGTGGTCTGCTGCATTGGCAATTTACTGTTTCTATTTGAAATAAAAGTTCAACATTTTTTCGTACTTATTTTCATTTTTTTAATTTTTCAGTACCGGTAGCTGCTGCATTGTCCACCCTAGGCTTATACGCGAGTCAATAGGTTTTCCCAGTTTTTGGGGGTAAAAGTAGGGCGGTCGGCTTATACGCGGGTTGGCTTATACACGAGTATATACGGTACTTTGTTTATTGAATCACAAAAAGCAGTCAAACAAATGTGTAAAAATACTCTGTTGTAAAAAAAACACAGTAAAAAGCAAGTGCTGCTTTTAAAGTAGTAAAATACAGGGTATTTAGTTAATACGTGTTTTGCAAAAAATGTATACTAAGCTGCTCTACCGCTTCAAGGTAACCCATATTACTTTGTTTATTGTTCACATATCAAAAAAAAATAAATGGCCCGCAGAATATTTTCTACTGACCAAGCATACACGCTGCTCGCCTACAGTAGCTCTGGGTCGGAGACTGAAATGGCCTGTGGGCACAGTGACAACTCCGCTTCCTCCATGGGGTCCCACACCTCGCCAGTCGTCCATGCTGACGCGGCAGAGGCTGAACCCAATTCAGCAGCCCCTAGACCCGTCCTTTTCCAACAAATTCCCCCTTTTATAGCAGCTCCTGGTATTAAAATAAACGTCACTGATTTTGCCTCCTTGAATTTCTTTGCAATTTTTGTAAACTTTGATATCCTTGAACTTATCACCCACCAGACCAACTTATATGCTCGTCAATATATTGCCGAAAAACTGCCAGTCTATTCCTGTTTTTGGATCCCCACTAATGTCCCTGAAATCAAGATATTTATAAGCATCACCCTCAATATGGGCATTTTGAAGAACTTCCACCCCCCCCATCCCTGTTTTTGCTCCTACTGGGTAACTACATATGTCCACAGCACCCCTGTGTTTGCAGCCATTATGTGGCCCTAATGAGATTGCTCCATTTCCATAATCCATAATGGATCTTACCATCAGCGTCCCTCAGAGCCTGTGGACAGGCCCTAGAGGTGTGTTCTTTAAGCCGAAGTGCTAATAATGAGTGAGCTTTATTTCCCCTTTCGTAATATCTTTGCTTAGAATAAAGGAGCAGCTTTTCCACCTTTTTGATGGATAAATCCTTCAGCCTTTCGCGGAGGTACAGTACCTTCCGCAATAAGGGAAGGGCTGGCCGCCAACCTAGTCTCTAAGGACGTCAGCTGGGAGGTCAATGTACGACGCTAGGCTGCGTCGTCTCTTTTAATTCTGGTTCCCTCTCTAATACAATGACCCCTCATCACCGCCTTATGGGCCTCCCACAAAATGGACATCGAAGAGACCGACGTATGATTGAGCTGAAAATATTCTTCTAAGGGCCCTTTCACATCAGCGGTTATTTCAAATTGCGGCAGATGCGGTGAAAAAAACCGCATCTGCCGCGATTACCGCATACCGGCTGCACTTGCGGCACGGTTGCGGCAAGCCCCATAGAAAGTATAGGCGGGCTTGCGGCAGGTGCGTCAAGTGCGGTCTTGCACTTGCGGCAGGTGCGGCTGCGAAAAAAAAAAAACGCGGCTGACCGCGGTTTTTTTCGCGGCCGCACCTGCCGCAAGTGCCAAAACCGCACCTGCCGCAAGTCCGCCTATACCTAGTATGGCATTTACCGCAACTGCAGCCGGTATGCGGTAATCGCGGCAGATGCGTTTTTTTCACCGCATCTGCCGCGATTTGAAATAACCGCTGATGTGAAAGCAACCTAAGTGTTTATGTAATGAGGCTTTAACGAGAGGGTCCTTGACCAGAAATTCATTCAGACGCCAATGTCCAAAGGACTTCGGGGTCCGAGTGTCCTTGAGATCCAGAACTATAGGCGAGTGGTCAGACCAAGTGATGGTCCCAATTTCAGATCCACCCATTAAACGAAGTAAAGCGCTACTCACAAAAAAGTAATCGATTCGTGTATGCGTCTGATGGGGGGCCAAATAGTAAGAGAAGGTTCTCTCCCCAGGGCGGTCAACCCTCCATGTGTTGAACAGGATTTCCTCTCTGATCAATCTCTTGAACTCCACAGGAGGGGGAGTTCCTTTAACCGAGTGACGGTCTTGCGTGCTTGAAAAGGGAGCATTAAAGTCCCCGCCCAATATCACAGCAGCTGGAGGAAGACCACGGAGAAGGGAGCCTGACCGGAGTTTGTGGCATAGAAATTTTCCAGAATCAACCTCTGGTCACCCAACTGAGCCTCCAAAATCACATATCGCCCCGCCAGATCACTATGTGTTCGATGGATGTGGACAGGACAATTGGCCGACACCAGGATGGCAACATCCCCTTTCTTATTGTTAGAGAAAGCAGAGTAACTGGAAGGGTAGGCATTCCTTGCGAAGCTAAGCGAGCCCTTGGCATCATAGTGCGTCTCCTGTAGGAAGGCTATGTCCGCCTTGAGGGATCTTAACTCTTGTGAAGTGAGTTTACGTTTGCGGGGGGAGTTGAGACCCCCCCGCACATTAAGTGATATTAAACGCACCATGGGTAATGGTTCGGGAACTATGGAAACCTGATATGTGCTTTCCCGGTCCCAGAGTGTAGCCAGGTAAAGAAAAGGGAGAAGATGTCAGAGGACTGGAAGGGGGTGGGGGGAGGGAAAGGGGGGATCACCTGAAAGCAAGATAGTATATACAAAGAACAACAGAAGAGAAAAGGCAAATAAAACAAGTCCTTGCGGACATAACATTCCCGAGTTTTTACCCGGCTGGAAGTCGACAGAGGGCTAACCCCTATCTCCAATGAGCGTGGGGGAGAAAGAAAAAACAAAAAGAATAGCCCAAGTCGAGATCCAGAAATATCAAAGAGGGAGAATGCTCCGGTCAGCAGAGGCCAGCGGTCACTCCGTCTCGAGTCGAGCGGAAAACAACATCCCAAGCGAGCAAAAGGCGCCTCGGAGGGAGGGGAGTGGCCCCGCCTATATCAGGTAAGAAGAAGGGAAGGGGACGATATCCCCCATCCCTTCAGTAAGGGAGGTTCCAGCAATCAGTAAAATAGCTAAATAATACTAAATGATATACCGTATATACTCGCGTATAAGCCGAGTTTTTCAGCCCAAAAATTGGGCTGAAAAGTCCCCCCCTCGGCTTATACGCGAGTCATACGGCCCCCCTCAAAGTTTGGCGCCCCCACCTCAGTTTCTGGGCCCCCCCGCATGCAGCGCTGCACATATACATTACGTGTCTAGCAGCTGTTACCCTCCGGTGGCAGATCGCGGCTCCCGGCTCCGGGCTCCATCTTCCTCACTGTCTTCCTGGTTGTCATGTGACCGGCGCGATGACGTCATCGCGCCGGTCACAAAGCAGGAAGACAGCGAGGAAGATGGAGCCCGGAGCCGGGAGCCGCGATCTGCCACCGGAGGGTAACAGCTGCTAGACACGTAATGTATATGTGCAGCGCTGCATGCGGGGGGGGCCCAGAAACTGAGGTGGGGGCGCCAAATTATGAGGGGGGCCCTGCTGGGGCCCTGTATACTACCACTGGGGCTATATACTACCACTGGGGCTATATACTACCACTGGGGCTATATACTACCACTGGGGCTGTATACTACCACTGGGGCTGTATACTACCACTGGGGCTGTATACTACCACTGGGGCTATATACTACCACTGGGGCTGTATACTACCACTGGGGCTGTATATATACTACCACTGGGGCTATATACTACTACTGGGGCTGTATACTACTACTGGGGCTATATACTACCACTGGGGCTATATACTACCACTGGGGCTGTATATACTACTGGGGCTGCGTGTATACTACCACTGGGGCTGCTGCTGTATACTACCACTGGGGCTGCTGCTGTATACTACCACTGGGGCTGCTGCTGTATACTACCACTGGGGCTGCTGCTGTATACTACCACTGGGGCTGCTGTATATACCACTGGGGCTGCTGTATACTACCACTGGGGCTGCTGCTGTATATACCACTGGGGCTGCTGCTGTAACACTGCTGGGGCTGCTGTATATACCACTGGGGCCTGCTGTATATCATACTGCTGGGGCCTGTATACCACTGCTGGGGCTGTATACCTGTGCTGGGGTCCACCCTCGGCTTATACACGAGTCAATAAATTTTCCCAGGTTTTGGGGGCAAAAGTAGGGGGGTCGGCTTATACACGGGTCGGCTTATACACGAGTATATACGGTACTTATATGCAAATAAAAAGGAAAATACAAGTTAGGTGTAAAACCAGCGGCAGGATGCAATATTATAGGATAATGCAGTATGTACGAGAGGTGGGGTAACATACACAGCCCCTTCTTGCCCCTAAGAGGTAACTGCCTAGGGTATGCAATAGGGTCAACGAGGGCGTCGCGAGGAGAGGAGTCCCCGGCCTCCCCCTCTCTTCTGTGCGGCCCTTTGAGGGATATTTTCAGACCACACCGGAGCTGGAGGTAGACCCGGCAATATGATATTCCAATGGGGAAGTTCCACAGGTGGGATGTCCAGTTATCTGCAAAAGGCCAAAGAGGCTGCTGGGGTACGCAGAATGTCTGTACGACCTCCACGGCGGGCAATAAGGGCAAAGGGATAGCCCCATCTATATGTAATTTGCTGATCTGTGAGGACTCTGAGAGGCTTCAAGTGCCTCCGCTTTTGCAATGTAATTAGGGATAGATCAGGGAATAATTGAACCTCTCCACCTGTAAATTGCGTGGGGCCGACGTTTCTACCAGCCGCCATGATCCTCTCTTTTATTTCAAAATCGTGAAGTCAACATATGATGTCCCTTGGTTGGCCGGACAGTCCTTTAGGTTTTAGGGCCCGGTGTGCTCTGTCTAGCTTAATCGTCGATGAAGGGGGATCCCCCAGGATAGTGTTAAATATAGACTGTAGGATGGACCTAGGGGACTCCTGGTCATCCGATTCTGGGACTCCTCGGACTCTAATGTTGCATCAGCGTCCCCGGTTATCAAGATCCTCTAGATGGTTCTGAAAGGCCTCTATAGCTTGTTGCTGGGAAAGTACTAGGTCATATAGGTTGCCTAGATTGGTTCTGGTGACATCATGTTCCTCCTCCAAAGAGTCCATCCTTCCAGAGAGATGACGGATGTCCTTTCTAACAGTGGCAATTTCTGCTCTGCATGTCTCCTTCACTTCACTGATTAAAGACTTGAAGTCCTCCTTGGAGGGTATGAGGGCAAGGAGTTCATCCCAGTTACCTGCGGTCACTTGAGCAGGGTCTTTTGATACACCCTTACTTCCAGCAGATGGCACATTGGAGCTGGTCTCAGGGGGGTAACTCAAAGAATGGGGGTGCTGGGCAGTCTCTCGGTCAGGTGCAGCCATACAAGGGTGCTGCAGGTTCTTGGATGGTCCCCCTTAGATCACCCCCGCTGCAAGGCGTCTTCTCTCTGGGCTGGGGGTCGAGCATGTGCCCAGGGTCGTCCTCCATAAGGACCTCATATCTGCCATAATACTGGAGGGGGGAAGGATCTAGAGAGGGGGAGTCCGTCCATCGACATGGGGATCTTAGGGGGTCCAGGGTCTCCTTCAGCACACCACCCCAGTGTATTTTTCCCTTCTCCTACCTCTGTAGTTGTTGTGGCGTCTCCCTCCATGGCTGTTGAGACCTCCCGCTCCTCCATGTGCTGCAGGGAAGATGGCGCCGGCTCCCAGAGTGTATCCGCCTCCCGGATTTTAAAAGCCTCTTGCACTGTCCTCTGGTCCGGCGGCGCGATCGCTGGTACCTGTGCCGTCTTGGGTCTCCTGGGGCCCATCCTGAAGTGCAGCATCGGCAGATTAGCGCCGCTGGCGCCATTAAAAGCTGGGTGCTGGCGGGAGCTCTCTCCTTGTTCGGCCGCTCAGCTCTGCATCCCATACACGCCCCCTCCATACTAAACTATTATTCAGGCAAATTCTTGATCGCTCACATATATATTTTTTTCCATTTAAGTTAGTTTGGTGTAGCAAACATGCAGGTGCATCTCAATGTCAGCTGCGGTTTTTCGCGGCCGCAAGCCCGCATATACATTGTATGGGACTTGCCGCAACTGTGCCGCAAGTGCAGCGGTTATGCGATAATCGCGGCAGATGCGTTTTTTTCACCGCATCTGCCGCGATTTCAAAAAACGCTGATGTGAAAGTACCCTTAGCTGGTTTAAGTGTTCATCCCTTTCCACTGGGTTGGCGTAAATACGGTTATATCTGAGGTCCTGGCTGGAGATAATGGACTTTTTGATGTGTTTCGGGTGGAAACTGTCCCATCTGAGGTATGTGGGACGGTCAATCGGTTTCCGATATACCGATGTCTGGAATGAACCATTTAGAATTTTTAAGGTGGTATCCAGAAAGTTGATTTCTGTTTTTGAGTGGTCCAGTGTCAGGTTTATGCTGGGATGAAATTTGTTGAAATTGTCATGGAATTTTAGAAGTTCGTGTTCAGTCTCAGTCCAGATTATTAAGATGTCATCAATGAAACGGAAGTACGCCAAGGGTTTGATGGGGCAGGAGGCTAAAAAGTCATTTTCCAGAAGAGTATAGTGAGCGGTTCTCACTATACCGCCGCCAGCTCTATTGTACCTGCAGAGAAGAACTAGCACACAGACCCGGGCTGCAGGCACAGACATCGGAAGTGCGGAGTGCGGACCCGGCTCCAGGCACAGAGCCCACAGACAGGGCGAGAGCACACATGTGCTGCGGTCCCTCCTGCACTGTTAAACTGTACGGAATCTCCTTCACAGCTGCCGATTCGGTACAGTGTGAGAGTGCAGTGGGGACAATGGGGGTGGGTGGTGACATTAGGACTGGGTGTGGTCGGGCATAGTGAGAGGGGGGAGGGGGCGGGCCTGTAACTTCCTGGGGGTGGCTGGCCATACTGGGAATAGGGGAGGGGCATGATTGTAGGAGATTGAAAGGAACTGACAATCACGCCCCCTAGACGTTCCCTGCCAGCCGCAAATATGCGATATCTAGGAAACCCTGCAAAATGTTGACAGCAAGTATATTGCAAATTGTCAACATTTTGCAGCCTAAATACACATATTAGTACTGCAAAAGCTCGGACAACCCCCTTAAAGTGAATACATTGAGGCTAAATAAATATTTTTAGGTAAAATACAAATTTATTTCTTTTTTCATTCCTTTTGAAGCAGCTGAAGGGTTAATTTCTTGAATGTGTTTGAGTAGCTTTAGAGGTGCAGTTTTTGGAATGGTGTCATTTTGGGTCTTCCTGTCACATAGGCCCCTCAGTCATTTCAAATATGATGTGGTTGCTAAAAAAATGGCTTTGTAAATTTTGATGTAAAAATTAGAATTAATATACAAATAAGGACACTTTGGTGCATTTTTTTGTGTGTCCAATACCTCGGTTCACTGTTGCACCCTCTGATTTGCATATTTAGAACTTTCCCTGATCTTGATTGAAAGATTTGGTTTACTCACAGCAAACGCTACTTAGTCTTATTCCTATTGCTGACACTGGAAGAGTCCACAGGCCCACACTGAGTGGTGCAGTCATGCTCTTGATTCCTGGCCACTACCAGTAGCTGAATTGCATTTTGAGGGTGACAATAACCCATTTTTCAAATCTGATGTGTCACATTATGTAGAAATAAGGCTGGTTTCACACTTCCGTGGTTTTTTTTTTTTTAATGTGGGAGAATATAGGTAAATCCTGCAACCCCCCTTTTCCTCCTCTCCCCCCCCCCAGCATCTTCCGCAACTATGCACATTCACTTGTATTATCACTGATCCGGAACCTTTAACTTGTTGGTTATTTGTAACCGTGTTTTATGTGATACCAAGTTTGATCTTATGTTCACTATATTTCTAATAAATGATCACCTTTTGCATCTACTTTGGTTTGAGCATTCTTACTTTTCCTTGGTATATTATGGGCAGTATGAAAAATCTAATGTTCTACAGTATTGTCACTAATATCCATGTATCTGCTCAAACTGTCTGAAACAGACTCCATGAGGGGTGCATGAGGGTCTTACATCTAAGGCTACTTTCACATTACGATTTGAAGGGAGCCGATGCTGTCCGATATAATTCGGACAGCATCGGCTCCCTTCTGATGCCTGGAATCCAAATAGGCACCCGATTCCGGCATAAAATCGGAGTGAAAAAAAGAAAAAAAAAAGTTTATTCTCACCACCCCCCGAGCCCCCGCCGTCTTCCGCCATCTTCTTGGAGGCTCCCGGTGGCTTCCGTAGGCTCCCGGTGGCTGCAGAGGTCTTCCTCTGCTGTTCAGGACCTGCGGTGCTGTCACAGTCACGTGACCGCGGGTTCACCATGGTAACCCGCGGTCACATGACTGTGACATCACCGCAGGTCCTGAACAGCAGAGGAAGCCCTCTGCTGACACCGGGAGCCTGCGGAAGCCACCGGGAGCCTCCAAGAAGATGGCGGAAGATGGCGGGGGCTCGGGGGGAGGTGAGAATAAACTTTTTTTTTTTTAACCCTTGTGCTCCCAGTTAGGAGCAGTTTTACTGTACTGAGCATGCTCAGTACAGTAAAACGGGGTCCGAGGAGACATCAGATGTTTCCTCGGACCCTTCTCCATAGGGCCCCATGTCAAATTGATCGGGTCGGATCGGATGTGCACTAAATGCCATCCGATCTGGTCCGATCCGAATCTGTCAGATTTTATTTTCGGTGCAAAAATCGGAGCAAGCGCCGATTTTTGCATTGCTGAAAAAATCGGACAGATTCGGATCGGACCAGATCGGATGGCATTTAGTGCACATCCGATTCGGTCCGATGCCCATAGGGCTGCATGGGGCCCAAAATCGGTCCGATGCTGTCCGATTTTTATCGGACAGCATCGGAAATGAAAAATCCGTAGTGTGAAGTCAGCCTTACAGCCCAACACCATGCGTGGTGATTGGCATTTGCAAGAGAACAGCAAGATTGACAAATTCGACATTGGCGCCCTGTGCTCTTCACAGATGAGAGCAGTTTCACATTGAGCACATGGACAGACATGACAGCCATGTCAGAACATTCTGCCACCTGCAACATCCTCCAGCATGACCAGTTTGGCAATGGGTCAGAAATGGTGTAGTGAGGCATTTTATTGCAGAGCCGCACTGCCCTCCATGTGTGAGCCAGAGGTAACATAGTATCACATAGTAACAAAGTATTTAAGGTTGAAGGAAGACCTTAAAGGGAACCTGTCACCTGGATCTAAGCCCCTACACTATCACTACCTGTCCCTGCACCTTCCTAGCTGCTCCCTATCTATCCCTCTCTGAGCTAAATCTGCCCTATAAAACAGCAGAAAAATAACTTATAACTTACAGAAGTCCCTGAGGATGGGGACTGAAAAGGCGGCGCCAGGCTCCATTCTGCCCCTCCTCTATGCAGCAGCACACGCCCCATTGGGCGGTGTTATTCTTTCTTCATCGCCACCTCCTTCATTTGGAATCTCTGCTTTACAACTATCATGTTGTGATGTGACCTCAATGTGTCCCCTGACCAAGACACAGCATATGGGAGATTGTATCTTCTGCTCGATAGCAGCACACACAGGGTTAGCTGCTACTGGAGCTGAGTGCTGAGTGAAAGCACTGACGCCCAGGTGTGCGGGTGAATAGGAGATGATATGAGCTGCCCTGGGCTGTGGGGAGGGGGTGGAGTGAGTTAGACAGCAGCAGGAGCTGCTGTGTAGAGAGCTTTGTGAAGATTTAACACAGCCTGGGAGCTCTCTGAGTGGACATTCATGAGGCTAATGAGCGGACGGTGAGGAGAGAAAGGTTGTGTGCTGACCTAACACAGCCTACCCCGGGGAAGGTACAGAGCTTCTATATCAGCTGTTGGGATTGTATGAGGTTGTACTCGGCTGCGCCCCGATGTAACAGGCCAGACTAACCCCCCGATCAGAATATACCCGGGGTTAAAGTGGCCTAGGCCAGATTATACCCCTCCGTATACCACAGCAGCTGTAGATCAGGGCCCCAAGCCGTGCACAGGGCCCCAAGCAACACATGAGGGCCCGAGGCAGCACAAAGTGGCCCCAGGCAGCAGACAGTGGCCCTATGCAACATACAGGGGCACCAGGCAGTGCAAGGGGCAGGCAGGCCCAGGCAGTGCACAGGGCCCCAGGCAGCACAAAGTGGCCCCAGGCACACAAAGTGGAGGCAGCAAAGTGGCCCCAGGCAACATACAGGGGCCCCAGGCAACATACAGGGCCCCAGGCAAATCAGGGGCCCCAGGCAGCTACAAGGCCTAGCAGTGCACGGGGCCCCAGGCTACATACAGGGGCCCCAGGCTACACAGGTCCCAGGCTACACACAGGGGCCCCATGCAGCATCACAGGATCCCAGGCGTACACGGGGCCCCATGCAGTACAAGGGCCCCAGGCAGTGCACGGGGCCCCAGGCAGCACACAGGGGCCCCAGGCTACACACAGAATCCCAGGCTACACACAGGGGCCCCAGCCAGCATACAAGGGCCCCAGGCAATGCACAGGGCCCCAGGCAGTGCACAGGGCCCCAGGCAGCACAAAGTGGCTCCAGGCAACATACAGGGGCCCCAGGCAGTACTAGGGCCCCAGGCTACACACAGGATCCCAGGCTACACATGGGCCCCATGCAGCATACAAGGGCCCCAGGCAGCACATGGGAGCCCGGGGCAGCACACAGGGGCCCCAGGCAGCACAAAGTGGCCCCAGGTGGCCCACTGCCTGGGGCCCCTGTATGTTGCCTGGGGCCACTTTGTTCTGCCTGGGGCCCCTGTGTGCGTTCCCAAGCCCCCATGCGCTGCCTGGAGCCACTTTGTGCTGCCTGGGGCCCTTGTATGCTGCCTGGGGCAGCCCCACTTTGTGCTGCCTGGGGCCCCGTGCACTGCCTGGGGCCCTTGTATGCTGGCTGGGGCCCCTGTGTGTAGCCTGGGATCCTGTGTGCTGCCTCTGGACCCCATGCGCTGTCTGGGGCCCCCATGCGCTGCCTGGGGCCTCTGTATGTTGCATAGGGCCACTTTCTGCTGCCTGGGGCCACTTTGTGCTGCCTCAGGCCCTCATGCGTTGCTTGGGGCCTTGTGCACGGCTTGGGGCCCTGATCTACAGTTGCTGTGGTATACGGAGAGTTATAATCTGGCCTAGGCCTGTTTATACCCCGGGGTATAGTTTGGGCTAGGCCAGAATATACCCAGGGTATATTCTGGCCCAGGGGGGTATATTCTGGGCTAGCCCAGTTTATACCCCGGGGTATAAACTGGGCTAGGCTAGAATATACCCGGGGTATAATCTGGGCTAGGCCACTTTAACCCCGGGTATATTCTGGTTGGGGGCTTAGTCTGGCCTGTTACACCGGAACCTGGAGGTCTGTGAATACCTGAACTGTGCCATTAGACTGTGTGCTGTGTGAGTAAATACCTGAGTAACTGCCTTCTGTCGTGCCGATCCTTACCACTACCTTACAATGTAAAGTGGGTGGGAGATTCCAAATGGAGGTGGTGGCGATGAAGAAAGAATAACGCCGCCCAGCGGGGCGTGTGCTGCTGCATCGAGGAGGGGCAGAATGGAGCCTGGCGCCGCCTTCTCAGTCCCCAGCCTCAGGGACTGCTGTAAGTTATAAGTTATTTTTCTGCAGTTTTATAGGGCGGATTTAGCTCAGAGAGGGATAGATAGGGAGCAACTAGGAAGGTGCAGGGACAGGTAGTGATAGTGTCGGGCTTAGATCCAGGTGACAGGTTCCCTTTAAGTCCATCTAGTTCTACCCATAGCCTAAAAAAACCCATGTGGCAACACTAAGCTCCACATTGGGGAAAAAAATTCCTTTCTGACTCCACATACGGCAATCAGACTAGTTCTCTGGATCAACGCCCTATCAAAGAATCTAGTATATATAACCAGTAATATTATATTTTTCAAGAAAGGCATCCAGGCCATTCTTAAATATTAGTAGTGACTCACTCATTACAACATAATGTGGCAGAGCTTTCCATAGTCTCACTGCTCTTACAGTAAATAATCCACGTCTGTGATTATGATTACACCTTCTTTCCTCTAGACGTAGAGGATGCCCCCTTGTCTCCGTCTCAGGCCTAAGAGTAAAAAGATAATTAAAAAGGTCTCTGTAGTGTCCCCTCATATATTTATACATTATTATAAGATCACCCCTAAACCTTCGTTTTTCCTAACTAAATAACCCCAAGTTTAATAACCTGTGTTTGTATTGCATATCCCTCAGTCCTCTAATAACCTTGGTCGCTGTTCCCTGCATCTGTTCTAGTTCAGCTATGTTTTTCTTATACACCGGAGACCAGAATTGTCAGTGTTCTAAGTGTGGTCGCACTAGTGACCTGAATAGAGGTAAAATTATGTTCTCCTCATGAGCATCTATGCCTCTTTTAATACATACAATTATTTTATTTGCCTTTGCAGCAGCTGCCTGACACTGGGCACTAAATGTGAGTTTATCATCTACCCATATACCCAGGTCTTTTTCAGTGGTAGTTTTGCCCAGTGTTTTACAATTACCGTAAGCACATAATTATACATTTTATTTCCTCTGCCCAAGTGCATGACTTTACATTTATCCCCATTAAAGCTCATTTGCCATTTATCAGCCCAAGCTTTTAGTTTACATAAATCCTCCTGTAATACAAAATTGTCCTCCTCTGTATTGATTACCCTGCAGAGTTTAGTATCATCTGCAAATATTGAGATTCTACTCTGTATGCCCCCTACAAGGTCATTAATAAATATGTTAAAAAGAAGCGGGTCCAATACTGACCCCTGTGGTACCCCACTGTTAACTGTGACCCATTCTGAGTGTATTCCATTAATAACCACCCTTTGTTTCCTATCAGTGAGCCAGTTCTTAACCCACTTACATATATTTTCCCCTATCCCCATTGCTCTCATTTTATGTATCAACCTTTTGTTTGGCACCGTATCAAAAGCTTTTGAAAAAAGTTCATATACACCACGTCCACTGCATTTCTTTGGTCCAGTCCAGAACTTGCTCTTCTTAGAAGCTTATCAGGTTAGTTTGACAGAACTTTCCCTCGTAAGCCCATGTTGATATTGGGTCATGAGATTATTTTTCTTCAGATACTCCAGTATAGCATCTCTTAGAAAACCCTCTAGGATTTTACCCACAGTAGAGGTTAAATTTACTGGCTTATAATTTCCAAGTTCAGTTTTTGTCCCCTTTTTGAATATTGGCACCACATTTGCTATACGCCAGTCCTGTGGTAGACCCTGTTATTATGGAATCTTTAAAGATTAAAAATAATGGTTTATCTATGACTGTACTTAATTCCTGCCATACTCTGGGTGTATCCCATCCGGTCCCGGGGATTTGTCAATTTTAGTGATTTTCAGGTGGTACCGTACTTACTGCTGGGTTAAGCAGGTGACATTTAATGGAGATACCTAATGGAGGTACCCTGACTGCCATTAGAATATCGGACTCATTATGAGACCATGTGCAGGTGCAGTGGGCCCTGGGTTCCTTCTCTTGCATGACAATGCTAGGCCTCATGTTGCTGAAGGGTCAGCAGTTCCTGCATGATGAAGGCATTGATGCTGTGGACTGGCCTGCCCGTTCCCAGACCTGAATCAAATCGGGCATATCTTGGATATCATATCATATTTCATCCACCAATGCCACGTAGCATCATAGTCTGTCCAGGAGTTGACTGGGACTCTCTGGGAGGAGATCCCACCTGAGAACATCTGCTGCCTCATCAGAAGCATGCCCAGGTATTTTTAGGGAGGTCATACAGGTACGTGGTGTCCACACACTACTGAGCCTTATTTCCTTGTCTTGAGGCATTTCCACAGAAAATGGATCAGTCTGTAATTTGATTTTGCATTTTGATATTGAGTATGATTCCAAATCCAGACCTCCATAGTATATTAATTTTGATTTACAATAATTTTTATGTTCTATTGTTCTCTATGCATTCCACTACGTATTGAATAAAGATTTTCAACTAGAATATTTCTAGGATGTGGTGTTTTAGTGGTCCCTTTAATTTTTTGAGCAGTATATCTTTCATGATCAACTTTTCAACAACTAAAATTTACTTTGTATTTTAATTTATGTTAAAATGTGTTTTCTGCAGTGCCAAGAGAAGAGTTAAGAGGAGGTTTTATGCTTTGCTTTCTTGATGATGGAGAAGGAATGGACCCAAGTAAGATTCAATATTTTCAATGTCTTTTTGTAGTTTTAGTGAATGAATGCATTAAACAGATAATGATATTGTATATAAGATGTTGTATATCTCCTCTCTCACCCACGAACAAGGCCACACGCTTGACCTCATCTTTACCCGCCTTTTCTCCCTCTCTATCCTCACAACCTTGGAACTCACACTGTCTGACCACCATCTCTTGACCTTCTCTGCCCTCTCCCCTGCCACACTACCCCCTCTCCGCAAACTTGATCACCCTTCGCCGAAACCTAAAAGATCTTGATCTTCCTTTATTCTCTGAATCCCTCCTCCCTCTCACCGACATACCCTCCGCTGACGACATTGACATTGCCACCACCCTATACAACACCACAATAACGAACGCTCTCGACCTAGCCGCCCCCTCACTCTCCATGCTCCACGCATTAACAGGCAACCCTGGCACACCACCCTCACTAAAAACCTGAGACTGGCGTCCAGGGTCGCCGAGAGGAGATGGGAAAAAGTCCCACACCTCCGAGCACTTTGCTCTGTTCAAGCAATCCATCACTGACTTCAAGACGGCACTTGCTACTGCCAAGCAAGCGTTCTTCTCATCCCTAATAACCTCTCTGTCCCGCAACCCCAAACAGCTGTTCAAAACTTTCAACTCCTTACTTCGCCCGCTTGCTCCTCCCCTTCTCCCCTCATCTCTGCTGAAGACTTTGCGACCTCCTTCAAGGAGAAGATCGACAAGATCAGAAACAGCTTCGGTCCACTATCCCCACAACTCCCCCTTCCACCTACACTGCCTTCCTCCTCCATTAGCCACTTCCCCCCCATAACTGAAGACCAACTCTCCTCCCTCCTGTCAAAATCACAACTCGCCACCAGCGCCCACGACCCGCTCCCATCCCACCTCATTCCGAACCACACCTCCATTTTCATCCCAGCCCTCACCCACCTCTTTAACCTATCACTTAGCACTGGCGCCTTCCCCTCGGCCTTCAAACACGCTTTAATCACGCCCATCCTAAAAAAAACCCTCACTTGACCCTACCTCTGTCTCTATCGCCCTATATCTCTTCTCCCATAGGCTGGAGCGCTGGAAGGGGGTGGGCATCGCCCCCTCCAGCTCTGATCAGAGCGATCTGATGGGTTGATCCCTCCCATCATAGCCACTCAACGGCCCTTGCACCCACCGTTGCCGGTAATCCCGCCGCCTGTAATTCCCCCTTGCCTCCCCTTCTCCCGCTCCGCTCATCTCCGCCCCTCTTTCTCCTTCCCCTCCTTCTCGTGCCTCCACGCACCTGTGTGCGTCTCCGATGGGGCCCGGTCACCGCTCCCCACCGTCACCTCTCCGGCTGACAGGAGGAGCTGCTGGACACCGGGCTGCCAGGAGCATGAGGTAAGTATGGATGAATGGGATGGATGGGGTGAAGATTGATGGGATGGATAGGGTGAGGATGGATGGATGGATAGATTCTATGGATAGGGTGAGGTGAGGATGGATGGGACCCCAGAGACTACAACAAGGGATCAAGTGTCCACTTGTTGTAGTCTCTGTGGTTATAGTGATGGCGCACTGCATGGCAAATCATTTCCATACAGTGCACAATCACAGTGACCCCAGAGACTACAACAGGAGGACGCTTGATCACTTGCTGCAGCCTCTTGTGTCACACGGATTGTGCACTGTTTGTGCACGGTACGGCAGATCATTGCCAATCATCTTGACCCCAGAAACTACAACAAGGAATCAAGTGTCCTCTTGTTGCTGTCCCTGGGTTAACGGTGATGGGGCACTGTATGGCAATGATCTGCCATACAGTGCATCATCACCGTGCCCCAGAGACTACAACAAGAGGATACTTGATCCCTCGTTGCAGTCTCTGGTGTCAGTGATGGTGCACTGTATGGCAATGATCTGCCGTACAGTGCACCATCACTATGATATCTCATGCAATGAGTAGGCAGAAAGCAGCAGTCACACGAGCATGTTTGCAGTTGAGGCTACTTTATTGTAGATCCATGGGGTTAAGTTGAAGGGAGGGAGGTGACAGGACAGCAGTCACCGTTTCGCGCTAAGTAGCACTTCCACGGGTCCTGGAAACGGTGACCGTTGTCCTGTCACCCCCCTCTCCCTGCACCTTAACTCCATGGATCTACAATAAAGTAGCTACAACTGCAAACATGCTCATGTGAGTGCCGCTTTCTGCCTACTCATTGCATTCATTAACTGTTATGCTTTCCAGCTGAGCACCACAAGAAGAGGATTACGCCACCCTGGTGAACCCGTACCGTGAATCGCCAACAGGTCAGTGCCTGGTTCCCATTAGTTTTTTCATCACTATGACACCAGAGACTGCAACAAGAGGACACTTGATCCCTTGCGGCAGTCTCTGGATATAGCAGAGGCGATCGAGTGTCGTGGGACCATCATTTTGGTCTATGTCGGACAATAATAATAAAGATGGAGTCCAAATTTTGTGTATTTGTTTTTTTTTTCCCTAATAAAAAGATTTTTCTCCATGTGGTGTATTTTTTTTACCATTTACTAGAGATTCCTAATGGCCGGGTCTAACACTTGCTCGACATTATGAACCTCTGGCTTAGTGCCAGCTGCCAATAAAAAAAACTGGCATTAACCCCTTTATTACCCAGTTTGCCACCGGCACCAGGGCAACTGGAAGAGCTGGGTGTAGTGCCAGAAAATGTCGCTTCAATGAATGCACCATTTTCTGGGGTGGCTGCAGGCTGCAATTCGTAGCATGCAGGGCCCAGAACGCTTGGGCCTCTCCATGCTGAGGATTCCAGCTCCCAGCTGCCTAGTTGTTCCTGGCTGGATCAAACACACATGGCGGAGCCCCACGTGGTTTTTTTTTTTTTTTTTTTTTTATTATTTTAAATTATCGCAGTATTTTTGGTTGCTAGCTAGGTACAGCAAGGCAGCTGGGAGTGGGTGGCAGTCCGTAGCTGCCAAGTTGTACCTGGCTGGACCAAAAATATGGTGGAGCCCCACGTTTTTTTTTTTCTGAAATTCGGTCTATAAATAAAAAAAAAAATGGGTTTCACTATATTTTTGGTTGCCAGCCAGGTACAACTTGGCAGTTGGGGGGCTGGAATCCTCAACATGGAGAGACCCAAACGTTGTGGCCTCCCACACTGTGAATTGCAACCCACAGCCACCCCAGAAAATAGCGCATTCATTAGGTACCATTTTCTGGTGCTGTACCCCAACTCTTCCAGTTGCCCTTGTGCTGGTGGCACAAAGGGGCTCTCCATACGCGACATGGTGTCCGCTGAAAATTTCAATGGAAAATTAGCTTTAATTGTCAGCGGTCACCATGTTGCGTATGGAGAGCCCCAGTTTGCCTGAGCACACAGTGTGCTCCTCCACAAGTGACCCCGTTTTGGAAACTAGACCTCCCAATTAACTTATGTAGATGCATAGTGAGCACTTTAAACCTGCAGATGCTTTACCAATTAATCCGTAAAAATGAAAAAAGAACATTTTTATGGGAAAAAAAGCACTTTTTAATTTTTATGGATCAATTTGTGAAGCACCTGGGGGTTCAAAGTGCTCATCTGGATAAGTGCCTTGGGGGGGGTCTGTTTTCCAAAATTTGGTCACTTGTGTGGAAGCTCCAATGTTTAGGCACACAAGGGGCTCTCCATACTCCGACATGCGGCCGAGACACAAAAGCGAAAAATATCTTTCTTTTGGAGTCCAATAGGGCCAGGAAAGATAGATAGCAGGGCCGACTCAGGACAACATTCAGCTTGTTTACCTGTTAACCGGGTGTATGTGTTAAATATCTCGGACCAAAACCGCCGGATTCCCCTGCAACTCCACCAAATGTGTAGCATTGTACCTGTCTCTTCTCCGCAGCGCCAACGTGTCAGAGGTTCCAGGGAACATGCTCCGAAGAGTCGTCGGGCATAAATACCATCTAGTAAGCAGCT
Source organism: Allobates femoralis (assembly GCA_033576535.1). NCBI lineage: Eukaryota > Metazoa > Chordata > Amphibia > Anura > Aromobatidae > Allobates > Allobates femoralis. Next base: position 601,919,196 of record JARQOC010000003.1, on the reverse strand, counting down.
TGTAACTTCTTTATTGTGCAGCACAAGCGCTAACTAGTTTATGGGTAAATATAAAACATTTCCGCCAATCACCATCTGAGATGCTAGTCCCTAACTCTCTTTCCCATGCGCGCTGGAAATATAGAGTACCCTGATTTCTCAAGGACCCTAAAACCTGATATAAGGCTGATATTTTGCATCTCGGGGAAGACTCTAATTGGAATAACTTCTCCAGTTCGTTGGGCGTCGATCTCACCCTACATGAGTGATCTGCTGAGTATAGAAATGCTCTGTATTGGAAAAATTCATACCACCTAAGTGGCCTCGTGGGATCTTTGGATTGTGGCTCTGCCAATGAGGGTAAATCCCCGTCAGACAGGGTCTGGCCCAATCGGGTATCGTTCACACGCCGCCAACATAAAAATCTCTGTCTTCCAAATCCAGGAGAGAAAGATGGACTAGAGAAAAGGGGGACAGAGGGCTGAGGCTATTATCCAAGTGAAGAGTTCTCGTCACCGAGTGCCATATCTTTAAGGTCGTCCTGGTCATATTTGTCGGGTTCTACGTCTGCAAGGTCTCTAGGGGAGATCCAAAGCAAATGCTTCAACGGAGTCCCCAGACCCTCTTGCTCCACCCCCACCCACTTCTTGGGAAACGCATTGTAGTGCCAGTCTAGGACTCTAGTGGGAGAGGAAGCCAGAAAGTACGTCTGCATATTGGGTAATCCAACCCCTCCTCTGGACTTTGTCAAGGTGAGGATATTCATCCTTAATCTAGGTCTCTTGCCCCCCCACCCCCCCAAACAAATCTAAGGATCATAGATTGTAATTTGGAGAAAAAAAAACTATCGAACCAGACAGGGACTGTTTGGAAAGTATACAGGAGTCGGGGCAGAGCATCCATTTTGACCACATTCACTCTCCCAAACCAGGATAGTTTCAGCAGTCTGTACGAGGAAAATGTCAATTCCACACTACTCAAAAGGGTCTGGTAGTTCAAGTTGAATAATTGATTAAGATTATTCAGTATAAAAAACTCCTAAATACTTAATGGACTCTGCCTTCCATTTAAGCGGGAACTGTTTAGATGGGAAAGCAGGTCTCCGAGCAGAGAGATATTAAGTGCCTCGGTCTTGGTACAATTCACCTTAAAGTTACTTAATTGTCCAAACCGTTCAAACTCCCTCAGAATAGAAGGGATGGAGACCATTGACTGTGAGACATATAATAGAAGGTCATCGGCAAATAAGGCCAATTTGTGGTGGTTCTGTCCCTGTTTGATCCCGTGAACACTTGTATTGGTCCTTAGTGCCGTGGCCAAGTGCTCCATTACGATAATGTATAGCAGGGGTGACAATGGACATCCCTGCCTGGTACCATTTGCTATTTTAAATGAAGAGGATAGGGCTCCTCCTATCTTCACTTTAGCGGAAGGGGAGGAGTACAAGGATAGGATTCCGTGCATGAACTGTGGGCCCAGGCCAAGTTGTATCAGCGCCTCCTTCATAAACCCCCAGTGGACTCTGTCAAAGGCCTTCTCAGCATCCACAGAAATTAGGCCTAGTGGGATCGAGCTGCTCTTGGCCTTAGCTATAAGGAGCAGGGTCCTAATAGTGTTATCCCTAGCTTCCCGGCCTCTGACAAAGCCCACCTGGTCCGTGTTAATCACAAAAGGGAGAAATGTTGCTAAACGATCAGCTAGTAATTTAGAGAAAAGTTTTACATCCACGTTTAATAACGAAATTGGCCTGTAGTTCGAAACCAAAGATGGGTCTTTCCCTGGTTTGGGAATAATGCTGATATGGGCCTCTAAAGATTGACTCACGAAATCCGACCCCTGAAGTATAGCATTAAAGGCCGTCAGCATTGTTGGGTTAGCTGGGACTTGAGCATTTTATAGAAACTGGGTAAAAACCCATCGGGCGGCCCGGACACTTCCCTGAAGGAGTAGACTGGATAGCCTGGAACAACTCATCTTCAGAGAAGTCTTCCTCTAACATTGCAGCTTTCCCTTTAGCCAAAGATGGGATTGCCGTCTGGTCAATATACGTTTTAATTTTGTCCGGCAACTCGGAGGATGAGAGATCGGAGAAATGTCCCTTGATGTTGTAAAAAGTTCAATAGTATTTTCTGAATTCCTCCAAAATTTCATTTGGGATGAACGTTCGTCCACCTTTATTGGTTGATATAAGTGGAACATAAGGTGGATTCAAACGGGGGTGGAGCAATCTGGCCAGGGGACGCCCGCACTTGTCTGAGTTGGAGTAAAAATCCTCCTAGACTTCTCAGTGTAGTTGCGATATTTTTGGTCCAGTAAATTTTTAAATTCTGTCTTTTTCAACGACAAGTCAACTAAAGTCAGCCTAGATAAATTCCGTTTATGTAAATTTTCTAAAGTATGAATCTGAGAGAAGAGGTTCTCTATCTTTTCTGAGTTATTTTTCTTTAGACAGGCACCATGCTTTATGAAAACCCCCCTCAAAACACATTTCAAGGTTTCCCACATAGTGGGTGGAGGTGTGGGGTCTGTAGCATGATCCCGACCAAAGAATTGGATAGTCTCTCTTACCTCTGTCATACACAACTCGTCCTTCAGTAAGTGGTCATTCAGCCTCTAGGTCCACGGTCGTTTACTTGTTTAAGGTAGTGTAAGGGACAAGAAGATAGGGGCATGGTCAGAGAGAAACATGTCCCCTATAGTCTCCTTAGGGTTCCATGATAATAGCTATGGCTTATGAAAAATAAATCAATTGTACTGTAGGAATTGTGTATTGGCGAAAAATATGTAAAGTCCCTTCCCTGTGGATTTAGAATCCTCCAGATGTCAAGGAGTCTGAGTGTGAAGATACCCTTTCAGGGAGGCAAGTTTTTTGTTAGGTATAGATCTCTTACCTGAGGATGAGTCAGCAGCCGGGTCCAGGGTGAAATTGAGGTCACCTCCGATGAAGACTGATCCCTCTGCAAATTCCGTCAGGCGCGTCAGGTACAATCTACACGTTTTTGTCTGAAATCTATTGGGTAAATACCAATTGGCGAAAGTTAGCAAGGATCCGGCAAGTCTCATCTTAAGAAACACATCACGACCCTGAGGATCCACGCAGGCATCTAGGATCTTGTGAGAAAGCGACCTGTGTACCGCTATAGAGACCTCCTTCGTCCTTGCTTCTGCATTGGTACTGTGGTGCCAGACTGAAAAGTATCTATTACGGAGACTCGGAACATGTCCAGATTTAAAATGAGTTTCTTGAAGCATCAGAATCTGACACTTCTGCTTGTGGGCATAATATAGGATCTGTGACCTCTTTTGGTGGGTGTTAAATCCCCGTACATTAAACGAACAAATTTTTATAGATGACATAGTCAACGAGGAGTCAGAGGGGGAGGGGTGGTAGACAAGAGGGGGGGGGTATAGGGGGATAGGAAAGGATTGGGAAAGAGAGAGGGTAAAGAAAACCGAGGGTGTAGAAAATTGGAGAGATTAGAGGAAATTAGGAGTGAGGGAAAGTAGTGAGCTATAATGCGTTCTCAGAACAATCTGAGATAGCGATTTAGGGTGATCTATCCCTGTCTATCCTGAAGTCAGGAGACAATCCCGGTGGGGCGTAACCTGTCTACTTGGGAGTTGTCCCCCCTGCCAAGGGCCAATTCTTTTCATAAAGTGATGCATAATAACCCTTTCCTTAGCAATAATCAGAACAGGTAAGTAATACAAAGAATCATTTAGGTCCAAATTTCAAAATTCAAAATATATTGCAACTTACCGTATATACTCGTGTATAAGCCGACCCGTGTATAAGCCGACCCCCCTACTTTTGCCCCCAAAATCTGGGAAAACCTATTGACTCGTGTATAAGCCGAGGGTGGACCCCAGCACAGGTATACAGCCTCCAGCAGTGTGGTATACAGCAGCCCCAGAGGTATATACAGCAGCCCCAGTGGTAGTATACAGCAGCAGCCCCAGTGGTATATACAGCAGCAGCCCAGTGGTTAGTATACAGCAGCCCAGAGGTGTATACAGCAGCCCCAGTGGTAGTATACAGCAGCCCCAGTGGTAGTATACAGCAGCCCCAGAGGTAGTATACAGCAGCCCCAGAGGTAGTATACAGCAGCCCCAGAGGTAGTATACAGCAGCCCCAGAGGTAGTATACAGCAGCCCCAGAGGTAGTATACAGCAGCCCCAGAGGTAGTATACAGCAGCCCCAGAGGTAGTATACAGCAGCCCCAGTGGTATATACAGCAGCCCTAGTGGTGTATACAGCAGCCCCAGTGGTAGTATACAGCAGCCCCAGAGGTATATACAGCAGCCCTTAGGTAGTATACAGCAGCCCTTAGGTAGTATACAGCGCCCAGTGGTGTATACAGCAGCAGCCCCATGGTGTATACAGCAGCAGCCCAGGGCTGTATACAGCAGCAGCCCCAGGGCAGTATACAGCAGCAGCCCCAGGGGTGTATACAGCAGCAGCCCCGGAGGTATACAGGCCCCCCCAATCAAGGTCCAGGGCCCCCCCCCTTGCGCGGCAAACCTGTAAAGTAAAATCATACTTATCAGTGTCCTGTCGCGCTGTCCCGCCGCTGCCGACAGGACGATCCCGGGCTTCATTCCGTGTCTTCCGGCTTCCTGTGGTCGCGGGCACAGGAAGGCGAAAGACGCGGAATGAAGCCCGGGATCGTCATGTCGACAGCGCGACAGGACACTGATAAGTATGATTTTACTTTACAGGTTTGCCACGCAAGGGGGGGGGGCCTGGACTTTGATGGGGGGGCCTGTATACCTCCGGGGGGGCCGTCTGGTTCGGTATACTCGCGTATAAGCCGAGGGGGGACTTTTCAGCCCAAATTTTGGGCTGAAAAACTCTGCTTATACGCGAGTATATACGGTAAGTATCTGAGACAGTGCAAAGTTCAGAAACCTCTCATTATTATTATTAGAACAGAAGTTGCTTAATAACATTATAAAAACCTTTCTAAACATTAGCCCACATGAAACTGTGTGGGAAAAGTCTACGGACTTGTTGAATACTCCGTTTATAGAAAGATTAGCAGTTAAACCCAAAAACAAAGTGTACATCAATAAAGAGAGGACAAGGGACCCTCAACCCTCATCAAACGATTCTCTTCTTCGTCTTCTATTCCTTCTTCTCTGAGAAGCTCCCCTCCCCCTTTTCTCTCTGGATGGCTCTGGGACACATGGGATCCGACCAGGGTAGTCATTATATCCCGGCCAGTCTTCTATATTGATAGAGACCGAAGGAAGGCCCAGCGCAGCCGCGAACTCTGGGACTCCTCTCGGGTGTGTAACAAAATGCGTCACTCCGTCTTTCCGCACCTGGAGGCGAAACGGGAATCCCCATGTGTATGGCAAATCCTGCGGTCTCAGAGCCTCCAGGAGAGGGCGAAATGCTCTACGTTTTTGGAGGGTGCGTCTCGATAGGTCTGCTAATATTTGAAGGGGATAGTCCTGGTAGCGCACTTGTCTTTTGACCCGGACCTTGGAGAAAATGGCCTCTCTTATTCTGTATTTGTGGATCTTGCACACCACATCTCTGGGCCTATCTCCTTCTAGAGGTGGGGGCCCTAGGGATCTATGGGCCCTATCGAACTCCAAAACCGAGTCCGTTGGTACCTCTCTAATAGAGTTGAAGATGATTTTAAGTAGATTATCAAGGTCTCTAGGTCCGACACTCTCGGAGCCCCCTAATTCTGATGTTGTTCCTCCTCTCCCGGTTCTCCAGGTCTTCCATGGAGTCTTAATATCTGTTCCATATGGGAGGCTTGTGCATATCCAGTATCTTCAAGAAGCCTCAATCTCTTATCTAAGTTTTGAGAGGATGATTCACTAGAGTCCACCCTCAGGCTCAGTCTATTGACCTCCCCCTTTAAGTGCAGAGGACTCTGCTTTAAAGGAGGCCTCCATCCGTGTGATAAAGCCCTCCATTTCTTCTCTGGTAGGAATGGTCTGAATCCTCTGTCTGAGGTCATCCCAGATCTCCTGGCCCCCCAGAAACTGGTGGTATTGACAGGTAGCTGGGAGGTAAAGGGTTTCTGGCAAGTGGAGCAGTCTGTATTAAAGTGCTGGCCATGGGCTGAGGGGCTCCCTCCCATCCTCTTACCGAAAGACCAGATCCTGTGAATTCTCTCCCCCTCTCCGACTCCATTTCTCTCCTTTGTTATGAATGTGGGGGGTAGGCCATGCTCTTCCCGCCATTTCTGCACATGAGTCAGACGGATCTTGTGTGCTGTAACTCCCAGCTCCTATTCCCCTTCCCCCATTATCTTGGGGAGGTCTGCGGCTTATGTCTGCCGGGCCTCCGGTAGTGTATGTCAGGTGCCATAGTTCTCTACTCAGGAGGGCTGTCAGATCACTGAGTGGTGGGGCCCCAGTGTTACCTGGTGCTGTAGGGGTCTGGCTATGCGCACCGCCATCTACAGGGGCCCTCCCGGCGTCTGGGACACACTCCGGTCCGTCTGCAGCAGGCATCAGGGGAAGGAGGGGGGGAGCACATACCTCCGTCACCGGTCGGCTTTCTCCTCCTGTGTCTTGAGCCGAATCAGGCCGTGAGAGTGAAGACACAGATCCCTCTCCCTTTTCAGCAGCCTCACAAGGTCTATTTTCAGAGGCATCCGGAGGAGCTCCTGCCGCCATCTTCCCTGCGGCCATCGCACAGTCTTGGGAGCTGCTCCGGAGATAATGTGAGATTCTTGCGGCAGGAGGCACCGACGGCTCCCTAGATGTTTGGGGTCGGGTACTCCTCCGTTTAGCCGGCATATATGGAGCTTTTTCCAAGCTATGCATCGGCTGTAGCAGCCCTATGGCAGCAAGGGGACAAGAACTCAGCTCTTCAGCGTCCGTTCCCCGCCATGTCCAGGCCACGCCACTGCAATTTGACTTTTTGAATAGAAAATTAGCTCCAAAAGTCAAATGGCGCTCCTTCCCTTCCGTGCCCTACCGTGCACCCAAACAGTGGTTTATGACCACATGTGAGGTATAACTATACTCAGGAGAAATTGCCCAACAAATTCTAGGATCCATTTTATCCTGTTTCCCATGAGAAAATGAAAAGATTGAGGCTAAAAACATTTTTGTTGGAAAAATTAAAATATCAATTTTTTTCCTTCCACGTTGCTTTAGTTCCTGTGAAGCACCTGAAGGGTTAATAATCTTCTTTAATGTAGTTTTGAGTTGCTGGAGGGGTGCAGTTTTTGGAATGGTGTCACTTTTGGTTGTTTTCTGTCATGTATGCCCCTCAAAGGGACTTCAAATGTGATGTGGGCGCTAAAAAAATGGTTTTGTGAATTTTGCTAGAAAAATGAGTAATTGCTGATGAACCTTAAGCCTCCGTCACACGGGGCCACATCGCCGCCGATAACAGAGGCGACGGGGCGTGGCCTATCGGCGGCGGCATCGCCCCTACTTCGCCTCATGTAAAGGGGCGATGTCGGCGACGCCGGGAGGTCGCCTTATTTCAGAGCAGTGCTGTGAAGCCAGGCGGCCGATCTGGGGCGATGTGCACACATTGTCCCATCTAATCGGGCGCCAGCGACCTGTCAGGTGATGGGAGCCATAGGCTCCCATTCTCCTGCATCACCGCTGGGGTTTACAGACACCCCGGCAGCGATGCCGCCTGACAGCTCGCCGGCGCGGGGTTGGAGGTGTCGCCCCGTGTAAACTGGGGGCGGCAACGCTGGCGGGGCGCCAAAATTTTTCCCCAAAAATTGTGCTGATGTAAAGTAGACATGTGGGAAATGTTATTTATTAACTATTTTGTGTCGCATAACTCTCTGGTTTAACAGAATCAATTTGAAAATTGCGAAATTTTTGCCAAATTTTTAAATTTTTTTCACAAACGCAAAAATTACCGACCTAAATTTACTACTAACGTGAAGACCAATATGTCACGAAAAAACTCTCAGAATCGCTAGCATCCGTTGAAGCGTTCCAGCTTTATTACCTCATAAAGGGACATTGGTCACAATTGCAAAAAATGGCGAGGTCTTTAGGGTCAAAATAGGCTGGGTGGTGAAGGGGTTCAATATGATCAGACATTTAGGATGAAATCAAAGCAGTTGAAATCCTCCCACCCTTGGTTTTTACTTCAGCTACCTGCATCCAGCCAATGAGAGCGCTGGGTGGGCAGGGTTTTGGTCTCCGAGCACAATAATTTTTTAAATACAGCAAACAGATTACACCGGGCACTCCACGTATGACACTAAACAGGGCTGTCACTCCTGTGACTCATGCAGCTTACTCTGGCGGTGCCGGCATGCGAGTAAATCCAAATCAATATCGTAGAAAATAGAGCCGCACTCACCATTAGTCGATCTTGAACACTTTTATTCTTAGTTCAGTCCATACATGTGAACATCAGCAGGGGAGGGGGTGCGGGGACGGAGGACGACGGCCTGCCGTTTCGCGGTCGTGTACCGCTTCGACGGGTCCTCGACCCGTCGAAGCGGTACACGACCGCGAAACGGCAGGCCGTCGTCCTCCGTCCCCGCACCCCCTCCCCTGCTGATGTTCACATGTATGGACTGAACTAAGAATAAAAGTGTTCAAGATCGACTAATGGTGAGTGCGGCTCTATTTTCTACGATATTGACAATAATTTTTTACCTTCAGAGTACCATCCAGAGACGAATCCATCACTCGCCCACACTGCTCTTGTGAATGATGCTGCAGTCACGGCTCTCCATTTTATGTATAGTGCAGTGTGTGGGCGTGTACAGGCGTGTTTAGTGGCGTACTGCCAATAGCAGCACACCACACGCCCGCTATGTGGCCCCAAAATCAGCGGGGCCCAGAGCCAGCAACACGCTTCCCTTGCCCGTCATCACACAAAGCAATGATGAAAGAGGGAGCACTACTCCGCTCCCTCTCTCCTCATTTTCCAGCTGTGACTAAGCTCTGACAACTCAGTGGAGCGTGGCGACGTTACTACTGGGCGCCCGCTGTACTGAGATGTGCAGAGTGCAGGGCGCTGAGACGATGACCGAAACAGCAGGGGATACAAGGAGAGGTGAATGCTTATTTATTGTATTAATTAGTGAGTCTGTAGGCCATCGTGTACTATGGGGGTGCATTGAACGATATGGGGATTGGATTATTATGTATGTGTGTGTGTATGTATGTATGTATATATATAGAGAGAGAGAGAGATAATAGATATGAGGGTGCATTATATTAAATGGAAGTCTATGGGAGTTGAGTGTTATTTGTGGGAGCCCATGGATTATCGTCGGAGGGCAAGTTGTTGGGACTTCAAAAATGGGTAATGAAAGTTGTCAGTGTGTTTTACTTCTATTACAGGAATTTTGTGTGTGTTTGTAGACAACTACGTCGGTTGAGATCTAGCCTGTTTTTTTTTTCTTGCTTTGTTTAACCATTTGGTTTTCTCACGCATCCAGTTAGGCCTTAGGGCCCTTTCACATCAGCGTTTTTCGTAATTCGCGGCAGATGCGGTGAAAAAACCGCATCTGCCGCGTTTGCCGCATAACCGTTCCACTTGCGGCACGGTTGCGGTTTTTTCCATAGGAAGTATAGGGGGACTTGCGGCAGATGCGGCAAGTGCGGTATTGCACTTGCGGCAGGTGCGGCAGAGAAAAAAACCGCGGCTGACCGCGGTTTTTTTCGCTGCCGCACCTGCCGCAAGTGCAATACCACACTTGCCGCATCTGCCGCAAGTCCCCCTATACTTCCTATGGAAAAAACCGCAACCGTGCCGCAAGTGGAACGGTTATGCGGCAAACGCGGCAGATGCGGTTTTTTCACCGCATCTGCCGCGAATTACGAAAAACGCAGATGTGAAAGGGCCCTTAGATGTCTAGGCGTTACCTTTTGTGATTTCTGTCATTAAGCTTTACACCTAGTATTGATCAGATTCAATTTTAGGCCTCTTATCCTCTATACTGGATGTACAAATCTGGGCATACTTGCAGTTTAAGTGGCCGGAAGTTCATGGCCGTGACAGAGGGCAGAGCCGAGAGAGTGGGCTTCATCGCTTGGGCACAGTGGCGAATAAGCAGGAACACAGTAAGCGTGACCGAGCTCCCAAAATTGATCTGTGTGAGCTCGCGTGTAGTGTGACTGCTCCAATGTCATGGGTGTGCATTGTTTCTTAAATCATGTGGTTAGAGAGTTGTTTAGAATAGAAGCAGGGTTCTGGGGTAAGACCCCCAGGTGGGCAGGGTGTAGGGGGGATCAATGCCTCCCTTCAATAAATTAGTCTTCTAATGGGCTGCATAATGTAAAATTTCTATGCAATGTACTATCCTTCCTTATACTGTATAGATAACTGTAAAAACACGCCTACCAAATAATACAATGTTAACTGTTGCATTATGCAGCCCATTATAAGTTTGTTATGCAAGGTGGCTTTTCCACCCCTCCCCCTGCAACCCCTCCTCCTCTTACCCCCAGACCCCGCTTCTTTTCAAAACGACTCTATGACCACATAGATTTAAGAAATAATGCGTTATTCCTTACTTTATTAAAACAGAGGACAAGCCCACCACAGGTCCGGTACATGAAGCAATGCTGTCTCATCAGTCACGCCCACAACACCGGGGAAGTCACGCCCTCTACATGTGAGCTCGTGCCCATCAATTTTGGGCGCTCAGACACACCCATTGTGTTCTTCTCCGCCCACTGTGCCTGAACGATGATGCTCACTTTCTCAGCTCAACCCCCTGTCACGGCCATTGAGTTCTGGCCGCTTAAAGGGATCCTGTCACCCCCAAAACACCTGCTAACCTATTAAAACCTGTCCCTAGAGCATATTAACACTTTCCCTACACTATTTCTACCTCCTAAATGCAGTAAGTGACATTGACTAAAAACGTTTTATAAGTACCTGCTTAGTGATGATAATGAGTGACTATCTATTCATAGTCACTCATCAAGACTGTCCCTCTGCTTCATAGCACGCCTCCATAGGCGTGATCGTCCTCCTAGATTCAAATTGCAGCCTCCCCGCTGTGCCCTGTGTCGTAGGAGGCTGCAGTGTGGCTTGTGACGCGATCCGCGTCATTCCCGGCGCCCTGTGACGTATTTACAGCGGCGCCGCGCTGTTAGCTTCAAAATGCGCACTGCGCATGCCCAATGCGCATGCGCAGTGCACATTTTGAAGCTAACAGCGCGGCGCCGCTGTAAATACGTCACAGGGCGCCGGGAATGACGCGGATCGCGTCACAAGCCACACTGCAGCCTCCTACGACACAGGGCACAGCGGGGAGGCTGCAATTTTAATCTAGGAGGACGATCACGCCTATGGAGGCGTGCTATGAAGCAGAGGGACAGTCTTGATGAGTGACTATGAATAGATAGTCACTCATTATCATCACTAATCAGGTACTTATAAAACGTTTTTAGTCAATGTCATTTACTGCATTTAGGAGGTAGAAATAGTGTAGGGAAAGTGTTAATATGCTCTAGGGACAGGTTTTAATAGGTTTACAGGTGTTTTGGGGGTGACAGGATCCCTTTAAACTGCAAGTATGCCCAAATCTGCTATTGGCCAAATGTAGGCATTGGTATTTGTCTTTGCATGCTTTTTAGCTTTACAAAACCTTTCATTTGTGGTACATTTTTCTTGTGGGACGTACTTATCCCACAAAATATAGGGTTTGGGAACATTCAGTTTTATATTGGTGCTAATTTGTAGGCTTTTTGGCTTTTTATCTTGGGTAGAATTATAGTTATGTTTTATTAATCTTTCACTGTTGCTCTGAACACATTTTATTGTGAGGGTTTTTTTTGGTCTGGAGTCCACTGTGATTCACTTTTTATTTTATTTTTTTGCTTGATATGCATTTTTGGCAAAACCAGCCTTTGCGTCAGGGCAGTGATTAGTGAACAACCTCTTGGATATCCTTTACAGGCAGACCTACCTGCTTGTGACTTCTATGGTTGGAAAAATCCATTGTCTTGAACTTTTGAGAAATAATATGAATTTGTAAAGTTCCTTTAATTTTATAGTTAAATATTTTGTAATATTCTGTTTTTGTCTTGCAGTAGATTTTATGTAATCATGTTCACTTATCAAAATGTATTTCCTTTTGACATAGGTGAGGCTGCCAGCGTTATCCAATTTGGACGTTCTGCTAAAAGAACTCCTGAGTCTATTCAAATTGGACAGTATGGAAATGGATTGAAATCGTAAGTCACTTGTTGGTTTTTATTATGAACAAATGAATGGAAAATACTGATTTAAACCTATTCATAAACAGCATTTATTCTTCATTGTTGTTTTCCTCCTGAATTGAATGTGTTTTGTGAAAAAAAAAATGTGATCTAAAAATTGAGTAATGGTTTTATGTCACTGGACAAGGTCTTCAAATCGAGGAACATTTCACTGGCAGCAAGGACACGGCTCATACATAGTCTGGTCTGTAGTTACATATCAACTACAGAAGAAACAACGCCTTCGAAAATGTGGTGCTGAAGAAGAATGTTATCAATACCATGGGTGGCAAGAAGAACAAATTTATTTTGGAATAACTCAAGCCAGATATGTCACTTGACGCAAGGGTCCCCAAGCTACAACTTTCTTAGTTTGGACACATTATACGGAGAAAAAAATCACTAGAGAAGGACATCATGCTAGGAAAAATAGAAGGAACAAAGGGAAATGGAAGACCTGTAACTCAATGGCTTGATACTATATCAAGATAATGGCGGAGAAGACCCTGGTGGGCCTATCTACAAGATCACACATGATTAATTTTCCTACAGAGCATTCATTAATCAAGCTGCTATGGCTCGAAATCAAGCTGAAGACCAATAAATAATAAAACCATTACTCGATTATTTTTCTTCATAAACACATTCAATAAAATGTAACATCATTGTACATTATCTTTGTTTGCCATTTTCTCAATGTACTCTATTTTTTTTTATTTAGTGGCTCAATGAGAATTGGCAAAGACTTTATCCTTTTTACAAAGAAGGAAGATACAATGACCTGCCTCTTTATGTCCCGTACCTTTCATGAAGAAGAAGGAATTGATGAGGTTTGTAATGGTTTCTTTATAATGAATAGGATAGTGAGAAAAATAATTTTTCATAAGTAGCTGTTAAACCTAGTGTGTGTGTGTGTCTGGTAAATCTCAATCGGCTATGGAAATTGATTTTCTCAGAGTTTTTATCGTTATTACTATTATTAATAATTTTTTATCAGGTTCATTTTTATTGATTTTAAACAATCCAAAACAAATTATCAGTTTGTCTGTTTGTATCTAAATTTTGACATAATATCAGGTTTGATCACCCGCTTTTTATTCATTCCAATTAATCCTATCATTTTTTCCCAAAGGGGATCTTAGATTAATATTATTTCTTATAAATATTACCAGTATAAAGC
>JARQOC010000003.1:601275170-601305763 GCA_033576535.1 Allobates femoralis | reverse complement strand
AAAAAAGAGAAAAAAGACAAATTGGACATAATTTAACACAAAACTGTAAAAAGGACCCAGAAAAAAAATTGTTAGCACCCTCAACTTAATATTTAGTTTACCCCATGTTGTGGAACAAATAACTGCAATCAAATGCTTCTTATTACCATCAACAGATGGATTTTTAGTTTGCTCATGTACATTTGGAAAACTGCAGTCTAGTTTTTTTTAACTCTCTGACAGCAGCGGAGTCTCCTGCCGTAGGGTTTCATTTCATTTAAATGTTGACGGAAAGTTCACACTGACACTGATGCACCCTGAGTCTGCAAAACAGCTTCAATTTTGGCTTTTCCACCATCCAGATTATTCTGCATTTCAACCCTTCACCAATTTTTCTCTGTAGTTCCACGTCAAGGGAGACTAGCTACAGTGCCATGGGTTGTAAACGTCTTGATTATGTTCGGTACCGTGGGCAAAGGAACATCAGGATCTCTGGAGATGGAATTGTAACCTTGAGAGTGTTGATAATTTTTTTATATTGTTCAATAATTATGGTTCTCAAGTCTTCAGATAGTTCTCTTTTCCTCTTTCTCTTCTCCATACTTAGCACAAACAGACACACTATGCAAAGATCGAGTCAACTTCTCCCCTTTTTATCTGGTTTTAGGTGGGGTTTTCATATTGCCACAGGAGAGTTTGAATAAGCATCACATGCTTAAAATAAAAGTTGTTTACTCACTTTTTTGGAAGGGTGCCTACAAAATTGTACAGACCATTTGTAGATTTTTGTACTCAATTGTGTCCAACTTGCTTTTTTTCATTTTTTTTTTATGTTGATCCAATACACAGAAAAGAAATAAACATGTATGTAACAAGATGTGTAATTGCAATTATTTTCCGGGAGAAATACTTCATTTTCTGGAACAAATTCAATGGTGCCAACACTTTAAGCCATGACTGTACATATAATCTTAGACACTAGACGGTATATTCCTCCTCCTCCTCCTCTTCCTCTTCCTCCTCCTCCTCTTCCTCCTCCTCTTCCTCTTCCTCCTCCTCCTTCTTTCTCCTTCTCCTCCTCCTTCTTCTTTCTCCTCCTCCTCTTCCTTCTTCTTTCTACTCCTCCTCCTCCTTCTTCTTTCTCCTCCTCCTCCTCCTCCTTATTCTTTCTCCTCCTCCTCCTTATTCTTTCCTGGCAGTTCCACTACAATAAACAATATTGCTCTTATTACTGCACATAAAGTGTTCGTTTTAAATCAGATCAGTTTTATTAAACAAAACCACTTTATATGCAATTTTCCATTTTCTTTTTACAAGCAGGGAAATAGAACATAACGTATGATGGCAGCACTGGTATACGGCAGGTACTAGACTGTTCAATAAACTCTCCTCTACAGTTCCAGTTGGAAAGAAACCTTATCAATGAGCGGTTGTGTAAAGAATGGAATCCTGTGCAGACAGTCAGTCAATGAGATTATAGCAATGTACTGTCATTGAATTCTTGACAGCAGAATGTGTCATCCCAAAGGAAATTCATCAGAGAATGGAAGCCGTTTATGGTGATTGTGTTGATATGAGCACTGTGCGTTGTTGGGCCTGTAACAAGGGTCCAAAAGGAAAAGGGAAAATGTTTTCCTGGAGCATGACAATGCCAGACCAAACACTTCACATGCCACCACAACAAAACTTCAGAGACTGAAGCTCACCACAGTACGGCATCCTCCATACAGTCCAGATTTGGCGCCGTCTGACTTCCATCTGTTCCTGATAATGAAAGAAGATATGTGTGGACATCATTATACAGTACATCTGATGAAGAAATCGAGAGAACTGTTGAGAGAGGCTGATTGCGAAAACAGAGTGTCATCTTCTTCTGTGAAGGCTTCAGATAAGTTGTTCAGCATTGCCAGAAGCATATCCAATTGTAAGATAATTACGGTATATGAAAAAATGAATATCAGTAATTAAAGAGCACATTCTAAGGATTATTTCTGCATTTAATTTATCAAAATATTCCCATCGAAACCCAAGTTATGAAGGTGGAGGCATTACTTTTTATTGTAGATATAGATGTCAAGAAAACAAAAACGTACCTGAGATTACCAGTTGAAGGGTAAATAGAAAGTTGCATGGCATGCCGTAATGATAATATTTAATAATCCAGATGCAACATCATGCAGAGAAACAGTAATTGCAAAAGGAAGAAAGGGGGAAAAGTTACTGCATATAGATGTGCACACAAATATAATAAAAAATACCATAATTTTTGTTCAACACAAAAATCATAGAATTTAGAGGTGAAGGAGATTGGAGTCATAGAGTCTTACATGCAAATGAGAGACCCCATAGGGAGTATGAGAGACTATAATCCAAATAAAGCAAAGTCCTGGAACCCAGACAAGTACAAGTGCATATATATATATATATATATATATATATATATATATATACACAGATAAATTGATTATTATCAAATATTTGTGGTGTATGGATGCGGGTGCAAGCGCAGATCCTTGTATGGAAACGGTCAAGAGAACGTGCTAGGTATCAAGCGTGCATGCGTGTCTGAAACCCCAATCATATAAACTTTTTTGAGAATACAACGGTACGCAAATAGTGGCTAAGAGATATCATGCGCGTCCCAGGTAATGAGACATGCGCAGAGAATCTTTATATGTAGAATGGTCACATACATGAGTATTTAAACTTTTTGAATGTGTATAAGACCTAAAACAGATTTTAACTAAAAAAATGTAAAAATTGTGGAATTCACTAAATACTTTCTTTATCAGACTTGGGATAATATGAAAAGATTTCTTTCACTTATCCTAGACCTTGTTTTGCATCCGTCTTAAAAAGACGGACACTGCAAGTGACTGTATCTGCCCCAGTATTTTGAATGGCTCCATCAAGAGTTCTGTGTGATCTAGTTTTTTCAGTGATTAGCCAGAAATCCTCATGCATTTTTCAAGATAGAGCACAGGATACATATGAGCCCAGCCTAAGGCTACGTTCACACACTGCGCTTTTTTTTGGCACGCTTTTCAAAAAAGTGCAAGTGCGTGTGCGAATGCTGGCAAAGTGAATGTGAAATTCACTCTACCGTTCAGACGCTGCGTATTTTTATGGGAGAAAGCGCGGGTGTAAAAAGAATGACCATGTCAATTCTTTACGCACCTGCACTTTCTCCCATAGGAGCCCATTATTCCCGCTGAAATTACGCATTAGCGTTCAGGCAATGTGCAATTCCAGCAGGAATATGTCGGCGCTGCGTGATATGATGTCACACAGGGGAGGAAGAATCCTCCCCTGTGTGACATCTGTGCCAGCCCCTTTTGGGTTTCATAGTGTATTAATATACACTGCGAAACCCAAAATAAACTAATCCAAATGTGTTAAAAATAATAAAAATTGAATACTTGCCTATCGGCCGGGTTTTCCGATTACCGGGAGCCGAGAGATCCTCCACATCTACTGTCCTTCCAGGTCCTGTGATCGGTGATTGGCCGCTCACAGTCATGTGATATGTGACTATGCAAATGGAGTCTGTGGAGCCTCGATTAAGAGTCTCAAACTCTTGAGCGCTTTAGTCGGCTGCCCGCAGTGTTTTCCTTGACTGGTCTCCCTGAGATCAGTGAGTGCTTTGTGATGTGATATGTGACGTCCTATGAAGCGCATATCACATATCACTTTGGCGCGCGGCCAATCAGCGATTTTGACAGGTCCTGGAAGGTCGATACCTGCGGTTGTGTCGGCTCCCGGAATACCCGGGGAAAAGGTACGTATTCAATCTTTATTATTTTTACTACCATTTGGATTACTTTAATTTCGGTTTTGCAGTGTATATCAATACACTACGAAACCCAAAATGGGCTGTCACACATGTCACACAATGGAAGATTCTTCCTCCCCTGTGTGATATCACTTCTCCCCTGTGCTTTAGGGGGAGAAATGAGCCAATAAAAAAACTGCGGTATGTGAATGCACCGCGTTTTTTTATGGGGCTTTTTTGCGCGAGTGCAAAACACGGCAAAAAGCGCCCGCGCAAAAAAAGCGGAAGGTGTGAACGTAGCCTAAATTTGACCACATAAATTGCATTACCAGCCAATGCCTACACACTGGTTGCAATATTATAGCTTTTATGGTCAGCAAAAATAGACTTGAAGGTGGGTAGCATAAAGTTAATACTTTAGCAGGCAATTGAAAATTTCTGCAAGCTTCGACTAGCTATAGCCATCTATGCTGTGAAGACAATAGTTGTAAATTGACCATTTACAATAACAGCCAGTCTCACTTCAATATAAGTGAATTGCAATGTCTTGCAAAAGTTGCATAATTGAATTAAGGTCCTCATAATCTAAACCTACTGATTTCAAGGATATTGGTTGTCCATCTATTGTGTATGGATAATGGGGGCTGTTCTGACTCTCTCGTCATAGTATATGATGGAAGAAGGATTAAATGTGTTGGTTTTCATAACACTTGACCCTTTGCTTTCATGAGAGATAACTGAGTGCCCGAGATATCTGGCGCTGCCTTACTACTTTCTGTTCTTTAAGGACATATACATACTCGGCCATGCTATTCTAAGGAATAACTGCCAGCCAAAGTTTTTTCATGTGTATGGCCACTTTTAGTCTTTATGCGCTTTGATTGGAAGGTAACCAGTGGTGTAACTTGAAGCTCCTTGGTCCCAATGCAAAAGCTTCAAAAGGGCTCCCAGTTGTTGCAAATCTTTAATAGCATTGTTTCTTTTCAAGGCCAAAGAGACTTTTGATGCCCCCTAGGGTCCAAGAGCCATCGCAACGCCTGCTTCGCCCCTGAGTATGACTACTGAAATTAATAGGAGCAATATATAGCTACTAGATGGTGGCCCGATTCTAACCCATCGTGTATTTTAGAATATGTATGTAGTTGACATACTGTGACTGACAGAACTTGTTCAGTCAACGTGACTGAACTATATATATATATATAGCAGCACTATGGTATATGGTGGCACATTACAGTACATGTATAGCAGCACTATAGTATATGACGGTACATTACATTGCATGTATAGCAGCACTATAGTATATGGCGGTACATTACAGCACATGTATAGCAGCACTATAGCGTATGGCGGTACATTACAGCACATGTACAGCAGCACTATAGTATATGGCGGTACATTACAGCACATGTATAGCAGCACTATAGTATGGGCAGCACGGTGGCTCAAGTGGTTAGCACTGCAGCCTTTGCAGCACTGGGGTCTTTAAGTCCTGGGTTCAATTCCCACCAAGGACACTAAGGACGACATCTGCAAGGAGTTTGTATGTTCACCCGTGTTTGTGTGGTTTTCCTCCAGGCACTCCAGTTTCCTCCCACATTGTAAAGACATACTGATAGGATGTTTAGATTGTGAGCCCCAAGAGAGACAGCATTACTCATGTATGTAAAGTGCTATGGAATTAATAGCGCTGAATAAATTATTATTATTATATGATGTACATGTATAGCAGCGCTATAGTATATGGCGGTACATTACAGCACATGTATAGCAGCACTATAGTATATAGCGGTACATTACATTGCATGTATAGCAGCACTATAGTATATGGTAGTACATTACAGTACATGTATAGCAGCACTATAGTATATGGCGGTACATTACAGTACATGTATAGCAGCGCTATGGTATACGGTGGTACATTACAGTACATGTATAGCAGCGCTATAGTATATGGCAGTACATTACAGTACATGTATAGCAGTGCTATAGTATATGGCGGTACATTACAGCACATGTATAGCAGCACTATGGTATATGGCGGTACATTACAGCACATGTATAGCAGCGCTATAGTATATGGCCGTACATTACAGTACATGTATAGCAGCGCTATGGTATATGGCGGTACATTACAGTAAATGTATAGCAGCACTACGGTATATGGCGGTACATTACATTGCATTTATAGCAGCACTATAGTATATGGCGTTACATTACAGCACATGTATAGCAGCACTATAGCGTATGGCGGTACATTACAGCACATGTACAGCAGCACTATAGTATATGGCGGTACATTACAGCACATGTACAGCAGCACTATAGTATATGGCGGTACATTACAGCACATGTATAGCAGCACTATAGTATGGGCAGCACGGTGGCTCAAGTGGTTAGCACTGCAGCCTTTGCAGCACTGGGGTCTTTAAGTCCTGGGTTCAATTCCCACAAAGGACACTAAGGACGACATCTGCAAGGAGTTTGTATGTTCTCCCCGTGTTTGCGTGGGTTTCCTCCAGGCACTCCAGTTTCCTCCCACATTGTAAAGACATACTGATAGGATATTTAGATTGTGAGCCCCAAGAGAGACAGCATTACTCATGTATGTAAAGTGCTATGGAATTAATAGCGCTATATAAATGAATAAATTATTATTATATGACGTACATTAAAGTACATGTATAGCAGCGCTATAGTATATGGCGGTACATTACAGCACATGTATAGCAGCACTAAAGTATATGGCAGTACATTACAGTACATGTATAGCAGTTCTATGGTATACGGTGGTACATTACAGTACATGTATAGCAGCGCTATAGTATATGGCAGTACATTACAGTACATGTATAGCAGTGCTGTAGTATATGGCGGTACATTACAGCACATGTATAGCAGCACTATGGTATATGGCGGTACATTACAGCACATGTATAGCAGCGCTATAGTATATGGCCGTACATTACAGTACATGTATAGCAGCGCTATGGTATATGGCGGTACATTACAGTACATGTATAGCAGCACTATACTATATGGCAGTACATTACAGCACATGTATAGCAGCACTATAGTATATGGCGGTACATTACAGTACATGTATAGCAGCGCTATGGTATATGGCGGTACATTACAGCACATGTATAGCAGCGCTATAGTATATGGCCGTACATTACAGTACATGTATAGCAGCGCTATGGTATATGGCGGTACATCACTGTACATATATAGCAGCACTATAGTATATGGTCGTACATTATAGTACATGTATAGCAGCACTATGGTATATGGCGATACTCCGCTCCCCGCGGCCCCCCACTCCCCGCGGCCCCCCCGCTCCTCCTGGCCCCAGCTCCTCCACAGTAAAAGTAAAAATAAAAAAATCCTCAGTGAGAATACTCACCTGTCCGCCGGCTCGCTCCACCTCCGTCTTCTAGGTCCTACAGGCCTTCAGGACCTGTCGTTGCCTGGGAAACCGATCAGCTGATCGGTCACGTGACCGCTAACTGCCGAGGGGGCAGGATAGAGCAGGTCGGCAGGATGGTGACGGGGGGGGCATGATGGTGGGGGAGGCAGGACGGTGGCGGGGGGGTAATGGAGCGAGCGGGGCAGGATGGAGCTGAAGGTGCAGGATGGAGCTGGGGGGGGCAGGATGGAGGCGGGGGGGCAGGATGGAGGCAGGGGGGGCAGGATGGAGGCGGGGGGCAGGATGGAACGAGTGGGGCAGGATGGAGCGAGAGGGGCAGGATGGCGCCGGGGGGGCAGGATGGCTGCGGGGGTAAACAAATGTTTGCAGTTTATTGCAATATAGCAGTTTATTCTAATATGTTTTCAGTGCTATTTTTTTATCGCTGTGTTGAAGAATTCTGTTGGAAGCATCCGCTATTAAAAAGCCCTCTAAGGCTAGGGTCACACTTAAAAGGCACAATCCAGTAACCAGAACCATTACCGGATCCGGTTTTGTGCTGTGCCTTCATACTTCTTATAAGCTGCAAAAATGCAATCCTCATTCCGGATCTGGATGCATTAATGCATCCGGTTTTGGAATGAGGATTTTTGCAATATTAAAAACTGCATCCAGAATCAGAATCGGTACCGCAAGGTACGGTTCCCATAGGCGCCCACGTTAAAAAAAAACGAATCCGGTTTGCAACCGCTCCGAAAAATGCAGCCTGCATGATTTTTACCGCTGGCTGCAAAACCGGATCCGGTAACCGGATTGCCATTTGGGAAATCCGGTTTTTCTATTACAGCCTATGGGCTGTAGATCTGGATCCGGTTTTGAGCATTTTTAATGCTCAAAACCTGATCCGGATGTAAAAAAATACCGCAAATGTGACTCTAGCCTAAGCAAAACTTTTAAACCCCAAAACGTTTAATGTATCCACTCTAGACTACACACATATTTAGATAAGTAATAAAAAAGAGATAAAAAAATTGGAGGGGGAGAGTGCATTTTGAAAGAGACATAATTAGCTGATTTGTGTGGTTCTATCAATTTCCCATTTTTGCGACAAGACTCCGCTCATCAAATCCAAAACTCGCTTAATAAAAATTGAAGCCTTATGCAACAAGCAACACACTTGTCATGTTTAGATATTTTACCCTCATAATGTCCATCCATATAAGATCAACTTATAGTGCTACTGTAAAAAAAACTAAAAAATACTGTCATATGGTTCTTACATAACCAGTGGCGTACATAGAAATCATGAGCAAAAATTGCCCCCCCAACCAAAAAAATCATATTTGCCTGGGTCACATAATAGCATACCTCACAACTTTTTGTCTCTTCCAAAGTAATTCTCCTCCTATTGAAACCTCTAGGTGACTTTTTCATTGCACCCATAAGGTAGATAACAACAAAAGTGCCACACGTACACTGTATGATGCCCACAATTCATCCAAAGTACCCTCCACATGCCCAGTATGATGACTCTACTTCCCCCACCATTCAAATACCTCAGCAAATTATGGTGACACCAACAAAGTATAATCTCCAACTGTGACCTCACACAGACTTCCATGAGCCTGCATAAAGTGTAATTGCCCGCACACCTCTCTACACTGTATAAAGGTACCCATTTGCCCTCCAAACAATATATTGGCTCTCACACAATCATCTACACAATATGATGGACCTCACACAATCCTTCATACTGTATAATTGCTTGAATACAGAATAACGGCCCTCAATTTGCCCTCCATAAAGCTCCTTCATATACCTTCAAATATTGTATTGGCCCTCACATAGCCCTCCAAATAGTACAATGGATTCTATATAGCCATCCAAATATTATAATGGCCCTCAATTTGCCTTCTATGTTGTATCATGGGCCCCATATTGCCTTTCATTTGGTATAATGCATACCCCACAAACTACCATATACTATACTGGGCCCCTTATTGCCTTCCATACAGTATAATAATCTTTATTTATATAGTGCCAACATATTCCGCAGCGCTTTACAAATCAAATTCATATACAAACAGACAGTCATAAAAAACAGTTTTGGAAGACACAATAATTACCGTATATACTCGCGTATAAGCCGAGTTTTTCAGCCCAAAAATTGGGCTGAAAAGTCCCCCCCTCGGCTTATACGCGAGTCATATACAGCCCCAGTGGTAGTATACAGCCGCCCGCCCACAACCCCCATCAGTATACAGGCCCCCACATCAGTATCCAGGGCCCCCCCCATGCTCCGCAAAACCTGCAAAGTAAAATCATTATACTTATCACTGTCCTGTCGCCGCCGTTCCCGCCGCTGCCATCGCGCTCCTCCGTCTTCATCCAGCGTCTTCCGGCTTCCTGTGGTCGGTGCAGGCAATGACGTCAAGTAGAGGATAACTTATGTCTGAATGACTCTGATTAGGGAGAATGATAGGCTACCCTAAAAAGATGTGTTTTTAGTGAGACCCTGAAGCTAAGTAAGTTGTGGGTAGTTCTAATTTCTTGGGGTAGAGCATTCCAGAGATTTGATGCAGCTCGGGAAAAGTCTTGGAGTCGGGAATTGGAGGTTCGGATTAGTGAAGATGTTAGTCTAAAGTCACTCCCAGAGCAAAGAGAACGGGTGGGGTGGTAGACAGAGATGAGGGTAGAGCGGTGCTGCACCATGAAGAGCTTTGTGTGTGAGAACAAGCAATTTTAATTTAATCCTATAGTGCATGGGGAGCCAGTGCAATGACTGGCACAGATTGGAAGCATCCGAGTAACGGTTAGCCAGATATGTGACCCTGGCTGCTGCATTAAGGATGGACTGGAGAGGTTAAAGCCTAGTGAGGAGGAGGTCAATTAATAGAGAGTTGCAATAATCAAGGCGGAAGTGGATCAGAGCCACTGTGATGGTTTTAGTTGTTTCCATGGTGAGGAAGGGGCGAATTCTAGAGATATTCTTCAGTTGCAAACGACAAGAGTGGGTGAGAGATTTCATATAGGAAGTGAATGAAAGATCAGCATTCAAGGTAACACCCAGATATCGAGCCTGCTGCCTAGAATGTTATCGTGGCGCCGCACACAGAGAGGGAGATGTCAGATTTAGGGAGATTAGTGGAGGGCGGGATCATAAGAAGTTCAGTTTTGGAAAGGTTGAGTTTCAGGTATAGAGTGGACATGATATTGGAGACTGCGGTTAGACAGTCATTGGTGTTCTGTAATACAGCAGGGGTAAGGTCAGGGGCTGAAGTGTATAGTTGTGTGTCATCAGCATAAATGTGCTACTGGAAGCCAAATCTACTGATGGTCTGTCCAATAGGGGAGTAGAGAGAGGAGAGGGCCAAGGACTGAACCCTGAGGGACCCCAATAGTGAGAGGAAGGGGAGAGGAAGTGGAGCCAGCAAAATGATTAACTGAGAGAGCGGTTGGAAAGGTAGGAAGAGAACTAGGAGAGAGCAGTGTCCTTAATGCCAATGGAGTGCAGCATAGAGAGTAGGAGATGGTGGTCAACAGTGTCAAAGGCTGCAGAAAGATCAAGAAGAATAAGCAGAGAGTGTTCACCATTACGTTTTGCCATCAGAAGGTCATTGGTCACTTTGATGAGGTCAGTTTCTGTAGAATGTCGGGGGCGGAAACCAGACTGTAATGGGTCTAGAAGAGAGTGATTGGAAAGGTATTGGGTAAGGCGGGAGTAGACCAGGCGCTCCAAGAGTTTAGAGATGAAGGGAGGTTGGAGACTAGTCTGTAGTTATTTCTGCAGGATGGGTCAAGAGATGTTTTCTTTTATAATGGAGTAATGATGGAATGTTTGAAGGAGGAGGGGAAGATGCCAGAAGAGAGGGAGAGATTGAAGATTTTAGTTAGGTGAGCAGTGACCACTAGAGAGAGAGACTGGAGTAGGTGTGAGAGGATGGGGTCAGTGCTGCATGTAGTGGGACGAGAGGAAGAGAGGAGCCTGGAGACTTCTTCTGTGACTGGGTCAAATGTTGAGAGTGAGCCAGAGGAGATGTGGGAGTAACAGCGCTTGGAGGCTGGGAGCCGATTTCTTGATGGATGTTTTCTATTTTCTTAGTGAAGTAAGAGGCCATCAGCACAGGGGTCAGTGATCGGGGCCTGCAATTTAGGATTGAGGAGAGAGTGAAAAGTGTCAAAGAGATTTTATGGATTGTTGGATAGTGAGGAGATCAGGTTGGTGAAGTAGGTCTGTTTGGTGAGGTGAAGGTCAGAGTTGTAAGTTCTCAACATAAATTTATAGTGAATGAAGTTTCCTGGTGTGTGGGTTTTCCTCCATAGGCATTCAGCATTGTTGGAGGAATAGAGTTTGGGCTGTGAGCCAGGGCTGTTTCACTCTGTGTTTGGAGGATCTGAGGATGAGGGGCGCTTCTTGGTCCAGGGTGCTTTTGAGAGAGTCATTGTAGTGATTCACAGCCAGATCGGGACAGGAGAATGAAGAGATCGGGGACAGTGAAGAATGTAGAGAGTCTGTGAATGTATGATGGTTAATGGCCAATAGATTTTTGAATGTGTGATAGGTAGGGGTGCGCTGGGGTGGGCAAGGATTTGTGAGCGTGAAGGAGAGAATGTTGTGATCAGAGAGAGAAAGAGGCGAGTTATCTAAGGAGGAGGTTGAATAGAGCCGGACAAAGATGAGGTCAAGGGTATTACTTTCTTTGTGTGTGTCAGAGGTTGAGAGATTTGAGAGGCCAAGAGAGGTGATTAGAGACAGGAGCTGGGATGCAGATGAGGAGATGGGGCTGTTTATGGGGATGTTAAAGTCTCCCAGAATAAGGGTTGGTAATTCTGAGGACATGAAGTGTGTCAGCCATGCGGAAAAATGGTCGAGGAACTGGATGGGTGACCCTGGTGGGCGGTATACTACAACTACTCTGAGGGGGGAGGTGGAAGAGTCTAATAGTGTGGACCTCAAAAGAAGGGAAAGAGAGTGGTAGAGCTGGGGCGATGACCTGGAAAGTACATTTTGGGTACAGGAGTAAGTCAACTCCAACACCATGTCTGCTCCCGGAAGCAGTGTCTGAATCCTGGATCCAGGTTTCTGTGAGGGCCAACATGTTAAGAGATTTAGTGAGAAAGTAGTTGTGGATGAAGGGAAGCTTGTTGCATACAGATAATGGATTCCCAAGAACACAGTTAAAAGAGGGAGATGAAGGTGTGGCAGTAATGTTGATAAGGTTAGTAGGGTTTCTATGTGATGTTGGGGAGGAGTTAAAGTAGGTAGAGCTTGGACCAGGGTTGGAAGAGATAGGAAGGAGCAGCAGGGATGAACAATGCATCCGGCAACTAGATTGCACATTATGAGCAATCCGGCTACCCGATGCAGGTTTAGGGACACATTTTGTGTCCAAAATGTATCTGAATGCAAATTACATTACCGCATCCGGATCTGGATGCAGTAATCGTAATGTGCATTCTAAATGTGACCCTAGCCAATCTTTCATCATTGCTTCCAAGAGTATCAGCATACGCGATACTGACACAGTTGAAAGTGTGATGCATGGCAGGGGTGGTGGTGGTTGTGCACGCATCAGGTCCTCCGGACTCACGGGCCACATAGCGGCAATGGGGTGTGCCAATATTAGTGGTACACCACTGCACATAACAATGCCATTAAACTCTCCAAAACAACATTCTATATTGCAAAATAATACTGGGTTTTTGTAGATTAGTCCTGGAGTTCTTGTTCTCACAGGTTCTCTAGAAAAAGGGTTATTCGTCGTGGCAACTTTCTTGCTATGCCACACTGGCTATAAACTTTCCTTTTCTTACCTTCTTTTAAAAGAACCCCAGCTTATCTGACAGAACTAGATAGACAACAACATAACTCTCCAAATTTGCATTTTCCATTTTTAGCAGTTGAGCCCTACAGTGCAAAATTCCATAGACATTACTCTAGATGTGTTTTAATAATTTGCTATTCAGATCTATATTGCGATATTTGATCCTTAGTAATATATAAGACACAAGTCCAGGGCCACTTGTAGATTGAAATGAAGAATAATGTATACAAAGGTGACTTGGACAATGACACTGGAAATAATGAACGAACAGCTAAATAAACTTATCATGGTAATCGACTTGTCAGTGCCAGAAACAACGTCATTCACATCCAGTCCACATGAAGAGGAAGAAAACACCCTGAGAAGTGGTTAAGATGCTTTCCAAGATATTGTCAGTGCGCCAAAAAGAAACGTAAATAACCTGATAGAAGAATTTCAACCGAATTGGAGAATATCACTTTTATTAGAGAGTTATTACAAAAATAAAAATGCTATATTTCTTGTTCATTATGTCCTACTGCCATTTCTTATTCTTACATGGTTTATTGCTCCAAATAAAAGAAACATAAAGAGCCCTGTGGTTGTGATACTACAGTCATATGAAAAGGTTTGGGCACCCCTCTTAATCTTACTAATTTTTTTTTGGTTTAAAATTGTTTTATTTTTGCAACAGCTATTTCAGTTTGATATATGTAATAACTGATGGACACAGTAATATTTTAGGATTGAAATGAGGTTTATTGCACTAACCAAAAATGTGAAATATGCATTATTTAAAAATTTGACAGGTGCAAAAGTATGGACACCCTTCTGATTTTCATGATTTGAATACTCCTAACTACTTTTTACTGACTTACTGAAGCACTAAATTGGTTTGGTAACCTCATTGAGCTTTGTACTTCATAGCCTGGTGTATCCAATCATGAGAAAAGTTATTTCAGGTGTTCACTTGCAAGTTGTTCTCCTAGTTGCATCTTCTCTGAGGAGTGGCATCATGGGCACCTCAAAACAGCTCTCAAATAATCTTAAAAAAGAGATTGTTCAACATAGTTGTTCAGGGAAAGGATACAAAAAGTTGTCTCTGAGATTTAACCTATTAGTTTCCACTGTGAGGAACATAGTAAGGAAATGGAAGACCACAGGGACAGCTCTTGTAAAGGCCAGAAGTGGCAGGCCAACAAAAATATCAGAAAGGCAGAGAAGAAGAATGGTGAGAACAGTCAAGAACAATCCACAGACCACCTCCAAAGACCTGCAGCATCATCTTGCTGCAGATGGTGTCACTGTGCATTGGTCAACAATACAGCGCACACTGCACAAGGAAAAGCTGTATGGGAGAGTGATGCGAAAGAAGCCGTTTCTGCATGCACGCCACAAACAGAGTCGCCTGAGGTATGCAAAAGCACATTTGGACAAGCCAGTTTCATTTTGGAAGAAGGTCCTGTGGACTGATGAAACAAAGATTGAGTTGTTTGGTCATACAACAAGGCGTTATGCATGGCACCACAAAAACACAGCATTCCAAGGAAAACACTTGCTACCCACTGTCAAATTTGGGGGAGGGTCCATCATGCTTTGGGGCTGTGTGGCTGATGACGGCACGGGAATCTTGTTAAAGTTGAGGGTCGTATGAATTCCACACAGTATCAGCAGATTCTTCAGAATAATGTTCAAGAATCAGTGTCAAAGTTGAAGTTACGCCGGGGATGGATCTTTCAGGAAGACAATGATCCAAAACACCGCTCCAGATCTACTCAGGCATTCATGCAGAGGAACAATTACAATGTTCTGGAATGGCCATCCCATTCCCCGGACCTGAATATCATTGAACTGAAATGGGCTGTCCATGCTCGGCGACCATCAAACTTAACTGAACTGGAATTGTTTTGTAAAGAGGAATGGTCAAAAATACCTTCATCCAGGATCCAGGAACTCATTAACAGCTACAGGAAGCGACTAGAGGCTGTTATTTTTGCAAAAGGTGGATCTACTAAATATTAATGTCACTTTTCTGTTAAGGTGCCCTTACTTTTTCACCTGTCAAATTTTGAAATTATGCATATTTCACATTTTGGGTTAGTACAATAAACCTCATTTCAATCCTGAAATATTACTGTGTCCATCAGTTATTACATATATCACACTGAAATAGCTGTTGCAAAAACCCAATTTTAAACAAAAAAAAAATGAGTAAGATTAAGAGGGGTGCCCAAACTTTTTCATATGACTGTATATACTAATTATACTAAATAAATATAAATATACTAGACATACTAAAATAAAGGAAGAATTTTTAAAAAGAAGAAGCTTTCGATACTGCATTCGTTTTTTCATTAAGCACAGTTTATTTAAAAAAGTATTTAAAGATATACCAAAGAAGAGAGGTGTGGTATAAGAAAGAAAAATCAGATAAACAGCAGAATCAACTTGGAAGGTAAAGCTCCTCCCACAAGGGGACAATCATTGTAAACAATTTTTGGCTGAACATTGGTGCATGATCGTTACCCAGTGTAAACATGTCCTACAATTCATCAACTAGTAAGAATTCATTGGTATGACGTTGATCACATTTCTGATTACATATCTGTCCATTTCTCTTTTTCCATGACATTATCAGTTCAGGGTGAATCAGGAGGCCACCATACACAGTAGAGTGCCTTGAAATCCACTCAAAATCATCGAATAAGGCTGGGGTCACACTTGGGCTGGGACCACCGTTTCCAGGCAGCGCTAAAATCTTGGCACTTTTTGCCGTTGCGGACAGCGTTAACGGCAAGCGCTGCCTGGCAATAGGGTCCCATAGAAAGCCGTAGTTTACCTTAGTTGCAGCCGCACACAGAGCTCCAGGACGCGCGCTTTAGCTGAGCGCACAGGAAACGCTGCCTGCAGCATTTTCCTGTGTGCTGTTGAAAAGCACCCATCCTGGAGCTCTGTGTGCGGCAGCAACTAAGGTAAACTACGGGTTTCTATGGGGCCGCTGTCTGCAATGGCAGAAATTGCTAAGATTTTAGCCCTGCCTGGAAACGTTGGTCCCAGCCCAAGTGTGACCCCAGCCTTAGGCTGACTTTCTCCAATGTGTGTGAAAGCCTGTCAGTGTTGTATTGTGCTATAATTCCTAGGACAAGTTCAGTTTTGGGTTGAAGGAGTTTTCTAGAAGCATAGTTTAATTTTAAAAAAAACTCTAGAATTGGGTCTCCGCCACTGCTCTCAGTGTATGTTATTGTCTGCAGCGCTGACGTCACATCAAGCACTGCAGCCAATCAGTAAGCTCAGTGACTGCCCGAGTAGATTCCATGACCCGCTCACAGGACTGTCCATGTGACATCAGCATTGAGGACAGTAAGGCTAGGGTCACACTCGCATTGTGCCATCCCCTAAATGGATGCATTAAAAGGATGTGTTTTTTTTTCCATCGCGTTCACATGAAATGTATGTACAATGCGTTGACAGATGCGTTTGTCATAGACTTCAATGATAAATTAACGCATCCGGCACAGTCACGTTTCCAAAAACGGCATAAAAAATGCTGCAGACCACGTTATGATGTGCGCTAGAAAAAACTCATAGTGCCAAACGCATACCACTTTGGTCATGCGTTATTGCTATAGGAGTCAATGGGTGCGCTAACACATCCATTTGTAGACATTGTTAGATGATAAAAACGCATCCTTTTGGCAGATGCTACAGTACTAGTTTGATCCTATCCTAGCAGACAGTGAGAGCAGCAGTGGAGGCTCAGTGCTGGACCTGGTAATTGTGAGTAAGGCTAGGGTCACATCAGCGTTATTGGCTGCGTTCATGGGGCTCCGTTAAAAAGATAGAATTTGTCAGCATTAACGCAGTGTTATCGGAAAGGTAAGACTGTGTTAATGCTGTCAAATCATTCCTATGGATGACGGAACACCGAACGCTGGTCAAATTCCGGCATCTAAGTGCCAGAGTTTGAAGCCTCGCGCCATTTCCAAGCGCATCAGACAACGTGCACTTCCACGTCATCTGATGCGCTTGGAAATAGTGTGGGGTTTCAAACTCCGGCACTTAAGTGTCGGTGTTTGACCTGCGCTTGGGGTTCCGTCAGCCATAGGAATGAATTGACAACGTTAATGCAGTCTTACCTTCCCGGTAACACTGCGTTACTGCTGACAAAGTCTACCTTTTTAACGGAACCCCCATGAACGCAGAGAAAAAGGCAAGTTTGACCCTAGCCTTAGGCACATTTTGTTTTTAAAGCAATCTGCACCTGTGGATATGAGTTTTCCAAAACTAATAAACCTTCTTAAATGTGCTTAAAACAGACTTTCCTGTGTTTCAAATTTGTCTAATGTCTGTGTTCTTTGTAGTGTACTGTGCTGTTAGGTCCCCTGGCACCGCTCCACACATCAGCACAGTCATGAATCTAATCAGCGGTGCACTAGGCGCAGCCGCTCTCCTCCCCTGTGAATCTAGGGGCGGGCATGGCTCAACCTGGCGGTTCCTTGGCTTTGCAAATTATTATAGGCAATTCATTCCCCATTTATCTTCCTTGATCAAACCCATCATGGCTCTCATCTGTAAGGGCCCCTTTACACGCGGCTACATTTCTTGGGTGGCTACAGGTAACTTACTGGTTGCAGTGAAATCATGGACACAAGGTTCTATCTTGTTGCTGTGTACAAATGGAATAATCTCTCCATGATTTCACTGCAACCAGTAAGTTACCTGTAGCCACCCAAGAAATGTAGCCGCGTGTAAAGGGGCCCTTAGGGAGCAAAGTCCTGCAACTAGACCCCGAAGGCCGAAGAAGCCTTCTACACCTTAAAGCGCTCCTTCTCCGAGGTTCCTACCTTGCACCGACCAGAGGTAAACAGACAGTTCATAGTAGAGGTAGATGCCTCCTTCATAGGAACAGGGGCTGTTCTCTCCCAGAAATCCTCTTTGGGTCGGTTAGTCACCTGCGGGCTTTTCTCCAAAGCATTTACCGCATAGGAGCGCAACTATTCTATCGCGGATTGTGAATTGCCGGCCATCAAATTGGCATTAGAGGAGTGGCGACACCTCCTCGAGAGTGCCATTCATCCGTTCATTATTTTTACCGACCATAAGAGCCTGGCTTATCTCCAGTCTGCCCATAGGCTCAACCCCGGCAGTTCCGGTGGTCCCTGTTTTTTGCCCGTTTCAATTTTGAACTGCACTTCCGGCCTGGCATCAAAAACGTCAAGGCTGATGCCCTGTCAAGGTCCTTCCAGCCATCAGATGTGGAGGAGTTCTTCTATATCATTGACCCCACCAAGATAATCACTGTGGCTCCCTTAGGTATGACTTCCGCCGGGTAAGACCTTCGTGGCACAGGATAAGAGGAAGACTGTCCTGTCATGGGGACACTCGTCGAGAATTGCCGGCCATGTTGGAGTTAAAAAGTCTGTCTTGTCACTATTGGTGGCCTACTATCTGCCAATACGTCCACGACTTTGTTGCTTCATGTCCGTCTTGTGCTAGAAATAAGGTGTCCAGGAAGTTGCCGGCTGGACTTATCCTACCACTCCCAGTTCCATCGGCTCCATGGCAACACATAGCCATGGATCTCATTACGGATCTTCCCTGCTCCTCCGGCTGTACGGTCATATGGGTAGTCGTGGATCGCTTCTCTTAAATGGCCCACTTCATTCCTTTGCCCGGTCTACCTTCCTCTCCTGAGTTGGCCAAGATATTCATTGAACACATCTTCCAACTCCACTGATGTCCTTGTCATATCGTGTCCGATAGGGGAGTCGAGTTCACTTCCTGGTTCTGGAGGGCGCTGTGCAAGCATATGGACATCACGTTGGACTTCTCTGCCTATCATCCTCAGTCCAACGGGCAAGTGGAGCGCATTAACCAAGTCCTCACCACGTATCTTCAGCACTTCACCAATGCTCATCACGATAACTGGACCTGTCTCCTCCCTTGGGCGGAATTCGCTTACAACAATCACTCTAGTAAGTCGTCAGCCAAATTTCCTTTTGTTGTGGTATTCGGGCAATATTCTGGTTTGCCTTTTCCGATCTCCTCATCGGCCGGCAACCCAGCGGCTGATGCATTGTCCATGGACTTCTCCAAGATCTTGAGGGAGACCAGAGACGCTCTTACATAAGCCTCCGGCAGGATGAAGAGACATCTGGATTAGCCAATTTTCCTCTCAGGCGATAAAGTGTGGCTTTCTTCCAGATATGTCAGGCTGAAGGTGCCATCCTACAAGTTAGGACGCGTTTTATCAGTCCCTTCAACATCCTGGGACGCATCAACGACGTTGCCTATAAGCTGAGGCTGCCTGCCTCACTTCACATCCCTAACTCCTTTCATGTCTCGTTGATGAAACCAGTGGTGTTTAATCGCTTTCATCCATCCTCCGGAACTGTGCCATGGCCACTCAGCTCCGAGAATGTCTATTAAGTCAGGGACATCCTTGCTATGAAGAAAAGTAGAGGCAAGACCCTCTTCCTAATTGACTGGGTTGGCTTCGGTCCTGAGGAGAGATCCTGGGAGCCACGGGAGAATATTGATGCGCCACTCATTCTGGTGAGATTGTTAGCACGCCTTCAGAGAAGGGGGCATGAGGGAGAGGGTACTGTTAGGTCCCCTGGCACCGCTCACCAGCTCACCTCTCCCATGCCTGCATCCTCTGCTCCTCTACTGATCGGGCATCTGCTGTGTCTTGGAGCCATTGCAGGGTCCCCTTCCTGTCTGCTGACCACCAGGCTCACACATCAGCACAGTCATGAATCTAATCAGGGTTGCACTAGGCACAGCCACACTCCTCCCCTGTGAATCTAGGGACCGGAACGGCTCAACCTGACACTCCCCTTGGCCAATAGCTGTCCGTCCTCCAGTATATCAGGCCACCTCCACTGCTGGGAGGTGCCTGATTATTGTGTTAGTATGCTTCTGCTTCTCTGACTGGTAGTCAGGCCCACCTTGTGCTCTCCTCTGGTAGAACCGATTCCAGCTCCTGTGACCACGGGCTCTGGTGCCTCCTTCCCTGTTTGGCCTTACCGTAGTATAGGCTAATCCTACAAGACGCCCCCTGGTACTAGCAGCTGTGGTATTTAGACCCCTTGGGCTTGCCCCTGACAATCCCTGGGGGTTGGCTAAACTACGACCAGCTTACCTAGGGGAGTTCGGTACCACAGCCAAGTGGGTCCACTCTAGGGCGCCTTCCCCCAGAAGTGACATGTGCTATAAGTATATTTACTTAAAGGTAAGAATGTGATTTTGTCATTTAGCCTATGTGCCCACTCGGCGTTTTTTGTGCGTTTCTGGTCCATTTTTGGAGCTGTGTATTTTTGTTAAGCTGCACCAAAAAGAGATCAGTCACTGCGTTTGCCACTAAAGTGAATGGGATTTTCAGCGCTTTTGACTGCTGCATTAGTGGATCAGAAAGTGCATCCAGAAAATAATGAGCATCAATTAGTGATCCCTTTTTGTGCTGCGCGTTCTGCATTGACTCCATTCTACTTATAAAAACCATCACAAACAGATTGGTATTCACACAGTCCATTTGTGATGCTTTTTTAGTGTGCTTTCCACATCATAAACACTCTAATTTATTATCCTCCCCGGCGATCTTGTGGGGTGCTCCGTCAATGGGTTACTTCCAGGTATTCGGTAACAGCACCTGCAAGAAGTGAAAAGGACCTGGTCATGTGACCAGTCAGGTGACCTGTTACCGCGCAATGCCAGGAAGTAACCCATCGCTGGACACCGCGGACATTGGGGAAGGTAATAAAGTATGCCTCTGAGTGTCTCTCTGTGTGTCTGTGTGTCTGTTTGCGTCCCCCCTGCCCCTGTTTATGTAATAGTTCTGCGTTTTGTTGTAAAAAAAAGCAAAAGCGCAGCACTAAAAAAAACGGGGCAAATAAGCAACACAAATGGATGATGTGATAGTGATGCCTTTTTGCAAAAAAAAAGAGGATCCATTTTGTCTGCAGAAAATGCACCAAAATGGATCTCCTAAACAGAGCACAAACGCCTGTGGGTACATAGCCTAATTATATTACGATGAGATCCAATGCTTGTATTAGGCCAGGGTCACACATGGCATCCGTTTTTGCCTTGGACCCGTTTTTGGGATAATTTTTGTCATTTTTTTTCTAAGTATATGGAAAATAGAAAAAATGTATAGGCGGTATTCACCGATAGCAGGGTTTCAGTTTTCTTTAATGCTTGCCTTTCAATATATTAAAAGTTCCAGTGCGGCAGGGAGAGGGAGTGAGGAGCCGGAGGAACGACGGCACCGTTTCGTGGTGAGTAACCACTTCGATTGCCCTAAATGGGAAGCAGCTGTACTCGAATGCAAGCCGTAGTGCCCGAACCACACATCTGTGCAACCTGTATTTTTTTTCTAAGTCCAATAACGCATGCACTTTTGTTCAGCATCCAAAAAAACGCTGCTAGCAGCATTTTTGGGTACAGTAAATAAAAGTATGCTTTTTTCTAACATGGGGCCCTATGGGAGACGCATGTGTTAACGCATGGTACATATAGGCACCATGCGTTAACGCATATGCATTTTTGGTGAAATAATTACTAAGTCCAAAAAACGGCCAGGACCTCAGGAGACATTTTTGTCACCCTGAATTTAACGGATCCGTTTTTCTAAAGCCTCAAAAAAGCGGATTGGTATGTGTGACCCCAGCCTTATATTTTTGAACTATTTCTCCCCCCAAAAAAACGAACGGCACATTTCTAATTGCAGAGAATCAAGAGAATCAGGTACAATACATTGGATGTAGAAAATGTGAATACCTCTGTATCTTGACTGTGGTCTTAAAGAAGCAGACTGCTGATTTAATTCTCCCCCTATTAGGAAATATTAGTATGTATGCAGGGAGTGTATTTCGATACTTACCGATTACTGTTTCCAGCTTCACTCCGGTCCACATCAGCATCATGTGACCGCATTTGTCTCCTGGCCAGTCACACAATGTCCGCTGTGAAGATAGGAGGTCACATTTTTTTCAATATAGGTTTATATAACTCAAAATGAAATCTGTTCTGAGTGTCATCACTTACATTGAGAAAGTGACCTCTTCATCCGCACAGCAGGCAATGTGTGATTCGCCAGGTGACAAATCAAGTCACATGATGCTGAAGTGGACCGGAATGAAGCTGGAAACAGCTATAGACAATTGTGGCACCCCAGGGGTTCATGTGCCACAGAAACATCACCAAGGGTTAACTCCCCACACAACACCTGACACAGCACTAGCACCTCTAGGCCAGAAGGGGGAGCTAAAGCAGCTCCCTTATATACTCTGGGTCAAGAGGAAGTAGTTAGTCCAGTTCCTGGGAGAACTGAGGAAGAGAGACTGTAGTGTAAAGAGGCTGCCTAAGGCCTCTCTACAGTCTACTCCTCGATTCCATGCCTAGCCAGGGTCTGAGGGAAGGAGTGCAAGAAACAGAGGAACACATCTGGGAGACTGAGTGACTTCATAACTCGCCCCGGTGGAGTGCACAGACCAGATACCGGATCCGAATCTGAATCTGTGACTGAAACACGCAGCACAGTAAACACCGGGATAGTGGAGATTGTAGATCTACACTGTACCTCAGTGAAGCAACACATCGGGGTCAGAAGTACACAGAAAGACTCAAGTTGCCTAGCAAAGGGGGTACCTGTGAGGAGAGAGAGTACCAGCAGCTCAGCTAAAGCAGCAGCAGCAGTGGGAAGCTAAGGACCCGGACAGGGTGGGAGCAACCCGGCCCCGGTACAGACTCCGTAGACAGTTCTCTGCTATAGAACATCTGCAGTAAAGACTTGGAAAGCTTCAAAACCATGAGTGTGTGTGATCCTTGTATTCAAGCCCTAATTTCCCTCACAAGCAGCCACCGTCTCCACTATCATCCCTATCCTGCAACATCTATAGCATCCATCATAGACCTTAACTATCACTGCCCCGGGGAACCAGGCTCTACCTGAGGAGAGCCATTACATCCCCAGCTGCCAAACATCATCCCCGGAGGTTCTGCAGCAGCGGTGGTCACCCTGACCACAACCTGTGGGTGACGTCACGACAAACTCCACTGTAAATATTCCCCCCATTACTTGCAGAACCCGGGACACGGTCCAGACCAAGACCGCTGTGATATCCCCAGCAGTACCCCGTTCCAGTACCGAGTACCCTGTCCCAGTGGGCTCCACACAATTACCGATAAATATTGAAATACACTTATGACGTACAAAAGTACTACGGTATTTCCTAACAGAGGGAGAAATAGAAAACACATTGAAAGAAAACAAGTTTTGTGACTTTACAGAAGTGGGGTTTTTAATATGATGGCTAGTCCCAATGACAAATTTTTCTATGTGTTTTTAGGTCCAAAATTGTGCTCATTAATTTTTTTTAAATCAGGAAGAAATGTCTGTTTATTCTAGAAACAGCAGAACTTTGTCTCAGAAAAAAAGGAGTTCCAAATACTATTTATATATATTAAGAAATTAATTAATTACTTCATTTTAGAGTTGTTCAGATTAGAAAAGAAAACAGTGTTCATGGATTGATGTTCATCATCAGTCTTATTGTAGAACTATGTTTTAGAACAGCCATAAATAACACATTTTAATTATTTTGGTGGCAGACTTGCAGCGCTGGGGTCCTGGGTTTAAATTCCACCAAGGACAACATCTGCAAGGAGTCTGTATGTCCTACCTGTGTTTGTGTGGGTTTCCTCTGGGTTCTCCGGTTTCCTCAGACACTCCAAAGACATACTGATAGGATATTTAGATTGTGAGCCCCAATGAGGACAGTGTTGCAAATGTATGTAAAGCGATGAGGAATTAATGGAACTATATAGGTAAATATTATTATATGGTGGATGGACCCAGCGCACACTCTTGATATCACCCTGAATGCATTTATATACGACCATTGATGGTGTATACTTGAGTTTCCCAATATATCTCCTATAAAGATACAAATAAGGCTAGGGTCACACTTATAAGGGCACTTACATTACATGGATACCGTTACTGCAGAGGCAAGCCTGCAGTAAGGGCCAGCGTTAACGTTTGGTGCTGCGAGCAAATGCTGGAAGCCTGACGCAGCACTGCTGGCCACGGTGCCTGCATTCCATCCCGGTGGCTACAGGACGCATCTGAAGCAAGCGGGAATTATCTTGAGAGGACCCAGACAAGTGTGAGGACCCACTACCACCAACGGTCCAGTGATTAGTTCTAACATTGTCTGTGCCATAGTTGCCATATTGAGATAAGGTTCACACATTGAAGGACACAATAGAGTGGACAGTTAACACAGCACAATAAAGCTCCCGTCACACACAACGACGCAACAGCAATCCCGACAACGATAACAATCCTGTAGGGATCGTTGGGGAGCTGTCAAATAGGCATATCTCCTCAGCGACCAGGATGCCACCTCCATATTGCTGGAAGCGGGAGGACACTGGAAACTATGATAAACAGTGGGTATCTAGGCAGCACACGGTGCCTAGATACCCGGTGTTTATCGTAGTTACCAGCATCTTCCCTGCTTAGCGCTGGTAACCATGATAAACACTGGGTATCAAGGCAGCGCGCACTGCCTAGATACCCAGTGTTTACCATGGTTACCAGCCTGTGAGGTCGCTGATCGTTGGTCTCTCGCTGTCACACGCAGCAATGCGTGCTGACCAGCGGGAGCGCAACAACCAAAAAATGACCCAGAGCACTTTGTAATGATCAGCGATCTCACAGCAGGGGTCTGATCGTTGCTAAGTGTCACATGTAGCAAGATCGTTAGCGAGACTGCTGTTACGTCACAAAACCTGTGACGTTACAACGATCTCGCTAACAAGCTCGTTATGTATGATGGGGGCTTAAGAGACACCCTCATTAGGTGGGGGCAATATAAAGATAAATATCATTGCCACAAAGTGCCAAATATAATTAAGAGAAGGTTCAGTCAGAGTGGCCAAACACTACAACACAATAAGAGGCACTCTCTGAAGGTGGGGGGATAATAGATTTAGATTTAGATTATCCGTGCCACAATTGCCGTATGCAAATACACAGGATTCTGAACAATTAGAACACAGTATTTAAGGGTTTATGCAAAATATTGTAACACACACACATCTTTTGGAGCAGAAATTATACTCGCTTTACTAATGTGCTTACATGAATAAGCAGAGTACCCTTTGCCTATAATCTACATTTAAGCACATTGGCAACAGCACTACAGTAATACATACAATTGTGGTCAAAAGTATTGACACCCCTGCAATTCTGTCAGATAATACTCAGTTTCTTCTTGAAAATGATTGCAATCACAAATTCTTTGGTATTATTATCTTCATTTAATTTGTCTTCAATGAAAAAACACAAAAAGAATTGTCCTAAAGCCAAATTGGATATAATTCTGCACCAAACATCAAAAGGGGTGGACAAAAGTATCGGCACTGTTAGAAAAATCATATGATGTTTCTCTAATTTGTTTAATTAACAGCACCTGTAACTTACCTGTGGCACCTAACAGGTGTTGGCAATAGCTAAATCACACTTGCAGCCAGATGACATGGATTAAAGTTGACTCAACCTCTGTTCTGTGTCCTTGTGTGTACCACATTGAGCATGGAGAAAAGAAAGAAGACCAAAGAACTGTCTGAGGACTTTGGAAAACAAATTGTGAGGAAGCATGAGCAATCTCAAGGCTACAAGTCCAAAGACCTGAATGCTCCTGTGTCTACCGTGCGCAGTGTCATCAAAAAGTTTAAAGCCCATGGCACTGTGGCTAACCTCCCTAGATGTGGACGGAAAAGAAAAATGTAGTAAATACTATACTGGAATAAATGAATTGAGAGACTTAGCTTCATCACTGACGTCAAACTGCGCCAAAGTGCTCTCAAACTTACCGGGTCCTATTCTAACACTATGTGCAGTCTACATTGCTGGGATGAGGTTTATATGCCTGTGTTGTGCAATTAAAAAATCAGCTGGTAATGGTCTGTACCAGGACCAGGGCTACAGTAAGATGGAGGTGTGGGTGTAGCTACTGGGCGGAGGAAGGGAGCACAGTCAAAAAAAGTCATATTATATATATATAAGGACTGGAATCACATTAATGTGCATAGTGTTAGAATAGGACCCGGTAAGTTTGAGAGCACTTTGGCGCAGTTACCGGGCTCTTTGCATTGACGTCAGTTATGAAGCTAAGTCTCTCAATTCATTTATTCCAGTATAGTATTTACTAAGTTCACTTATCCCATATCCATTCCTTAGCTGCACAGACAATCCTGCAATTCATGTTATAGCCATTAAGCTTTTTCCCCTCCATAAATGTGTTCAGTGTTGCAGCAACTTCTTTATATTAATTGCACACACATATTTTTTGCTTGCACCTGCACATTAAGGTGATGCCAGTCCTTATATATATATATAAGAAAAGAAAAATTGACGAGAGATATCAACGCAAGATTGTGCGGATGGTGGATAAAGAACCTCGACTAACATCCAAACAAGTTCAAGCTGCCCTGCAGTCCGAGGGTACAACAGTGTCAACCCGTACTATCCGTCGGTGTCTGAATGAAAAGGGATTGTATGGTAGGATACCCAGGAACCACTTCTTACCCCGAGACATAAAAAAGCCAGGCTGGAGTTTGCCAAAACTTACCTGAGAAAGCCTACAATGTTTTGGAAGAATGTTCTCTGGTCAGATGAGACAAAAGTAGAGCTTTTTGGGCAAAGTATACGGGAGAATAAAAGAGACATTCAAAGAAAAGAACACGGTCCCTACAGTCAAACATGGCGGAGGTTGCCTGATGTTTTGGGGTTGCTTTGCTGCCTCTGACATTGGACTGCTTGACCGTGTGCATGGCATTAGGAAGTCTGAAGACTACCAACAAATTTTGCAGCATAATGTAGGGCCCAGTGTGAGAAAGCTGGGTCTCCCTCAGAGGTCATGGGTCTTCCAGCAGGACAATGACCCAAAACACACTTCAAAAAGCACTAGAAAATGGTTTGAGAGAAAGCACTGGAGACTTCTAAGGTGGCCAGCAATGAGTCCAGACCTGAATCCCATAGAACACCTGTGGAGAGATCTAAAAATGGCAGTTTGGAGAAGGCACCCTTCAAATATCAGGGACCTGGAGCAGTTTGCCAAAGAAGAATGGTCTAAAATTCCAGCAGAGCATTGTAAGAAACTCATTGATGGTTAGCGGAAGCAGTTGATCGCAGTTATTTTGGCTAAAGGTTGTGCAACCAAGTATTAGGCTGAGGGTGCCAATACTTTTGTCTGGCCCATTTTTGGAGTTTTGTGTGAAATGATCAATGTTTTGCTTCATTCTCTTTTGTGTTTTTTCATTGAAGACAAATTAAATGAAGATAATAATACCAAAGAATTTGTGATCGCAATAATTTTCAGGAGGAAACTGAGTATTATCTGACAGAATTGCAGGGTGTCAATACTTTTGGCCACAACTGTATGTGTGTTGTTTCTAAAGTGTCAACAAAAATGCTGAGTGTATGGCATGCAACACACATTACTGTGTGACGGGCCTCAAGCATGTATATGCAGGGCCAGCACATGAACAGTCATCATGCATCAGCATCATGACTTCTGGCACACTGACAGGGTGCATTTCCATGTAGACAAAATCATGTATATTGTGGTGTGAGTAAACATGTGTGTTTGTGTTATGGCATCATACTCACCACGCAGTGTCTGGATGCGGGCGCGGATGGCGGCAATGCAGTCCCTCGCCTTATATTTCATGTCCGCCACCTTCTTGATGATCTGCTTAGGCATCCACACCACTGCCAGGCTCCTAAGCAGGGCCCTCTGCACTTTGTGCATCATGCACATCTTATGCAGGCGTGGGTGCTGATGCAGTAACTCATACCAGTAGTCCAGCCTATCCAGGTAGTCAAAAAGCATGAGGAGCTCTGGTTCTCCCCATGTTGCAGAGCGCTGTGTGACAGCCATCTTTAGGCAGGGGAATGGAACACTTATAAGGCAAGGCCAGACGTCAAACGACGTACTGACGTCACGCCGCACGGTATGTATGCTGAGGAGATTTCTACGTCCGCAAAGGAGTCGCCCGCACATAGTGGGTAAACACACTAAACGCCACCGTGTCACATAAAATGCAAGACCACAACGCTCATGCGTTGGACATGGCAGACATATCTGCATTATTATTCTAATAAGGGGTTTTACATGTGTCTACATTTTCATATATGTGCGACATGTAGGATGGAAGATTGCAGCTAGCATTACTGATGACTTGACATGATGACATAGCTCCTTTTGCCAGTACATACACTGTTGGTTAAGACACTATGTTTTTAGCGTCCTCAATACGCGCCTAGGTAATCCACAGTAGTAAAGGAGGTTTTTAAAATGATTCGCCTTGTATACATGCATTTTCTGATAATTCAGAAGCTGAAGAAGTCAATTAATGTAGTGGTGTGCGCACAGATAATCAAAGATGGCTCCTTTACCAGGGCCATCCATTCGGCATACAATACTAGCCACCAATCGCCGTAGATGGGGCACGGAAAACACAACCCACAGGCACACTTACAACCTTGGTTGTGCAACCAGTGAAATCGCCAACAACATTGTCGTTGTTCCAGCGTCACACTGCACAATCATGCCACATCGCTTATGCAACATCGCCCGGTTTAAGCGCGTGAACAAAAACCTGGTGATGTCGCTGCAGCGATTTATTGCAGTCGCATCACCCTGTAACGCGACACAACGCACTAACGATATCAACTGCAATTGACCAAACCACATGACTTCTGGGCGATATTGAAGACGATGTTGCGACTGCAGCGAGAAATATTGGCAGCGATATTGCGACCTGGAAATATTGCTGCCACATTTCCTCCCAATTGCCTCCTTATTGCGGTGTGTGAATCGGGAATTTGGCAGCGATGTGTCGCCTCGCTCCGGTCACCTGGTTTTGGAGCACTGCTCTGAAATCGGAACCAGGCAACAGTTGTCTTATCGCCGCCAAATTCCTGAATTACACGCCGCAATAAGGAGGCAATTTGGCGGCGATAATTCCTGCGAGAAATATCGCCGCCAAAATTTTCTCCTATGGTTGTGACATGTAAGGGTACATTAATGGTACTTTTAGAATCTACCTCAATTTCTATTGATACAGATCAATTGATACGGTGCTATTTTATTTGATTTGATTTTAAAGCGAACCTGTCACCCCCCCCCGGGCATCAAAAGCTAAAATAGCCACCTTCTGCAGCACTAAGGCTGCATTCAGAGAAGGTGGCTATAGCCTTTTGATGCCCTTTATACTATGAAATATGAAGTTAGGTAAATGCTCACACTTCTGAAGACCAAAGACCGGGAGGCGGGGTTTCACGCTCCTCTGACCCGCCCCCTCTTGTCAGTCATGGTGCGCGCCTGCTGCTGCCTCCCCTGACTGTGTAAAATGAATGCGCGTCTTCGTTCTCCTGTATGGAGCCTCGCATGCGCTGTGCGCGCTGCCGATGACTTCCTGGACACCGGGCGCACAGCGCATGCGCGGCGCCGTGCAGGAGAATGGAGGCGCGCGTTCATTTTACACAGTCAGGGGAGGCAGCAGCAGGCAAGCACCATGACTGACAAGAGGGGGTGGGTCAGAGGAGCGTGAAACCCCGCCTCCCGGTCTTAGGTCTTCAGAAGTGTGAGCATTTACCTAACTTCATATTTCATAGTATAAAGGGCATCAAAAGCCTATAGCCACCTTCCCTGAATGCAGCCTTAGTGCTGCAGAAGGTGGCTATTTTAGCTTTTGATGCCCGGGGGGGGTGACAGGTTCGCTTTAAGTATTCCAAATCTTTTTTTTGCAAATTTGCTGTATAATTTTGGACACAGAAAAAATGAATAAATAAACTTTTAACATACACAGTTGTCTCATTTTTTCCTATAGGAATAATGTTATTTGAAAGGTAAACCTAAATATACACCATCATTGGTCGTATACAAATACATTCAAGGTGATATCAACGGTGTGCACTGGGTCCATCCACCAGGTATCTCGTATAATTACTTTTATCTGAGAACTCATTACACAGGTTTCTCTGTAGGTACCGGTAACATTGTAGGCAACTCAGGGGTGTGGCGAAGTTGAAGCAACATTGCTAATGCATTGCTACGTGTTAGGGCCGCTTTACACGTCGTGATATCGCAACGCAACATCGATAAAAAGTCACGTGGTGTGACCGTTGCAGTTGATATCGTTCGTGCGTTGTGTCGTGTAAATGGGCAATGCGACGCGAAAACAACCTAACTACGATATTGCATGAAGATTGTGCAAGCCCTTCAACCATATGATATTGTATATGCGATGTGGCATGATCGTGCTGTGTGATAGTGCAACTACGATTATTGTTAAATGGTCGCTCCCTGGGTTGCTCATACACAGCGTGGAAAAGGGGCGTAC
This sequence comes from Allobates femoralis, assembly GCA_033576535.1. Lineage (NCBI taxonomy): Eukaryota > Metazoa > Chordata > Amphibia > Anura > Aromobatidae > Allobates > Allobates femoralis. The sequence continues at coordinate 601,275,378 of JARQOC010000003.1, read as the reverse complement.
TACATCGTAGCTGCGTTGCCTGCCGATATCTCCCTGTGTGACATCTACTATGCGATCTTGGACAAGTGCCAAAAACGTGCGCGCTCCCGTGAAATCGTATGCAATATCGGAACGATATTGTGACGTGTAAAGCGGCCATAAAAGGGCAATTCAATGGCAATAAGTTGCTTGAGCGGAGTTGCCAGGTTGCAGAACATGTTCTGAAACC